>CM028337.1:25745778-26308278 GCA_016647705.1 Eucommia ulmoides
TAGGATCTCCTTGATCTTAACTTAGCGACGCCCAATGCCCATTGGTGTTGTCCCACGACACCTTTGTGCGTCAACACGTCATGTCTTGGTTTTTGCCTCAAACTGATATTCTTGGGTAAGACTTACCCCAAGCTTCCACCATGTGTAAGCCTTGCTTTACACCTTACCTTGATGTGCCGATGCCCCTTAGCATGCCCAGGTATCTTTCCACGCCGAGGTTTTGGAGGGAGGGGTACTCCCTTTATAATACTTTAGGACATCAATAGATATCAGAATGTCCAAAGAGTCAAAATGGAGTCAATAGTGGACCCTTGCCCATGGTTGACTTCTTGGCTTAGCCGAATGCCTAAGTTTCGTGCCAAGTTACTTTAACTTGGCACCACCGTGCCAACGTTTTGCCAACCAATAGTTGTCCTTGACTAACCTCTGTGCCTCTTTCGTACCAACGCCTTCGTAGGGTGCCGCATGCACCATGTCAGGTTAGAAATATGCACAAAGTCCATGCCTTTTTGTACCAATGCCTTATTTGGTGTCGTGTGCACCACTTTCAGTCAAAAAGTGCACCAAGTCCATGCCATTTTGTTTTCCAGCATTGTTAGGGGCTAATAATAACTTACTATATAAGCTTTTACCCTAGTATAATAATCAGAACAACCGTCAAAATGTGATGGCCGCAGCTGCGGCTGCGAACATTCTCCCATGCTGCAACATGAAGAACATCAAACTCCTTCCCATGCTTCTGCTGCTCAAATCTGTTGCTGCTTGAAGACCCTTAACTTCTCTCCCATGCTGCTGCTGCTGCTGCGAACTTGAAGAACCTCTCTTCCATCTCTGCCGCTGCTGCTGCATCTTGCGAGAGGCTGCTGCTGCTGCTGCAAGTAAGAGGTTGGTGTTCTAGCTTCCTGCAATCTTCTATCTGCTTTTCAATTGGTGTTTTCTGAAACATTATCTTTAAGTTTTTGAGAATAAATTGATGATAATAGGAATGAGTCTTTGAGTGGAAATAAGGGAGCAGAGGAAGGATTTGCCTGGAAGTACAACAAATGGACAGTGGGTCAAAGATATGCAAGGTGTGCGTTTTGTGATCACCAAATCAGTGGAACTATCAATTGGCTAAAATAGCATTTGGCGCACTCATAAAGGAGTGGAACCTTGTTCCAAGGCTCCGGAAGATTTTATTAATGAATACAAGACGGTATTAGCTACGGCTGAACGAATGAAAACTCAGCGAAATGCCGTGCTTACGGAGATAAAAATGACCAGTTCTCAATAATTTGAGGACGTTGAGTGTGGCGGCGGCAATGAAACAGGTGCAGGCTGTGCAACAACTCCCCAACCAAAGCCAGAGTACCTATGGATAATTTACCAACACACAAGCTCAACAAGCTACCCTAAACTCCCAATGGAAAAAAGGAAGAAAGAAAAGATGTGTACGATTTTTCTTTCCTCACTGGCTTTCATTTAATGCTGTTAATGATTCTTATTTTTTGAGCCTACGTGTGATGGCATTGCAAGATATGACGTCAGTTTTGTGCCTCCTAGCATGCATGAGATGAGGATATGGATCTTAAGAGATTAAGTTGAGGACATTAACACTGGGAGCGGATCACGAGAAAGCTTGGAAACAATATGGGTGCTCAATTATTTCCTTGGAATGGTACTACTGGAACATGGTTTTTGAAATCCGTCGATGCTTCATATACCATAAAAATAGGCGGATTGATGTTTCAAGTATCTTGGTGAAGTGGTTGAGGAGATTGAAGAAGAGAATGTTGTTCAAGTGATTAACGACTAATTATGTGAATGCTGGAAAAAGGCTCATGGAAAAAAGAAGACAATTGTATTGGACACCGTGCACAGCCCATTGTATCGATTTGATGTTGGAGGATATTTGAAAACTGAAAATTTGTGAAGATGTTGTAGCAAAAGCTAAGCAAGTGGTGAAGTTTACCAAAAATCATGAACTTCTTCAGTTAACAGTGACACACTTTGCTACTTTGTATCTCACTTTGCAAAGCATCTATGCACAAAACAAGCTCTAATCTCAATGTTCTCTTTAGAAGCTTGGAATACCAGCTCGTGGGCGAGGAAGCCTGAAGGTGCAAAAGCAACACGTGGCTTATTGCATCAAGACCGTGGTTCCTTTGGTTAGTGTTTTAAGAGAGGTAGATTCGGAGGAGAGACCGGCTATGGGATGTACTATGAGTTGATGGGCTCAACAAAGGAAAATAATGCTTTTAGTTGTGGGAGTAATCAACGGAAGTATCCACGATTTTGGAAAAAAATAGATGACAGGTGGATACCACAACTTCATCTATCATTACATGCCGCAGGTGGTTATATAAACTCCAATTATGTCACGAACCAAGCTTCTCCGGTGATGAGGAAGTGAGGAGAGGGTCGGTCGAGTTCATAGATAGAATGTTGGATTATAAGGATCGTCTCAAGGGGGATATTCAATTGGACGCATATTGACATGGAAGAGGAGACTTTGGCATTCGTGTGGTAATTATTCTAGAAAACTACATTCCCTATTTTTTCACTCATTTAAATTTAACCATTTCTTATCTTTTTGTTTTGGGCAAATTACAATTTTAGTCCTCGTATTTGCACGCGTTTTTCCATTTGGCCCTTCAATTTTTTTTGGGTCAAAGTGGCCCTCGTATTTGCACACGATTTTGTAAGTGATCATTATGTAAAAAAAAAGGTTGAATTTAACGGATTTAAGGGTAAAAAGGTCATTTTTTTTTCTTTTTCCTTTTTGTTCTTGTTTTTCCTTTCCTGTTTTCAATCTACAAACTCTCTCTCTCTCTTCTCTCTCCTCTCTTCCCATCGCACGACCCACCCCTCCCTCTTCTTCTACGGCCTTATCCAACGCATACATCAAATCCTCCAACGCCATGTCTGCATATTCCAAATCAATCGCCATGTTTGATTATTCGTCTGCACCTTCAAATGTGTCACTTCCCACGACGCGATTCTTATACCCATGAACGCTTAGCCGGTTCAATAGCACGCCGGCTCGATCAACTAGTTGCTTCACTCTCTACTTCAAATTCTATTTCTCGTGCTCAAGTCTGATAATGGCGCTCGTCGCGATGTCGACCCGCTTGTTCATTTCGGATTGCAGGCTGGATATTTGATCTATTTCCTCGTTGAGTTGGGCGGTCATGGCCATTGCGTTGTAGTGGAGGCAACACGCGAGCCGGACGATTGCTTCCGATTTGGGAACCAAAGAGGGATGGGAGAGGCTGTAAGATGAGAAATCATGGAGAGGGTGGTGGTGGGAGAAGAATTTGGCGAGGTTATGGGCGAGACTTGTGAGGTTGGATCGTCTCTCCCTCTCTTCTCTCTTTTCCTCTCTCTATCTTTTTTTGTTTGGGTTTCCATCAACAAACAGAGGAGAAATAATTGAGAAGTGGACTCAAACAGTGGTGGTGGTTGTTCACCGTAGTTGCCATCAGAGAGGTGGTGGTTCGTGTAGGATGGTTCGGCGGTAAAGGATTTGTAGAGCATATTCTTGATTTGCAAACCTGTAAATGATGGTTTGTAAAATATCGTTCCTTACCCTTGAAGTTTTGAATGAATTGCTAAATCAACCTTCTAAAATTAATTGAATATGATTTTAATTTAAGGGGGAATTTCTAATTACACTTATGGCCCTCTAAGTTTCTAAATAGTGTTAAAATAGTTTGTGTTAAAATATTTAAAGGGTATAAATGTCATTTAACATGAATTAAAATTTTTTAGTTGACTTTAACTTGTTGATCATTAAACTTAACAGAAAACTTAACCGTTGCACTTTAGTCCACCAGTACAGGAGTTAAGTGGTGACGAAAATAATACAGGGGGACAAAGTGCAAAATGATTTAACCACAAGAAGGTAAAGAGTAATTAATCAATTAATTTATCATTATTATTTGTTCATATGAAATGTTTCTATTTTTAAAATGTGATATTATTTATTATAAAATGAAAGTTAGAATTTCTTAAATATTATTTTAATATTTTATCATGCATCGAAATAAAATAAATTTTAAGAACTGAAAAGATTTAAAAACTTGAGTGTTTATACATACACATATATATTGAATGATGAGAATTCAATTTTTTGAAAATTAAATATTTTGCCCCTTAAAGTAATTATTTTTTAACATTTAGTTTTGAAAAATAAATATTTTTATTTTCTTAAGATATACAAAATTATTTAGGATTGAAAACAGGGAAGCAAAAACAAGAACAAAAAGGGAAAAAAAAAAACAAAGAAAAAGAAAATGACCTTTTTACCTTCAAATCCGTTAGATTTAACTCTTTTTTTTTGATAGAAGGATCACTTAAAAAAACGTATGCAAATACGAGGACTACTTTGACAAAAAAAAATTGGATGGCCAAATAGAAAAACGCGTGCAAATACGAGTACCAAAATTGTAATTTGCCCTTTTGTTTTTATTATTTATATGTTTATTCAATTGATTGGTGGACGTATTTTAGTGGTATAACACCTGAGTTAACTAAGTTTGCATTAATCATTCTCATAGTTGTTGAAGGTGCTTGGGTGCAAGGTGCACGCAGGCGTCATTTTTGTGCTCCATTGTTGAGTCTTTGACCATAGTGGATAAAATGGGAATAAGTCTTCTAATTTGTTTGCTCATGTGCATAGAAGAAGACCTATGAATCCACCATTCAAAAGTGTGATTCGATTCAAGCAGTGTTTTAAAAACCGGACCGGACCGCCCGGTTCAACCGGTTGAACCGTCACCCAGGCTAATTTCCGGTCCGGTTAACCCCTCAAAACCGTTTTAGCCCAAAACCTGTCGAACCGGCCAGTTCAGGACGGTTCAACTGCCAAATCGTCGAACTGGAGCGGTTCATAGCGAACCGGCCGGGTTTCTTCCATTTAGCTTGGTACCAGCTTCCTCGTCGTCTACGCCTCACGATCACCACCTTCAGCATGTCCCCGTTCGTCCTAGGCTTCAAGGTTTCGACCTTCTTGAACTCCGGCGTCGCAGTACTGCAGAACAACGCATGCACAATGATGGAGGCCAAGGTTCAGTTTGGGAATGAAAATGGGAGTTCCGATGGATAGAGAAGATGAGAGAGAGAAGAGAAGGAGGCTCACTTGGGGAAAGGGGAAAATGAATTTGGGGGCAGGTCTTGGGGTTGGGAAAATGGGCAGGTCATAATACATGTCTTGGGGTTGGGAAAAGTATATTTGGGCTAGGACACCCTTTTTTGAGTTAAGATAATGGGTATCCGGTTTTTAAAATATATTCTCAAGATGTTTATACTTATTATTTTGATATATATTTTAAACTTTTTAACGATCAAATGTATGTATTTTTTTTTTTAATATATATATATATATATATATATTGATTTTTTAATGATGTCATTATGACGTCACGGTTCAACTGCGGTTCGCCTACCCGTGACCCGGTGACTTTTCCAGTTCGATGTCCGGTCCGGTTTTTAAAACATTGGATTCAAGTAGCATGTGCTATAAGGAGAGGTAGACCTAAGAAAATAAAGATGCAATTAGGAAGGACTTGGTTACATCAATTTTAACAAATGGTTTGCTATAGTGATCTCTTTAGCAGACCAATTCATATAGTCCATCTGCCTAAGCGGAACAAATTAGTCTATGTTAGTATCAGCAAAATAGATGCTTCTGCCTATGATTGTACCATGACTAGGAATGCCAGATCCTATACTGGATAGAAGACCTATGGATGTCCCAATAAAATGGGTGATTTGATTCGACTACAAGATGTATTGTGAGAGGTAGGTGTAAGATAAAATGGGAAAGACGCAATTAGGAATGGAGAAACTGCACTAGATCGAGCTCTTCAGCTAAAGAATTCATACAGGGGGGGCAGGGTAAGAGATTTTTCTTTTTGTATATATTAATATTACCAACAACCAGGGGGCCAGTGGTCTAGCGGTAACATGTTTGACCCACTTATCTTGAGTTTGTGGGTTCGATCCTTGTGCAAGTATTGCCAAATGTTGGGTGTGTTTCCAATGAATCCCCTCTGCTATCCTAATTAGTGGGGAAAAACTGACTGTTGTTTTAAAATTTTATATTAATATTATCAACAAAATTGATCCTCCCGCCTCTAGTCATATCTTGACCAACTGCCAAATACAACCCTCATAGGACAAACTTTTTTTATGTATATTTGTTAGAACACTGACTATAAATAATTGATGGACTTATGACAGGAATCACACTCTAATTTGGCATTCATTTTCTGATGGTAATTGCGAGACTTTTCATTTCATGTGTCTATGTGAGATTGTTCACTACTAATTCTGGATTGTTTGTTTCTGTAGCTTCTATACTAACAGTTATATGACTTTGTGGTAATCATAAACATGGCCATGTTAAGCATTCTTTGTTTGATTTTTTTATGTTCATGCATGAGTTTGTAAGTCCAGCTCTGAAGTTATAATTGTGAAGCATGGAATTTTTTTTTATGTCACTTATGAAGAATTAATAACTATTGACAATTTGGTATATATATATGGTAGGGCGTTTATGGAATCTTATATGCCAGCATTTAAAGAGGGAAACCCTCAGCTAGAAGTGGTCACTGAACTTAGTCGTGGTCAGCATCCGCACTTGAAGGGCTTATACAGTAAGACACTCTCTCTGCAAATCTATTTATGTGCTGTGCGATTCAATAACTGGCATTGGCATGCAATCCTTGGTGTTGTTTTTGTTTATTTGCATCTTAAATCTTAATATACTCCTATCAAGTGATTTAGATGTTGTAGTCATTTATATGCTCGGCCTATTGATCCTTAGTTTAGGGCATCCAACTCTACTGGCCTGTATCGTACATGATCTGCATTTTGCAACGGAGAATTAGTTTTAGAAAGTGAGAGATGTTTGGGGAAACAGTTTACCCTGCCCATTTTGTCAAAATCTCACAAAAAATGGTTTTTAAATAACAAACCCTTACATAGTGGTGGACCTCGTGGTTCATTCTCATGGGCTGGAGCCTATGGGTTTTGGATTGAAACCAATTACTTACATACCTCGGATTTTCCCAAGACATAAGATAAATGAAGTAGAAACAATTTTTTGAAATGTTTAAATTAAAAGGTTTATAAAAGAATTTTTGAAAAGATGTTTTGTGTGCGCTGGGTTTTGAAATAAGGTTTGGGCCGAATTTTATACTAATGGAGTCGCCACCATCGGGTTTTGAGTTTGTGTGCCTGGTCATCGAATTTTAAAAAAATAATAAAAAAATATTTTTGAAATGGCCTAAGTAAATTGGACTCCTAATATTAAGTCAATTATGCTTGGGGAAGATGTTAGTCATCTTAGGACACCTATCTGAAAACAATATCTACATTTAATTAAATTTAAATAATTTGACTCCTAAGTGCTTCAAAGAAATCTTTTTCTATGGTGAATTTTTGGGGCCCCCAAAGCCCACTACTTTTTAAGTTTATCTCCGCCTTTCTTTTTATTTTATCAAAACCCCAATTCAAAAAATATATTATTTTTTATGACAAAAATACACCTAAATTATTTTTATTTAATAACAAACCATAACCACCGTAGAAAATATTCACTATCTACAACAAATATTCTTATTATTGTCACCATTATAGTAAATATTCACTATCACTACTGCCACAAACACAACAAATATTCGCTATCGTCTCCGCTACCATCACAACAAATATTTGTTATCGTTGCCGTCACCACCACACAAACATTTACTATCACCGTTACCACCACCACAACAAATATTTACTAATCTCTGCCACAATTATAACAAACATTTATTACCATGACCGCCACTATCACAACAAACTTATATTATCAACACCGCCACATCAAAACATTTACTACTATCAGTGCCACTACTGACACAGGAAATATTCCCTATTTCGCCACTACCCCAAAAAATATTCATTATATAACCACCACTACATTAAATAATCACTACCACCACGTCTACCACAACAAATATTAGTTATTACTTATCACTTATCACCACTGTTTTTACAAGAAATATTCAATATCACCACAAGTACCATCACTGCCTCCACAATACAAATTCAAAAACCGCTACCTCCTCCCCCCAACACAATAAACAAGAAAAATAAATAAATTTAACAGTAAATCACATAACAAAAATCTATTTCAAATTAAATAAAAATAATTTTTTAAACATCATATTTGGCCCAAAATAAAATAAAATAAAATAAAGCAAATCACACAGTAAAATATTACAACAATTATTCAAAACACAACCGTAAATATTAAAAAAAATCTATATGACAGAAATGAACAACAAATTTTAGTTAACCAATAGTAAATATATAAACAACCCAAAAAAAGAAAAAATGAAAAAGAAAAAGAAAGCATTTCGAGAGATCTGTGAGCAAAGATCTGAGCGAAGGACGGTTGGTGTGGCGTTACGACGATTGAGATCAAGATCGAGATCTCAGATCTCATCAAATCACAATAGACGACGCCGATTTTTGATCTGTAAACTCCATCGACGAGATCCGGGGGTTGATGCATGACAGAACAATGCGATGGACGGTCGACGAGATGAACGGCAGCGAGGGTATCCTTTACATCTTCCGAGACTTTTGCGATGCTGGCAACATGAATCTGGCCAGATCTGGCCATATTGGTCCAGGGACCACCACCACCGATAATCTGGTGGTGGCCGAACACACACACACACTCAAAGGGAGGGAGAAAGCAAGAGAGAGAGAGAGAGAGAGAGGGCTTGGGGAATCGAGTCGGCAGGAATGATCCGGTGGTGGCGATGGCGCGGCAGTTGCGCTTCTTTGTTGATGTCCGGTCACCACAATCAATGCTTTGAGGGAGAGAGAGGGAGGGGGGGGGGGGGGGGGGGAGAGAGAAATCGACATGATCTGGTAGAGAGTGGAGTGAGAAAATTTATGGGTCAGAAGAAGTAATTAAATAGGTAATTTTAGGTTTTATTTAGAAAGCTAATTTTGGATTTTTAGTTTAAATTTATGAGTTTTTTTTTTTTTTTTTAATTTTAAATTTGTTTTTTATAAATAGTGTTTATTAAAAAAAAAAAAAAGGGCCTGTAGCCCATTCTTTTTTTTTTTCTCCCTGAAACTAGGACTAGCCCCAAAAATCTTTTTTTTTTTTTTTAATTATTTTTTACACATATTTTCACCCTTTTTGGGGAACATTAAATTTAATCTACACATTAAAATGATTTAATATTTTTTCCTTTTTTTTTTTCGAAAAAAGCCACAAAAGTAAATTTTTAATTTTGTTTTTTATTATTATTTTTTTATGGTAGAACCTTTTTTTTTTTTTTTTTTTTAATGAAAAACATATTCTTTTGATCTCTTTCAAAATAAGTTCAATTGTATAAGTTTATTTGAAATAATTGAAATTTCTTTTGAATGTTCACCGGTATCATTTCCTATCAATTAATTATGAATTGACAAGATCAATTCCTTGGAGGGTTTGTTGTGGTACTGTGGTTAAATTTAGTCTAAATTGGCAATTTGGTCCAAGTTTAACTGAATGTGGAATTGATACTATCTATGGGCAAATGCCTTGGATATGTTTCTAGGCATGTATAATCTGATATTTCACGAACTCGGCATGTGAACACGTGTAAAAATGAACTTGAATTTTGGAAGGTTCTTGAAAAAAGTAAGGGAAACAGGCATTTGACATATGGTATTAAATGAACATGTATTGGTGAACATATATTGACATGTTAGTATGAAATGGACATGATTTTGACATATATATTCAAGTAAAACTAGACAAACATGTATTGACATGTTAAAAAAATAAATTTTGACATGTATTTGGAAAATTAAATATGAAATGGGCATGACTTTGACATTCTCTTGAAAAATTAAGAAAAATATGAATTGATATGTCAAAAGTAGGAGAAACAGGAATTTAACATATGTTTTGAAAGAGAACAAACGTGGATGTGAACATTACATGGAAATGCAAAGTTGGGGGGCATGCATTTGTGCTATTTGTTCATGAAGTCACAATGATGATCATTTTTCAAACCCTTGGAATTGCCAATTTAGACCTAAAGAACAGTACCAATTATTTATGATCATTTTTCAAACCCTTGGAATTGCCAATTTAGACCTAAAGAACAGTACCAATTATATCACTCTCAAGTCTCAAATCCCATGGAAACCGGAATAAAGAGGCTCTAATTTTAAGGGAGTTTTTGCCTAAATCCATTTCTTCTCCATTTTGCTAAACTTTATCAAGATTAAAGTCTAGGAAGTGATTTTCTAACTCATATTGCCAATTCCACTCCATTTAGAGAATCAAAATGATAGTATAAAAATCTTTTCCTTGACTTATGTTTTAGCTAATTTTTCCTGAAACTATGTTGAAACTAATTTAAACAAACAATCGTTTGAAAAAATCTCAACAATATTTTGGCATAGTAACAACGTTTTTTGTGTTTTTTTTTTCTCTTTCTATTTTTCAAGGAAGAGAAACATACAAAAAACGGTTACACTTTCTCTTTCTACTGATCCCCCCTATTGCTCAATGGGGACCAATAAGATATTTCAATAGCCGATTAGTTCTTCAAACACTCTAATACAAAAACTAAGATTTCAATTGGTCTTTTAAATGTTGATTGAAATCCTTGAACTTTTCATTTTGAAAAACTACTTCCGTTGGTCTGTAAAAGACCTTAATTGGGATCCTAACACTTCAAATGGACATGATTTGAACCTAATTGCACTTTCGAAATGTTATTTGAGAACCTTATGACCTTAATTTAACATTTCAAAATTTCCATTTAGTTTCGATGCCTTCTCGAATTGGAAAAAAAATGTTTGAATTGACTTTTAAAACAGCTTAATCATGACTTAAGAACTTTAACGGAATAACTTTTGTGCTTAGTTGAATTTTAATTATCAATTTAAAACCTTAGGGTCTTAATTAAACTTCTCAATTTTCAATTTAGTGACTAAAGTTTCTAATTGTAAATTTGAATCTCCAATTAGCCTAATTGACTCTTGAAATCATCAATTAGGGACACTGTAATTTGTCATTCAGATTTCAAATTTGCGAAAAATTATTTTTGAAATCAATTAAAAGATTGGATGCCGTCGGCGGGACAAAATGTGGTGAAAGCTAAAATTGAGTCATTGTTCTTTTAAGAATACTTCTGAATTCTCTTCCAGTATTTGAGGTAGGCAAATAGTACTTTGTAGTCTTCATTGTTGTTGTCAGGGTCAAAGTGGTAATGCTAGCTTACAATAAAAAGTATACCTGGGTGGCTGAACCTTCTCCGTTCCCCCTCTCATTTCTTCATAGATTATGCTACAACCTTTTCCAGGGCGGAGCAGAGAAATTGATAAATAAGGTTAAACCTTTCGATATGGTCTCTTAATTGAATGTTTTGTTTTTGGTCCAGTGAGTCAATTCCATTAGAAAAGTGGATGCGTTCGAATTTGGCAAAACATTTGAGGTAATGCATTTCTCTGCTAGTGTGGAGTCAGAGTTTCTGAAACATAGTTGCGGCCACATTTTGAAATAGAAGCACGATGCAATATAGGATTAAGGGGGCTGAAAATACTATAATTGTCAAAGGTGCGACTTTTGTAATATGGAATTTTGTTCTGTGGGGTTCAATATTGTCCGTGGGGTGGATATGGAAAACAACTTTCAACTGGCGCATTTTAGTTAGCTCAAGAAGGTAGACACAACATTGCTCGGGCGTTAGCGCTTTAGAACTGCACAACCTACTGCGTAGACTGTTCTGAAAAAATGAGAGTTTCTCTCTCTAGGATTCGCTCTCTCTCTAAAATCCCTAGGTAGAATCGATGGCAGCTCTTGGTGTTTCTCCACCACCGCCGCCGCTGGTCCTTCGAAGGCCTCCAGCACCTGCCCCCTATTCTCTTAATCATCGAACCTCCTCCCATATTCCATTGTCTCAGAAATCCTTCGCAAACCTCTTTCTTGCGAAGGCACCCACCATCCCCAAAAAGCCGATTCAATCCTACCATGGTGAACCAATGATCTTCTTCTCAGATGATGAAGTTGCCAAACTCGCTGCTCCTTTCCAGTTTGTCCTAGTGGGTAAATTTGATCATTGACGTCCCTCCTTCGACGCCATCAAGAAAATGCTCTTTGCCCTAAATCTCACGGCCGGATTTGAAGTGGGTATTCTTGATCAGAAGCACATCTTAATTCAACTCAAATCGGAGGAAGATTTCCACCGTCTTTGGATAAAAGAGCACTGGTATGTCCACCGCTTTCCTCTTCATATGTTCAAATGGTCGCCGGAGTTTCGAGCAAACGTCGAATCTCCTATGGCGCCTGTTTGGATTACATTTGATTTTCTGCCTATTCACTTCCATAACAAGGAATCCCTATTTTCTTTGGCCTCTGTCATTGGAGCACCTCTCAAAATCGATTCAGCCACTACAAATCTTTCGATACCTAGAATGGCGAGGGTTTGTGTGGAAATAGATTCTCGGCAATCTCTCCTCAAATGGCTTTGGATAGGTTGTGGTTCTCAAGGGTTCTGGCAACCCATTTCGTATAAAACTCAACCCACTTACTGCTCCTACTGCTCAAAAAAGGGGCACCTAGAATCTAATTGTAAAATCGAAAATCTTTCTGATCCTGTTTTGATTGAACATCGTTCTACCAAGCCTCAAGCTAAAGCCACCGATAATACTCCTACCTAAGGTCTAATTCGAGATTCGGTCAAACTTCCTCCCTCAAATCCCTCCAAAGATGGCAAAGATTCTGATGCTAATGATCCGGATTTCATTGACCCTAACAATCAGCCATCTCCTCCCCTTAATCCTCCTAAAAAGAAAGATTCCAAAAATTCCATATCGCCTTATTCAACTTTCCCTCCCTCTCAAGTCCCCTCCATTGATGTTCTGATTTGTGATCAGGATATCACTAATCCTGTTCACATTCAGCCTTCAACATTTTCTAACCCGGAGCCTCCTGATCCTGGTGAGCAACCCTCTGCCATCTCTATCTTGGCAGACCCAGCTCCTGATCCTGGTGAGCAACCCTCTGCTCTATCAAACTTGGTTGCTTCAGCTCCTCCTTTTCACCTTGCTCCTAATCCCAATTCCTCTATCCACATAGAGGCTGTTTCCAGCTCTTTCCTTCCCACTCAACCACTTTACCACTCTAATAGGGCAAATCTTCCTCTATATCATTCTAGTATTGACATTCCTGAAAATACCCCTTCCTCTCCTGAGCTTTCCAATTCTGACAGCGAGACTTTAATCAAATTCATCCACAAAAAGAGACAACAAACTAGAAGAGCTAGGGTGGTTACTCGATCTAAGAAGAATAACCTCTCTGTCCCCTGATCTATTATGGTTTTTCTCTCCAATTTTGGATGCTTCTCCTGAAGGTTCTGTATTTTGGATGCTGATTTGTGGTGGCTGTTGGGCATGCCACTGCTGTGGCTGATGATTCGTTGCCGCATTTGTTGCTTGATTCTCCTTTTGCTCCTCAAGTTTGTTGATAGGCTCTTAGTTGAGTTGTATTTTTCCTGCCTCCTTGTTTGAGGTTTTGGCTTTCCCTTTCTTTGTATTTCCCTGGTTTTTTTAATTCCCCTCTTATATCCTATTTTTTTCTTTGTTAAAAAAAAAAAAAAAAAAAAAGAGAAAACTACCGCGCAGACTACATAACCTACCGTCCCTAGCACCCCTAGCGCATAAAGCTTTTGCCCTCTTTAGGATTGAAAAAAGGGAAATTGGGTATTTGTTCAACCTTAGGGGAGGGGTGGACGGAGAGGTCTGGGAACTTTACCCAAAGACCAATATGTTACTTCAGAAATTTTTCTTTCTCGGCCTTCATGCTATCTGGCCTCAAAATGCAGATGTGTGTACATACAGAAGACTCTGAAACACTTGGGGCCCGTTTCGTTTTCTAAATTGTCCTATTTAAAAATTATATTCTTTTTGATGTACTTACGGGTTATTAAAATTTAGATATGTTCTTTTGAACAAAAAAACATACAATTTTTTTAGTTTGATTAAAATTTTCGAGAAAATAGCATTTAAACTAGAACTAGAAGTGTTAAACAAATTTAATTTAAATTTTTTCTTCAAGTTTTTACAAGCAAACACAAAACTATAACAATTCCTAAATTGACTTATTGAAAAATAGTTTAATTTTTGAATTGAAGGACAACCAAACGCCCCCTTATAATTTGTCTGAATGTGGCACATTTATATCTTCTATAGTTCTAGGTGGTTGTTTCCCGGCTTTTCTATGGCCTGACATCTATTCAGTTCCATTATATCTTGCTTAGTTTCTTGGATCAGTTTCTCTCTAGCGATGATTTTTTTATCACTTAGGTGGCATTTTTTTTAGTGTTTCCGTACTTTTTTGCTGTTTGTGTTCCCAAACAACTTGGAACAAAAACAGAAATATGGAACAAAAACAGAAATATGTGAACGAAAAATGTTCCTGTTCCCCCATTTTTAAAACAATTTTACTAGAACAGGAACAGACCCCTCCCCCACCCCACTTATCTGTTTATGTTCCATGTTTTCTGGAATCAGAAACAGAAATATAGAAACAGACACTCTTAACAAAAATTAACACCCCCCCCCTCCTTCTCTTCTTTTATTTATTTATTGTTTTTGAAAAAATCAGAAAACAAAAACGAAAGAGTGGTTTGTGTAAAGAATACGACTCCAGAAGACATACTTCGAAGCACTATGAGGCTAAAGAATTCTCAGGGAAGGAAAGTGGTGAAACTGAAGACCAGACATGTAACTAAACACCCGAGTGTGCAAGGTACCTGGACAACCGCCTTGAAGTTTTGAGGATTCAGATTTTGTTCGATTAGCTTAAAAGGTTTGGCATCATATTCTCTTACAATGCTACCCCTATTTACTAGTGTTTGTTGCTACATTTACGTGAATGACCTAGTATTTCCAAGGTTAGAGACATGCATACGACTCGTAAAGGTGTAAATCTGGTTTGGATTAAATATGTGGGTCGAGCCTATACTTCAGTACTTAAGCTCGATTTAAATTTTTGATGATCCTAAACTTCACTATTGAAGTTTGACTTTGTTGATGTTTGCCAAGTTTTTGAGTTTGAGTTGGTTATTTATAGTTGCATTTGATTTGTGTAATATTTCTCTTCTCAAATTTTTCACTTTTGTTTCGTGAAAACTTGGAATAGAACAAATTACGAGTTGTTTTTTGAACGCTAATGGTATGTTTGGTTTGATGGATTCAAGGTGCAATGGAATCAATTCTAGCATCAATCACTCATTTGGTTATACAATGAAATATATAATTTTTTGATTTATTTGGAATGAAAATGGAGGACTGATATTTCTTATTTCAGAGAGTGAAATGATAATCATTACGATGTAATGAATTTCTCTTTCAAAAGAAAAAAAAAATTCAAATAGAAAAATTTGTCTAGATAAATATTTAGAAATATAATTTTTAGATAGTAGTAGTCGATAAATTGATTGTAGAAAAAAGTATAGAGATATAACTTGGCTAGGTATAAATTTTTCATGAGGAAAAAAAAATCAAGAAAAAATTATGCATTATTTATGTAATATTGAGAGAGTGAATTCTAGAGTCGCTAAAGAAAACAATTTGGAGATATAAATGTGTTAGGCACAAAGTTGAATGTATCAATTATGAAGAAATTAGTTAGAGAGGAATAATTCTTAGTATATAAATTTTATATGTTTTGAATTGTATGTGCTTCTAATTTGATTTTTAGCGCTATTAATAGAATTTTATTCTTTATGCTTACACAAGACAACCGAACAATGTCATAATGATTTTGCTAGTTATCTTATTTGATTACTATATTAATTTCATTCATATTCGATTTTTTCAAACTAAACGTGAAGTGAGGTTTGGTTTAGAATTTTTGGAAAATTTTGATATCTTTTTTAAACTGTGAAATTTTTTTTTGGTTTGATTTTAAAATTTTTATAAACAAAATATTTGATGTGTTAAAAAGTTAAAAGGGTTTTTGTTCGGAACTCTTATAAAATATGCACATTTCATAAAAAAAATTTGAACTCGTAAATAATATGAGTTTCAGTCTCTATGTGAGATTAAAGCACACTTTTGAAAAAACAGGTAAGATATATATATATATATATATATATATATATATATATATATGTTGTAAATCTTGTTGACCCCAAGGGGTAAATATTTTAGGATGAGATTTTGATGATAAAAATATATTTTTGGTTTTGGTATTTGACATGTGTCATGAGTGGCTAAGAAAATGTTAAGAAGATGTGGAGAACACCACTATGTAGACCAAGAAGAACCAAGTTTGAAGAATCAAGGAGTATAAGATCAAGACAAGAAAAGAAAAAAAGATGAATAAAGATGGAGAATCAAGACAAGATGATTGTGATAAAGACTCAAGAAGATCAAGTGATTTTGAGGGGTAAAGTAAAATAAACTTCATTGTGTATCAAAGATAAGGAGCATGTTATTTTACTGTACTCTAATGCTCTCTGACTCATCTAGGAACATATACACACACTTTGCATGATTTTGAATTTTCATTTGAAAAAAAAACGATTTCATAAAGAAAATATGAAATAGGTATTTCACAAGTATCTAAAAATAGAAATGATCAAGATAATACAATTATACACACACACACAAACCAATTAAGCACGATGGTTAAATATCCACACTTAGGAAATATGAATAATAGGCACTAATAAAGTGTGGAATCGACTCACCGCTAATTCTAAGGATTGGAACTTGTTTGAAGAACCAGAATTGACTTAGGAATCCCTTTGAATCTCATAAAACGTTGCAGAGAGTTGATGGTTTAGGCCTTTGAATTTTCTCTCTTAATTTCAGTGTTTTGGATTCACTCACTCTAGTTAAATGTAGTGTTTCTCACACTTTAACTCAATGAAGTATAGGGGATTGTAATCACACAATTTGGTTTGGCTGTCTAAGTGCTTTTGTGTGTTAAAGTCTTCTCTTTAAAAGAGCACAACTGAACAATATATAGGGTTGAGAAATAGAGTTGTTGCACTTGGTTTGGCTTCAATTAGGTTCTAATTAATGATATATATTATGATCTATTTATTAGTATTATAACATTCCAATTCGTCCAAACTAGGTAGGAATTTGTTAGGAGACAAAATGCACAAAAAAAACTATACTTTAGAGTTCAAAATATAAAAACTTTTAAATAGACGATTGCTACTTTAATATTGTTCCATAATTTGTAATTTCGATTCAAATAGTAGATATATAAAATATTAAATTAATTTTTCAAACAAGTTTAGATCAATTTGGTAGGGATTGATCGATCGAATTGTCCTGAATTGTATTGTAATAGGCACTTTATCTTAATCGGTTGACCAGAACAAGGGTTCGATCTGCCAGATTCTGCATTTTTTATTTTTTAAATCTATTCTTAAATCAACTTCGATCTGTTTTGACTCCTATTCATCTTAGGCTTATTTTTTTTTAACTTAGTTTGAGAATTCAAACACACATAAATACCATGTTATGGATGCCAAATAATATCACGAAAAGTGTGTATTTTTCTAGATGAGTCAATAAGTATTGGAATATAGGGAAATAATATTTATCTTATCTTTGATATACAATGAAATTTATCTGATCCCCTAAGCCATTTGATCTTATTGTTTCTTTATCATGATCATCTTGGCTTCTTTCTCTGTCTTGATTCGTCTTTCTTTTTATCTTGTCGTGATTTTCTTGTCCTTGATTCTTCATACTTTGTTCTTTATCGACATGGTGATGTTCTCAATATCTTCTTAATCTGTTCTGAATCACTCAACACACATGTTAAATACTGAAAATTACAAATGTATTGTTAACGTTGGCGGGTAAGACTTGAGAATTGGTGGACGTGATGAGTTGGAAGAGGATTAATATTCTATATTTGCAGGATACTAAGTGGGTTGAAGAGAGGTCTAGAGAAATTGAGAGTACGGGGTATAAATTATGGTATACGGGGAAGGACAAACATAGGAATGAGGTGGGCATCATGGTAGATAGGGATTTAAAGGATAACATGGTCGATATTAGGAAAATTGGCGATAAGATGATGGTTATGAAGTTGGTGATTGGAGGAGAGGAGATTAACATTATTAATGTGCGTGCGTCCCAAGTTGGACTGTAAGAAAATGTTAGACGGGAATTTTGGGAGAAAATGGACGAAGTTGTTCAAAGTATACCTAACCAAGAAAAAATATTTATTGGGGGAGACTTGAATGAACATGTAGGGAAGGAAATGGGGACTTTCGAGAAAATACATGATGGTTATGGAATTGGAGAGAAGAATGCAATGGGTGAGATGATTTTAGATTTTGCTATGGCGTATGATTTATTCCTTCTAAATACATGTTTCAGGAAGAGGGATGAACACCTTATCACATTTAAGAGTGGTAAGAGGAATAACTAAATAGATTTTGTTCTTATTAGAACGAGTGATCATTTAATATGTAAGAACTGTAAAGTTATACCTGAAGAGAGTATTACTACCCAACATAAATTGATGGTAACCGATTTAAAGTTTCAGGGGTAGAAACGGGGAGTCTAAGATAAGTAGGCATACAATGATACTTTTTCTATATAAGAAGTGTATTGCGCTTCAAAGATGTGTCATAAAATGACATTCTAAGGCCCCTAATAACATCACCTTTCATTATAAGTATGTTCCACTTAAAAATACTCTTTAAAACTCTCATTTAAGTCCATAAAACTTTTACTAATTTAAAACTACAAGAATGTGAAGTATTAAATCATTTAAATTAAGAAAATCTCAAAATATAGGGACCATATCAATAGGGATCACATAATAGGTTGTACATATTTGAATTACATTCAAATCTCCCATAAACCTCTCTTGAAATCATAAAAAACATATAATTTTAACCAAAACAACAAAATAGTTGCTGATTTCACTGTAGGAGTTGGTTGACCGACTAGATTAGTGGGTTTATTCTTTTTTCACCCACTTCATTCATTGAACCATTTGGTTGACCGACCCTAACTAGTCAGCTAATCGAATTGATCAAAGTGCTTACTTCCTTATTCATTTTAGCCACTGTTTCAAACGGTTGACCGATTGAATCAGTAGAACTCCATTTTAACTCCCAAAACTCACCGTTTCATTAAGTTGACTGACCCCTTTTTCCGGTTGACCGAATTGACCCTAAAATAAAATATTTTATACTTTAAAACACATTTTTCTTTTAAGTTAATTATCAAAATCATTTCACATAATGAACACATGAAATATTTCATTTTAGGATCTTAAACTTATCACTTCTTATTATGATACACATAAGATTACTTCATTTTAAGTGTCGTCCGGGATAGTAATCCGGGTTGCATTAAGTGTATATAAGAGTTGTTTTCACCTATTTTTCTTCAACGTCTTCAAAACTCGTCATATCTTCATTATATTCATTTTGCACTCTTTATATTTTTTTCATCAAATCTTCTTCTTAATCAAATATATGGAACTATAAATCTGAAACACTTAATAAAGCCATTAGTTTCATAAAAAACATCAATACTTAATTGCTAATCAAAATCTTGAATTCAACAATCTCTCTCTTTTTGATTATGACAATTAACTTTGATATTTTTTTCAATATATAATATGATTACGCTCCGCCTAAGTCCGAGAATGGGTATTTAAATTTATTTAAGCACAATAATGAAAACATAATTAAACCATAATAAAGATATCCAACATAAGCTCAAATAAACCGTAATGAAGATATTCAACATAAGCTCAAAACTCTTAATAATTTCTCCCTTTAATCAATGCAATACTTAGGCAAACAAATCCCTAAATATCAACTACTCATTAAACATCATCTTCTCTCCTTCTGTCATCTCAAAAAGTAGAGACAGAGAACCATTAACATTACTCTAGGCATGCATCGTTATGTTTAGCCATACCTAAACCTTGAAGGATTTTCACAAATTGATCTTCAACTAGAGGTTTATTGAAAACATTAACAAGCTAATTGGAGGTATCAAAATATTTAATATCTTTTGTTTTTCAATTTAAGTATAACATATTATTGTCCCACTTAAAAACTTTCCCCCCTATATAATTGTAAACATTTTACACTTGGAAGAACAAAACAATATCATACAACTTTCCCCCTTAATATCATATTCTCTTTCCCTTTGTCACATCAAAAAGTAGAGAACAACTTTAAAGATTAATCTAATCATCTTGAGACAATTTTAAGAGATCATCAAAATATTTTAACAATGTAACATAATATCATATAATTTCAATGCTTTATTTCGTGATACCAATTAATATTTTCCCTTTATATAGAATCAGAAAACATGTAATCTTTAAAGTACTAGGACAGGAAGCATATTTCAATGATAATTTATGAAACTATCAATTTATATCTAATGCATACTTTAAACATGGATAAATGCATATTGATCTCATAAAATTTCAGCTCCCTTTTTGAATAATAATCATTTAAAAAACAGGAGACATTAGATGAATGTTAGACACTTAATGCCTATAAGAATACCATGTGCAACAATATCAATAGATTAATAAGTCATATATATTCAGGGATCATTCAGATTAACAAATCAACTTAATTTGATGAATAAGTCATGGATTGATATAATACGTTTCATATATTTTTAAATATAACTTTTAGTAGATCTCATACATCATAACATAAGAAAATCATGCATAAATATGTAACTTATCTGATTATCATGCAATAATTCTAAGACAATAAAAAAATATGTAAAACAACATAGGTCTTAAAAATTCTTACCATCTTACTTAAACTGATTTTTTTACTCATGACATAGTCTCCAGAAATCACATGACTTTCATCTGTAGGTGTCAAAGACGTAAATTTTACTTTATTCCCTTTCACGTACTGAGAACAACGACTTCCTAGGAATAGTTTGTCCTCGTTCATAGATGTTTATTAGATTAACTTGGAAGGAGCACCTTAAAAAGTTCCTAAGTAATACCCAATTTAAGTGGGTTCGATCTTCTTAGTCGGGGCAACTTTAGTTCTTTTAGGATGCCAAACTTGTCTACATTTAGATACTTTTGAAAAAAATTTGTTAATGGTATGCCTCACAATGTTACATTTAAAATATCTAACAAGATTCCTAGTTTCAAAAAAGAATTTATGAAATCTCTTTTATTTAAATTTTTTCTGAAAACCAATTCCAGCTTTATCAAAAATCCCTCTTGAACTCCCCAAAAGCATTTTCAAATTATGATCACCACCCGTGAATTTGAGAACAATCAAATGTAAATCTGAAACGTTGGATTTCAATTTAATGTTTTCATATTCGAACTTCATCACTTGCTTGTTAAGTATATTAATTATACTTTGTAGGGTATTAATTTGAAAACACTAATTTTTATAATCATGCGTTAATTCTTGATAAACATCAAATAAATCAATGAAATCTAAAGGACAAGAACTAGAACATTTCGTTACCTCATCTCCAATGGCCATCAAAGCAAGCATGGACAAATCATCATTGCTCGATTTTTTGAGCTCCTCGACTCTGAGTCATCCCAGATGGCTTTCATTGACTTATTCTTACATTTCTTCTTACTCTTCTTCACTTTCTTCTTTTCCTTTATCTTTTTCCTTCTCTGGCTAGGGACATTCGAATTGAAAATGACCAGTTTTATGACAATTGAAGCACTCAACATTATTCATGTTGAAGTTTTTCTTTCCTTGGAATGTTCGTGGGATCATTTTTCTAAAATTTTTTGTGAGAAGTGCCACATTCTTTTCTTACTCGCTGTCAAGACTGATGTCGTCACTATCGTCTCATTCCTCGGTCTTCTGAACCTTTAATGCCAATGACTTCTTCTTTCTATTCCTTATTTCATCCTTATATTCTCAAATAGTCATCTCGTGGGTCATTAGGTTGCCAATAAGTTCATCAATGGTATACACTGTGAGATCCCTACCTTCCTCAATTGTAGTAACTTTTGGCTTCCAAACTTTCATCATCAAACTCATAATTTTTTGTACTCTGTCCTCTATAGAATAAGGCTTTCTGAGTTGACCAAGGTTATTGCAAATATTATTGAATCTCGTGTACATTTCCAGAATTGATTATGCATCACCCATTTTGAATAGTTTGAATTGATGAACTAAGGCATTAATCTTTATTTCACCTGATTTGTCCCTTTGCGTGTGATTAGCAATGTGTCCCACATTTCTTTTGTCGATCTACAACCCGAAATCCTGGTATATTCATTTGCATCTAAAAAACAAAACATAATGTTAATAGCTTGAGAATTGATAAATAATTTTTGTTTATCTGAGGGAGTCAGTTGTTCACTCTTCTTAGTCACTCCATTCTCCTTAGGAATAAATGGACCATCCTCAATGACTAGCCACATATCATAATTAGTGGCTTGAAGAAAAACGACCATTCTGTCCTTCCA
Source organism: Eucommia ulmoides (assembly GCA_016647705.1). Lineage (NCBI taxonomy): Eukaryota > Viridiplantae > Streptophyta > Magnoliopsida > Garryales > Eucommiaceae > Eucommia > Eucommia ulmoides. The sequence goes on from CM028337.1 coordinate 25,768,259, forward strand.
GAATGAATAATTGTCACCTATAAACATGGTTGATGCATAGATTATCCCTCACCTAGATTGCCTATGGGGTGCATAGACTGTTCCTCACCTAGTTTTGGTACCAATTGTTGACCCAAAGAGCTACTCAAGAAGCGGATGAATTAGGTAGTTACTAAATTTAAACAATTCAACACTTAAACAAATAACCAATTTTTCTAAATCAATTATTGTCTTACTACGCAGCAGAAATGTATTGAATACTAAATGTACACCCAAACACAATATTGGAAAATAAGAAATGTAACACACAACAATATATCCTGGTTCGGTATACTACTCTTATCTACATCGAGTCTCCCGAGCTCAACGGAAATTCGCAATCCACTAAACCCCTGATTTTTTAACCAAGTAGGAACCAAACCTTTACAATTTCGATTCTTTTTATAGGCTCAGAATCAACCTTTACAAATTTTTTTTATAGGCTCAGGAAGCACCTTATATTTTTACTAGGTTCATGACTAACCTAATTCTATTACAGGAAGAATTTAAAACCTAATCCTTTTAACAAACCAAACATCAAATCTACTACTCCCTTACACTTTTACATGTATCATTTTCTTAGGTTTAGTAAGAACTTTTACAATCACTCAATTTTATTATAGGAAAAATCAAAACCTAATTTTTTCAAGGGAAAAGAATAACCCAACCTTTTTGCAGGATAAAAATTAAACCCTAATATTTTTCACAGGAAAAAGATCAAACCCTAGCTACCCTGATTAAACATCGCCCCGAACGTGTCTAATCTATTCAAACTTACAAATACAAAAAATATGAGTTCTTCTTACAAGGAACTTCTATCATCTCAATACAAATATAATTGATTAATGTTCTGACTAATTACTATGTGATAGATACAATGTAAGACAATTAAGATCTAATTAATAAATAAAGTAGGTAACACAAATATAGCACATAATCAAATAATCAGACAAAAATCGTTTAAAATGATTTTCAGGATTTTAAATTCAAAAACGATTTTTCTAACAATCTTATGCCAAGTAGTTAATATAAATAAAACTTTAAAATGAATTAAAAAGCTGGATAAAACTCACTGGGAAAACACCGAATATAATAATGATATCGCAATTAGAACACAAGTCGGTGACGCCAAACAACAAGTGCTTTAGATCAATAATTTGAATATAATCTCTTATAGAAATCTCAGTAATAATATCACTCTTAGAAAAATTCAAAGCTGATATTCTTGAAGTGTAAAAACTTAATCCCGTAGGTCTTATTAAATAGACCTAGAACTAGCCCTCCAATGGCTAGTTTTTCAAAGATATGTCGTAAAATGACATTCTAATACCCCAATAATATCACCTTTCAATAGAGGTATGTTCCACTTAAAAATACTATTTGAAACTCTCATTTAAGTCCATAAAATTATTCCTAATTTAAAACCACATGAATAGAAAGTATTAAATCATTTAAATTAAGAGAATCTCAAAATATATGGACCATATCAATAGGAATCACATAATAGGTCGTACATATTTGAATTACATTCATATCTGCTAGAAACCTTTCTTGGAATTATAAAAAACGGATAGTTTTGACCAAAACAATAAAATAGTTGCTGATTTCACTATAGGAGTTGGTTGACTGACCAAACCAGTTGGATGACCGACTAGATTAGTAGGTTTTCCCCTTTTTCACCCACTTCATCCACTGAACCATTAGGTTGATCGACCCTAACTAGTCGGTTGACCGAATTGATCAAAGTGCTCACTTCCTCATTCATTTTAGTCACTGTTTCAAATAGTTGACCGATTAGATTAATAGAACTCCATTTTAACTCCTAAAATTCGTTGTTTCATTAAGTCGACTGTCCCCTTTTGCCGGTTGATTGAATTAACCCGAAAAAATAATATTTTATACTTTAAAACATATTTTTCTTTTAGGTTAATTATCAAAATCATTTCACATAATGAACACATAAAATATTTCATTTTAGGATCTTAAACTTATCACTTCTTATCGTGATACACATAAGATTGCTTCATTTTAAGTGTCGTTTATGATTCTAATTCGGGTTGAATTAAAAGTATACAAGTAAATAGTTGTTTTCACCTATTTTACTTCAATATCTTCAAAACTCTTTACATCTTCGTTATGTCCATCTTGCACTCTTTATGTTTTCTTCATCAAATCTTCTTCTTAATTAGATGCATGGAACTATAAATCTGAAATACTCAATAAAACTATTAGTTCTACAAAAAATATTAATACTTAATTGCTCATCAAAATCTTAGATTCTACATATATATTCAGTAAAATGATTATCTCTTTTAGAATTAGGAGATTTAGAACTCTTTTTTTTCATTACTTTTTCTAAAAAACGCAGGTCCATATATAAATATTTTAAACACTGCCTATAACAGCTATATTTTAAAAGATAAACCCATAAATGCTATATATAGACCCAGTATATCATGTCTCTTTAAATATGAAATGCTTAACTAAAAAATAATCTTTTAAAATTCTTAATTTAATCTAAAAAGATTTTAATTCAAATTCTTTAAAAATATAAAGTTGTTTTCTTGGTAAAGCTCATAGAATCAAATAGTATGAGGACTAAATAATATGATCTTCAAAATATATAGTATACTGATGAAATACAGTAAAACCCCCATAAAATCTAAATTTATAACACTCAAATGCTTAAGACTAGGGTTAAAGATCTCAAAAAATAGTTTGATCAAACACACAGAAAATACATACTCGGTTGACCGACAATACCATCGGTCGACTAGTTATACCCGCAATGGCTCATTTTCTAGTCATTAACAACTAGTCAGTTTATTGGGCTGTTGACCGATTTAGGCTCTCTATCAAACTTAAACTACTCGGTTGACTATCAAGCCTAAACCCCAAAAATACTCATCCTGCTTCTTCCAATTAACGGTTTTGTCTGTCGTTCGTCCGTTCAGGCCAAAAAATATATTTTTTCATTTCTAATACATTTTCTTGAACAATACTTTAGGAAAAATATTTAGACACTTGAATTTATAACTTTTAAACATATTCCACATAATTAAATTTATTGTATTAAGTGTCGTGCTTGTTCCCAATCAGGTTATATAAAGAGCATAAAAAGTATTGAGTTATTTTTACCTATAAATACAAAAAAAATATTTTTCTGCTCCAAAAATCTTCAATATCTTAATTGCAACCATGATGCACTTCTGTCAAATGTCATATTAAAATTCATTCTTTTTATCATTTTCTCAACTAGAACTTAATTCTTAAATCACTTAATAAACCCATTAGTTTTATTAAAATATCAACGTTAATTTCCATCAAAACAATTAGGATGAACAGACTTACCATTTTTATGATGACAATTAACTTTGATATTTTTTCATAACAATTATGTAACCACACTATCCCTGAATATGAGAACAAATTTTATATGCATTTAAAATCATGATGAGAAAAACATTTTCAAGAATTTGCAATGATAGATTAGGAATATGTTCAAAGCATATTATAATTCATAAAATTTTATTTCTCCCATTTCCTAAATATTTTTATGAATTCATGTAAGAAAAATATCACAACTTCTCCCACTTTGTTATCTCAAAAAGTGAAAGGGATGGATCAAAATATCTACTCTAAGTACACATCATTATTCTTAGCCATTCTTTAGTGAATATATCAACAAGTTGATCGGAAGTATCATCAACATACTCTATAGAAATATCACCCTTTGAATGTGATCATAAATAAAATGATGATGTATTTAAATATGCTTAGTTCATTAGTGCTCTGTAGGATTTTTACTAGGACATATAACATTTTTATTATCACAATATATGACACTTCCTCTATACAAATACCAAAATCATGCAATTGTTATTTAATATAGAGAATTGGTGCACAATAATTACCTGCTACAATATACTCATTTACAGTAGTAGATAAGGCTACAAAATTTTTGTTCCTTGTTAGACCAAAAAACTAGTACATAACCCAAAAACTAACATGATCCACTTGTACTATGTATCTGGAAAAATAAGCATTAGAGTAATTAATTAATGTGAAATTATTACCCCTACGATACCATAATTTTAGAACACACATTTCTTTTAAATATCGAAAGATTCGTTTGACAACAGTTAAATGAGACTCTTTCAGAAAAGATTGAAATTTTGCACACAGACAAACACTAAACATGATATCTAGTCTACTTGCATTAAGAAATAATAAACTATCGATCAAACCTCGATACATCTTTTTATTCACACTTTTACCCTATCATCCTTATAGATTTATGTAGTTGTTGTCATAGGAGTTTTGTACTCTTGCACTATCAAAGTCATATTTCTTAAGTAACTCTTTGATGTACTTAGTTTGATTGATAAAGATTTTTTCTCCAGATTTCCTCATTTGTAGCCCAAGAAAGAATATTAATTTTCCAATCACACTCACTTCAAATTTTACTTGCATTATCTTAGCAAACTCTTGACAAAGATCTTCATTAGTAGAACCAAAAACGATATCATCCACATAAATTTGCACCGAAAGGATATTGGAGTCATTTTGTTTAACAAAAAATGTTATATCACTAATACCACATCGAAACCCATTCTCAATTAAATACATGTTAAGTCTCTCACACCTAGCTGAGGAGCTTGCTTGAGTTCATACAAAATTTTAAGTAGTTTAAAAACATGAATAGGTAATCTTTCATTTTCAAAACCAGATGGTTGTTCTAAATAGACTTCTTCAGTTAGAAAGCCATTTAAAAATGCACTCTTAACATCCATCTGAAATAGTTTAACATTAGAGGAACATGTAAAAGTCAATAACATTTTAATGGCCTCTAATTGAGTAATATGAGCATAAGTTTCATCATAATCTATACCCTCTTCTTGATTATATTTTGCTTGATTTCTAATAACAATTTCTGTTTCATCATTTTTATTGTGATAAACCCACTTAGTACTGATAAAAGGATGAAAATCAGGTTTAGGAATTAGTGACCACACTTTATTTCTCTCAAATTGAAGTAATTCATCTTGCATGATGGAGATTCATGATTCATCAGTTAAAGCCCTCATTAACATTTTTATGTTTAATTCAAGATAAAAATATAAGATTAATAATATCTCTAAGGGAAGACCTTATACTCACACTCCTTTCGAAATCACCGATAATTTCCTTTACTAAATGTCTTGGAATAGTCATTAAAGCTCGTGGAGTAGTCATCCCTTTATTCGATGGTAACTTTTCTTGAGAATTTTATGATTCTTCTCCCGATTTAGCCTCTCGATTTTTTATTTATTTTGTAACTATACCTGTATCATCATCATCCAAATATTTTCTTAGCAGAAATAGATTAGATTATTCAAAGACCACATGTATAGACTCTTCAACAACCAAAGATCTTCTAACTCCGTATGCTTTACTATCCGAAGCATACCCAAGAAAATATCTTGATCAGATTTGGCATCAAATTTTTCCAAATTATCTTTATCATTTAAAATAAAATATTTACAAAAGATTTTTTTTTTTTGAAATATGGTATATTTTGGGTTTTTCCATTCCAAATCTCATAAGAAGTTTTATTAAAATATCTTCATATAGAAACTCGATTAATAACATGACATGCAGTGCTTATCGTTTCAACCCAGAAATACTTAGGAAGATTGTTCTCATTTAGCATAGTCCCGGTCATTTTCTGAAGTATCATGTTATTTCTTTCAATAACTCCAATTTGTTGTGAAATTCTAGGTACAGAGAAATTATGAGAATATCTATGCTCATCATAATAGCTAATAATCTTACCATTTTTAAATTCTTTGTCTCTATCACGACAAATATTTATTATGCATGATCATTTTTTATTTTGCACACATCTGCAGAACTTAGCAAATATGTATGCCACATTATGTTTCCTTGATAAGAAGAATACCTATGTGAATCTTGAATAATCATCAACAATGACAAATGCATAGAACTTCTCACCCAAACTAGCAATTGAGTTAGGACTAAATAAATCTAAATGCAACAATTCAAGACATTTAGATGTATATATATGCAGATTTTTCTTGAAAGGTTATCTAGATTGTTTACCTAAATGACATGATTCACATGCTTTATCCTTAACATACTTAAGAGCAGTTAAACCATGTATAAGACTCTTTTTAGACACACTTGAAATTAACTTCATACTAACATGCCCATTATGCTTATTCCATTACCAACTGTTCTCAGATAAAGCATTCAAGTATGATAAATTTTGTGCAGAAAAATCTTTGAATGGACAAGTATAAACATTTTCAACTCGTGATGCAACAAGTTAGATACTACTATAATTACCATTTTTAATGTTGCACTTATTATTATCGAAGATAATATTATAACCCTTATCATATAATTGACTAACACTAAGCAAATTATATTTAAAGACCATATATTAACAAAATATATTCAATAGTAGTAGAGTCATTACTAATATTATCTATACTGATGATTTTACCCTTGACGTTGTCTTCAAAAGTCATATGACTTTATTTTTAGGTCTCAAAGACACAAATTTTGTTTTATCTCCCGTCATGTGCCGAGAACAACTATTGTCTAGGAACCATTTGTCCTTATTTAATGATGCTTTTATAATAACTTGTAAGGAGCACCTTAAATAATTCCTAAGTGGTAACCAATCTAAGCGAGTAGTTACATCTTGTTCCTTTTGGAACCTATACTTGTTTGCCTTTAAATATTTTATGAAAACAACTTCTTATAGTATGCCCCCACAACATTACAGTTAAAGCATTTAATAAGTTTCTTAGTGTCATAAAAAAATAGGAATCTATTTTGTTTAATGTTTTTCTGAAAACCAGTTTCTGATTTGTCAAAAATCCCCTCTCAAACTTCCCAAAAGTATTTTTAAAATATGCTCACCATTTGCAATATTGAGAACAATAGAATTCAAATCTTTAACCTTGAATTTCAATGCATTGTTTTCCTTTTTAAAATTAGATGAGATGAGTTTTAAAATCGGATTTTTGAGACAAATATTTTTAGATTCAAATTTTACAACTTGTTTGTTTAATGCGTTAACAATATTTTATAGAGAATTTATATTAGAGCATTGAAGTTTATAATCATTTATCAATTCTTAATATACGTATAAGAACTCATCAAAATTTAAAAGACAAATACTAAAGCATTTAGGTACCTCATCTCCAGCGGCCGTTAGGTCAAGTATCGATGAATTGTCACTGCTGATTTTTTTTTGAATTGTTTGATTATAAATCATCCCATGTGAATTTCATGGATTTCTTCTTTCCCTTTTTCAATTTTTTTTCCTTTCGTTTTATAGACACTGCATTTTGTCTTACCCAATCAGTGTTGGATTAAGTACAAGTTCAAATAAACTTTAAACTTAGGTTTAAAAGAAATGAATTTATACCTAAGATCATTCTGTCTAATATACAAATTACCCAAAAACATGAGAAAAAAACAAAAACTGATAAATTTGACAAAATGCAGTTAAGTAAAAGTTTCACATCAACCTTGAAATTTCCAAAATTTAAGGGGGGTCTAAAATGACTTTATTAAAGTTTGATTTTCATTAAATCATATTTGGTATGGATAAAAATTAGACACTACTCTTAAATTATAGGACATTTTAAACAAATTACTGTGTTACCTACCATGACCTTGAAACATTTACTTTTACTGAATATTTTCGGTTTAACACCAAAAATAATTGTTTCAATTACTCATATTATATCAAATACCACCAAGAAAAAATCCAAGAGAAATTAATCAAGGCTTTGAAAGTTCATTGCAATCCCTAAATAAAAAAAGTGATTAAGGGGATGAGCTTGATTTGAAATTTTACCAAATTGAAGTTGTCTTGACAAACCACCCTAGGCTGATTACAATAAGGGCCTAGACATCATTAAAGTCCCAAAAAAAGGGCTTTAAATGATAAAGAAACCTTCCTATAAGTTGCCTACAAAATATCTAGGAAGGGAACCAAGACACTTAGGATGTGATTAACCATTATCGAAACTAAATCGATTTGGTTTGCCACCTAAGTTAGGCATTTAATGTGTATTAAATGACCATACCATCAAGAATTAAATGCTTGGGATAACATGGATAGGCCACATTCAAGGTATTTAGATATTTTGAGAAAAATATCTTCGGTGTAACCGAAAACTTTGAATCGTGACTACCCGTAAGCCAAAACCAAATCAAATTGGTTTGCCACCTAGCCAACGCATCAAATGTACATACCATCAAGAAATAAATGCTTGGGATGATATGGAATGTATAGGTTCAAAGGATCTAGATATTTTTACCCAAATATCTTAGAGTTAACTAGGAACTTGAAAACCAACCGTCGGTTACAAGACAAGTTAACCCGATTCCATCTGAAACCCACCGGATGAGTGCTCACCAAGAAATGACTCATTAAAGAGAATTAAATGCAATGGTTACATGTCTAGACAAGGTTCAATTCATTTGGAAAGCATTAATGACAACTAAACTGAAATAGTAAAACTAACTGGTACTTAGCCACTAAACCGAATCGGATGTATCACATTGAGCCATTAATACACCCATGTGTAAGAAATATGATTGGAGGGAAGGAAATGATTGGTAATGATTTCCAATAATTACAAAATCTTTGAAGATCTTGCTTTCCACCCTAAATTTGTTCAAAGCAAAACAAGATCAATACAAAACAACATATCCCCTAGGCCAAACACCCCCAGGAAATAGGCTGGATTGGCTTACGCATTAAAAAATGCACAGGCCCCTAGTCTATATATAGGGGTGCTTGGTTTTAATTTTTTTAAGCCTTGAATGCCTAAATTCTCTCTCTAAACTCGAGCAACTCTCTTGAGTGCTAGGATTTTTCAAGCAAATTTCTCAAATAACATGCCATTATTCTATTGAAATCCGGTCTCAAAGGGTGTTCTTAAGGTTCAGGGAGCAAGAACTCAAGAGATCGACGATCAACAATCAACACCAAGCTAAGAGGATCAAAGAAGAAATGGAGATAGCTACTTAGGGATGACCATGTCCCCTAAGTAGGGTGTTCTTGAGGTTCTTGGATCAAGAACTCAAGAGATCGACGATCACCAATCAACTTCCAACCAATAAGATCAAGGAGGAAAATGAGATAATCACTTAGGGAAGAACACGTCCCCTAAGTAGGTATGTTTCTTCAAAAACCCCTTTGATCTTGGCTTAATCTTGTCTATGCGACTTGTATATAGAATAATCATGTAATCCACACACTTTAATTTCATTTACATAACACATAAAACCCATAACCAACCCAACAAACACTTGATTTTGTTATAACAACCAAACAAACACTTATTTTTTATTTATTATAACAACCAAACTATGTTTAAATTAAACAAAACAATTCTAAGAACATCAAGAACGTCTGAGAATATGTGAGGACCCAAATCATTCGAGAACATGTTAAGAATATGTGAGGATTCAAACAAAACTTCAATCACACCATGAGTTGTATATACTCTCTATGATTCTCTTAAGAACTTTAAATTGACTCTTTACTAACTATTAATATTAATATATAACTATTAATACCTGGATTTATTTTATGCTAAACGTCAAGATCACAACCAGGTTGTGGCAAAAGGAGGGTCTCTATTCCTTCGGAGATATGTGTGATTCGTTTTCGAAAACCTTCCCATTTTCCTTAGTTACGAGTAGAACTGACATAAATAGTTTGGTCAAGGTGTTCTTGACAAAATCAAAGAGGTTATGTACATGTCATGTTGTGATTTAGTTTTTTCTTAAAAAACAATTAATGATAAATGTTGGCCCAATTAGCTACCCAAGAGAGGGGTCAATTGGGTAGATATAAAAATTTAAACAATTTAAATTCTTTCAACACTTAATAAATCAAATAATCAATTTATCCTAAATCAATTATTATCTTTGTTATTCAGTGGATAAGTGTATTAAATCTAAGTGCACACCCAGACAAAATGTAAAGAAAATAAATAAAGCAGAACACCACAATATATCCTAATTCAACAAGCTAGCCTTGCCTAATCTAGTCTCCCGAGCTCCACGGAGATTTGTACCCACTAAAAACCCAAATTCCTTTAAAGGTAGGAATCAAACTCTCACAATGATTCTTTTTACAAGCTCATAATCAACCTTTACAATTCTCTTTTCACAGGCTGATGAAGAATTCTATTTTTTTGTAGGCTTAAGACTAACCTAATTCTATTACAGGAAGAATCACAATCTAATCTTTTTAACAGGCTTAAGATCGAACCTCACAAATACTCAGAAGTATCATTTTCCCAGGTAAGGATTGAACCTTTATAATTCACTTAAAAATAAATTCTATTCAGGAAAAATTCACTCCTAATTATTTTTAAGGGAAAAGAATAACCTAATATTTTTATACTCTCGGTAAAAATCAAATTTCAATCTTTTTCCTGAAAAAGATTGAAACCCCGGTTACCTTGACTAGATACAGCCCCGACCGTATCCAATCCGCACAAACTTACTAAATACAAAAAATGAGTTTTTTTCCACTTGGAGCTTTTACCATCTCAAACAAAATTATACTCAATCAATGTTTCGAAATTTACTAGTGATAGAATTTAAGTGAGGAATTCAATATCTGATTATAATAAGTGTGGGTAGCATAAAATTAAGCACGTAATTAGATAATCACAAAAATCATTTTAAAAAGATTTTTATGCTCTTTAAGTTTGAAAACGATTTTACTACGATATTATAACCAAGTAATCAATAATAATATGAAATCAAATGTTAGCACAACAACTTAAAAAGATCTCACCAGGAAACCACTGAAAGAATGTAATCAGAATTGCAAGACAGTACAGATCGGTGATGCAACTCAACAGCGCTTTAACTCAAGAATTTTTTCAGACAATAATCTTACAAATGATCTCTCAAATAATTTTTAGAATAATATCTCTTAGAAAATCTCAAGAACTCGATAGTTCTTGATGATGTGGTGTTGTTATGACATGCAATTTGTAGGTCTTTTAAACAGGTTTGAAACAAGTCCTCCAACGGCTAGTTTTCACAAGATATGACTTTAAAGTGGACCTATAAATCTCATATGTCATAACCATTCAATCTTGGCATAATTCACTCAAATGTGGCTTTTAAAACTTTTATTGAAGTCCACAAATTATTTCTCAATTACAAATCGCATAGATAGGAAGTATTTAATGAACCAAATTGAGAAAATCTTTAATTATATGTATCATATCTATAGGGATATCAAAGTAGATGTAATATATATTTAATATATTTAAATCATCAGAATATCTCCTTCAAATTTGCCAAAAAACGATTAGTATTTGATTTGATCCTTAAAATCCTCGAAATCTTAACCACACAGTCGGTTGACTAATCATCAGCCCATCGGTTGATCGAACAATACTGCCCCTAACACAGGCCAGCCCTTAAAGGGCAGTCGGTTGATCGAACCCCTGAGGGAATGTTAACCGATCAACTCAGGATGTGATCCAAGTTGAAATCGAGCCCTGGTTGGTTAACCAATCGATTTAGAGAGTTTTACTTTGGCCAATCGGTTAACCAATTTCTCCTGGTTAGTTGACCGATCGATTCAGAGAGTTTCAACTTTCTAGCCCGTAGTCAATCGGTTAACCGATCCCATACCCTTCAGTTCACCAATTAGTGCTGAAACTCTCTTTCCTCAACTTGTTTCAACTCCAAACTTCATCATTTAATCCCATTAATCGATTTCTTTTCTTGGTTAACACAATTGACCCCAATATTCAATTTTAAATACTAATCTTACTTAGATCAATTTTTATTTTTTAATTTCACATTGGAGCATATAATTGAATACCAAGTAGGATCCTATACTTTATCAAATTAAACACACAAATATATAATTCATTAATTTGTGTCGTGTGTGATCCTAATTTGGGATACATTAAGAGTGTAAGAGTGTTTGAGTTGTTTTTACCTAATTTATTTGGAATCTTCAGCACTCTTCATTTCTTCAATGTTCATCTTCGCATCCTTGATAATTTCTTCATGATTTTGAACTCTTATACTTAAACACTCAATAAACCCATTAGTTCCTAAAAAAATATCAACCCTTAATTGTCCATTAAAACCTCGGGATCAACAATAAACATAATTAAGGTTGTGATTCAGGTTGTTCACAACTTTTAAAACAATTAATAATAACTAGCTAAGGTTGTGATTTCGGTTGCTCACAACTACAACTAACTAATAGTCAACCAAAACCAATTAAAACCAACCTAGCTCTCAATTTAACCAGAATAAACTACGTTTGACTCGATCTTCGGTAACCACCCAAAGTACGTAGGCAGTCCATGATACGGGTTTGCTCACCTTAAATAATAAAAAATAGTTTTTACCTTAACCATAATGAACTGTGTTTGACTTGATCTTTGGTTACCAGCCAAAGTACGTAGGCAACCCATAAGGGTTCGATTACACCTTTAATATCATAAACTATATCCTTTAACCTAACACAAACGAACTACGTAAAGACTTGATTCTCATTAATCCGAGATACGTAAGCAGCCTACGTGCGGGTTCAGTCGCATATCCAAATAAATTAAGTTGAGTCTACATTTCATATAGCTTGCATATTTATATTCCTGTCTCTTATAAACTGTTATTAGGTGTCATCGACTAGTAATAGCTGTAGTATTTACTTGTTTTTCATTACATCGTGATAAAATACCATAAAGAAGAAAACTTTAAAAAATGAGATTATTTTTGTTTAAGCAAATCAAATAAAACTACTTGGATATGTTTAACAATGAATATCTATTTAGACCAAGGTATCATTTACGAACGGGTTCTTGGGGTGCTTAAAACCTTCCTCAAGCATGAAGGACTCCTGAACTTAAAGAATATCTCTGGTTCACAAAGCTTTGGAAGTCAAAACACGAGCCATTTTAAAAGGAAAAATGAATTCCTAAAATTCCAGTGACCTAGCACATTATTTAACCCCATGCTAGGTGGTGACTCCGTTTTTAACATAAAAAATCATTTTCAAAATGAACAATTTTGGATAACTTAGAGAGGGAGGAATGAAACTTACTTTATTTTCTTCCCGATTCTCTACTTCTTCCGCTATCAAAATTCGAGGTGCGTCAGTTGGCGACTCCACGTGGGATTGTATGAAAGCCAAGCTTAGTTGGAGTCTAAATCTATATTCATTGTCTAATAGCATCCAAGTATTATGTCTTTGATTTCAAGATTTCAAGCATAATAATAATAATAATAATAATAATAATAATAATAATAATAATATCATTTCATATGTATATATCAGCATGCATGCATATTTACTGTCTTTATTTACTGCATTTATATTACTGTCTTTAAATATGGCATTTAAATTTTAGTCTTTACGTTCTTGCAATATACTTTCTTCAACGCACGAGCACTCACTTTGCATTGTATATCATTGATGGAAAACCTTAGCTGTAACCTTCTTAGGCATAGAGAGGCTGTCAGTAGGGCCTTTTGTTTGTGGTTTCATCGCATCGATCTAAGCTCTGAAAACCCATCGGATAGAAAGAGAAGTTAGTAGAAACAAGACCGAGTGGGTTTCTCTCCCGGGATTCGACTACGAACTTCTTCTCGCTCAGACCACCAACCAAAGATAGATGTTCCCCTGGGGAAAACACCGGAGGTTTGAAGGTCTGGGAACTGAGCCTTTTTTTAGGATGCACTAGAAGATAAACCAAAACCACATATAATAATCCTAGGATAGAGGAATAACCAAAACCCTGTTATACTGAGGACACTTATCTTGGAGAGAGATGTTATTTTTAATTTCTATCCAGCTATTTGCATTACCGTTATATTAGGTATATAGATTAACCTTCTAGGACAAGTAGGGGCATAATAATCAATAAAAGAGTTTTTGTTCTATCCCACGCATTACAAGCTTGCTCAGCACCGAAAAACATTTTCAAAAAATTTTAATACGGAGTAAGCTGTAAGAAGAACAAGAATCCTTATTTTACCTAACTCAATAAACCATCTAACATAAACATCTAATTAATAATGCCCATTTCATCCGTAATAATTCATTTAAAACTTACCTTAATAAAATTACCAGTATCTTCGCCTTTAAATAATTACAAAAAGATCCACCTCAAATAAACAAATAATCATATCCTTTGCTAAACAAAGTTGTCTAAGGTTCGCCTACTAGGAAAACATGAAGTAATCTACTTCGATCGTGCAAAATCACATTAAACTACCAAAATATAAGAAAGTGTCATCACATAATCGAATCAGGACTGTGTGATACAAATAGTAAGTATATCTCAGGTCACCGTTCCTGGGAGATACACCTTTCTCATAAATCCTATACAGTAGGAATTATGCACCATAAGAAAGATATTTAGTTTAGGTTCAAAACGCCTTAAGCAGGTCAAATCATTTTCTGATAGGAAGCTAGTTAAGGTTCACCGGTCAGATTGGAAAATTCACCCTTAGTAGATATCATGAACTCAAAGGTGTCTTAGACTCTCTTAGACTCTTCCTCAAGCCCTAAGAATGATGATCCATTTTTTGAGAAACAAAAAAAGATGGTTCGGCCTTTAGGTCATAGGGAATAATAATCCATTTTTGAGGAAGAAAGATGTGTCTGTCATCAAGTCCTAGGAGCTATTATCCCTACTTTGAAAATAAAGAAGAGGGGATAATTCTGTCATCAAGTCCTAGGAGCCATGATCTATGTTTGAGGAGAAAAATAGGGTAATCTTGTCATTAAGTCCCAAGAGAAATGATCCATAGGAAAAATCTAGGACAATTTTGTCACTAGGTTCTAAGAACTGTGATAAATTTGTAAGGTAAAGACAAGTCTATCACCAAGTTCTAGGAGCAAATATCCTTACTTTGAAAAGAAAAAAGAAAGGATATTTATATCATTAATTCCTAGGAGCCATGGTCCATATCTTGAGCAAGAAAATGATGTTTGTACCCTAGAGTCCTAAGAAAAATGATCTATACTTGGAGAATAAAGGGTCAATTGTGCCATAAGCCTAGAGGACTGTTTTTTTTTTTTTTTTTTTTTTTTTATAGGATAGTCCAAAACTTTTGAGTTACAAAGGTCCTATGAAAGCCAAGTCCAAGCCGAGGTCTGTCGAGAACATATCTGAAAATTACCAGTTAGAGCTATGTCTTCCTAAGATTGCATACATAAAGCACGAACATAATCATCTATATATATGTACTCAATCATAGTCAAGAATATAACGATGCATAAAGATAGGACAATTTGCTTCCTTAAAAAGTTCATTAGTAGAGGTCTAGGTTGTTAACCACTTAATAAATCTAGAAAATCTGCTTTAGGTAACTTTTGCTAAAATCTATCAGAGATCTGTTCGCTAAGATCGCAAAATGGACCCAATCCCTCCCTCTGTTGGAAATATTCAAAACGACTCCAAGATCTCGACAATGCAAGAAGACATTACCTCCCTGACACAGATATTCAGCCAAATGAACTCGACCTCGCTATTCTAAAAAGAGCACCAATAACCGTCGCCTAGAAATACCCTTAGCATGATAAAATGTTGGGACGAATTATGAATCGAGAGGCCCTCTCATGGAGAATGGATTGCTACTGAAAATAACAATAGCCTTGCTAAATCTAAAGACTTCATTTGTGTTACCGTTGCAAGTCAAGACCTGCCCAGCTGGGAAAAGAGCCTCGAACCTAAGGAAAACCCAATCCCAAGGGATAGTTCCAAAATATAGAATCAATAGGACTATATGAACTAATCTGTTGATGAGATCAAACAGGTCATTTGGGCCTTTATCCACCTAGAACACCAACCTTGCACCTCTACCTCATATCCTAACAGTTTTCCTCAAAATCGCAATCAATTACCAACTTCAATTTAATTGTCTCACCAAATCTTCAAGCCTACCCAAGCACTTGAAGAGAGGACATGGTTCGCCTAATTCGCTATTACATTCTCTCAAATCTACCGCTATTGCTTAAAAATAAGTTGTTAGCACCTATTCCCCCTAACCAAGGACACCCTCAGGATCTGAGGTTTAACAGTCGCACTTTCGATCAGTATCACTCCAGAATAACTAGTCACCACATTAATCAGTGCCAAGACCTCAAGAATCGTATCGAGGATCTCATCTAGATAGGGTTCATAATTATCTCAAGAGAAAATCTGACCATCAATGAATAGGGGAAGAAACATTTTTATCTTCGCTTCCTTCAGTTTTTTAAGTATTTCATAATAAACCAGGTATTACCTTATATACCTATGTACTAGATCCACAAATTACTAAGTGCAAGTTTATTTTATCTAAGGTCAACTCAGATCTTCATATTCTAACTTTTATAAATTAATTTGCTTATCATAATTCACACACCGTGGATAATCAAAATAATGATAATATAATTTCGATACTAAATTAGACCATTATCCAAAGAAAAATGTTAAAAGAAATGTCTTGTTTCAGCCAAGAGATGGTAAGATATTGACAAAAAATCTGAGAACGTTAGAAAGGAAAACTTAGGAGCCCTGATTCTAGAATTACTACACATGTTCTAACCCGGAAGTGTCTGGGCAACCCGGAAGAAGTACTAAAGACCTTCTCAACTGGAACAAAAGGAGGATATATCTAGAAGATTTGTGATGTGAAGAATGATAGATAAAGTCTTAGAACCCGACCCCCGCCATAGAAAAGTTCTTGAAAGATCGGGTAGTTGAACAAAGAAGGATCGACTAATATAAACTAGGACTTTATCTAGACTTAACAAATTCAGAAGCTTCTGGAAACCTAGTTAAAATTAATAGGTTAAACCTTGTAAGATTAAAGATAATCAAGAATGGAAGCAAACAATGAGCCTTCATTAAGATAATATCTAATAATGGGGAAAGTAGATGGGATAAAGGTAAAATCAACAAAGACCTCGAGACTGACTCAAAATACTATAATTCTCTAAAGTGTAAAATCCTGAAAGTACGTGTTAAGAGAAACAATGAAATTGAGACTGCTCTCGGAAAGTTTTTAGACACTGAGTGATCACATGAAAGCAATTAGGTGAATCATGCTCTCTATACGATCCAAGTATTAAGTCGTAGAGGTGTCTCAACACTAGTGACTTGGGCCAACTGGATCGGAATTACAACCCAAAACTCGCTACATGGATTATATAGGTAGTATGAGTTCTTACTTGCTAGAGTAAAGAAAAAAGAAAATATAATAAAAATAATTCTCTCAATACGTCATTAACTAGCACTTGTTTCTCCATCACTTTTTTTCTTGCTTCTCTGAGTCATCTCAGGAAGGCCCATTCCATTTGCCCTTAGTCCAAGATAAAAGAGATGAAGCAGAGTCATCGAAGAAACCTCGAGTAGCATATTGGGCCTAGGTAATCTCAATAACAATCTTAGAAAATATCAATATCAGAACTTGATGGAATTGAACTAGACAACTTCGTTAACTAATAACTACGGATGTTTGGTCTAAATTACTATTGAGCTTATCTTTATCATAATTTAGATTAATTTGATGCAAAAATCGAGACAATCATTGAGGTGATTGAATGTTTGAATATGATTACCAGAGTATACACTAGTTAAAATAATCTTGCACAAAATAAAAAGGAAAATATATATGGTGCGTATAGGTTAATACCTAAAGAATTAGAAATAGACTTGGGAAGATACGGGAAAAGAAGAGAATAAGTCTTAATAAATAAACCATTCACTCGAACCACCTCCCAAAACTCATCCAAAAGTTATTCAAAGCTCGAGACAAATTAATAGTGATCCCCATTCCGAGCCAGATATTCTCATTCTGGGAAATCCCGATCTCAATCAAGCAAGACATGAAATAACCCTCCGCTATTCCTGTCCGGACCTTTCTATCTTACAACCAAAACCTAGAGACTGTTCAAAGAAGAAATCTCATGCAGAATTCCAGCTGCAATGTAAGAAGAAACAAAGGAGCAAGAAACTTCTCATAAACACCGGTCAACTTTCCGTATCAGATTCGACATGGAAATAAGCAAGAGAGCTGGCTAATAGCAAAAGGTACTTAGCGCAAATATTCTAGGAGAAAAACTTCCATCTCTAGTTAGATGATATATTCCCTAAGAAAATATTCTATATTGGGCGTCAAAAAATGAGGTAGTAACAAAGTACTACGCAGGCACTATGCAACATGTATTACTTAGGCATGCATAACCTTCATACACATGAGGAAACTTAGGCATGAAACTTAACAAAAAAACCTATGGCATCTTGCATATCATGTTACATCAATAGGTCTTTATCAGTATAACACTTGTACCCATATACTTTATCTAGGAGATCTAGTAGGCTAGTAGGCAATCCACGGACATATAATCTGGTCAAGTAACCTCACTATGTCACCGTACCATCGTCCGTCTCTGATAGTAGTTTTCAACCAAATTAGGGTTAGACAATGAGTTAACCTCACATAAGGTGTGTCTTGATAATAGATCGTTATTGTGAAATATCGGGTTGTAGTTGTAGCGACCCGGTTTTCCAAGGCCGCCACTTGGGTTCTCTTATAGAGAATTCTACCCCAAATATTTTACCATTTATAAATAAATTAGTGTTACTATTAATTGAGCTCTGATACCACTCTGTAATGACCCGGTTCCCTAAGGACGCCACTTGGTTTCTCCTATAGAGGATTCTACCCCAAAATTTACACCATTTATAAATAAATTAGTATTATTATTAATTCAACTTCAATACCACTCTGTAACGACCCGATTTCTTAGGGCCGTTACGCAGTTTCTCCCAAAGGAGAATTAAAACTAAAACTGAATGACTAATATCTCATTTTAAAAAAAATCTGCTAAATTTACAAACTTCAACGATGATTTTAATCATCGATTTATCGAATTAATTTTGCAACAGTAAATAATAGATACAATTTTTATGAATTCAAAATACAATTAAAATTAAGATTATAATATGAATTCATTTTCAAAATCCAATCCCGAGGCCCAAAATACAACGCAAGTTAACAAGGCATTCTTTAAGCTTTATTTTTTTTTTGGCTATTTAGTATTCAAAATCTATGAATCATGCAGTCTCAGAAATTTCAACTATTGGGTTTTAATATTATATCCACACCCGAAAATAAACATCAAAATATTATTAATATTCTTTTAAATTCTATACATATAATTCCATATTTATATTTTATATAAATTAGACGAATTTTACAATTAGGGTAATAATTATAATTATCGAATTATCGCGTCGATTTTACAATTGTAAGTATTTAATACAATTATTACGAACTAAAGTGAAATTCCACTATTCTTCCCGGCGCAATTTCGTTCTCACCGGCCCTGCAATCAAAACTGTGGGGTTGTGAGCCAACGCTCAGTAGAATTTCAATCCTCTAATATGTGTATGTAATTAATATGACAAAGAAGCACATAAGCATGTATTTCACATAATTCCCACATAATACATGTTTTCAATCAATACATGCAATCAACAATTTTTAATTTTTAATGATAATAGCATAATTCCCATAACATGGATTAAATACATATATTAAAAGAGTAGAAATTCTACCTGAAATCCGAAACTAAAATCCGGATTGAAATTGCCGTAGCATAGATTTTATTTTTCTTTTCTTTTTTATCTCTTCCTACAATTGAGCCAAGAGCTTTGCGTCTTTTTTTTTTTTAAACAATTCCTATATATATATATTTTAATCTTTCCACCACCATCCCCATTTTTTTTTCTATTATTTTCTTCTCTCATTTTTTTTTAATTAAGCCACATGTCAAGTTGCTACACCTATATATACATGTGAGGCTAGAATTTGTTGCCTTCTTTGTGAAGGCGACATTTTCAACCATGATTTATTTATGTATTTATTATTATTATTTTTATTTATTTACACTAACACCCCATAATTATAAAAATAATTTATATTAAATTCAATAATTACACTTATCTTCCCAAAAGTTATCAAATGAATATTATAAATTTTCATAATATACAAAACAACCCAAAAATATTAAAATAATATTTTCAAAATATAAATTTAACATTTAATTCCAAAAATTATCAAATATATATTTATACCACAAATTTGCAAAGCAGTCCCCATAAATGTTAAACTTATATAAGATAATATTTTCAAAAATTTATATTTTTTGGGGTATTACAGTAGTAGAGTGACCTTAGAAAATTAACTTTGCTAGGATTCAACAGGATCTTCTTAGAATTGAGTAATTTTAAGCACTGTTCAAACACTCTAAGTACCAAACCTCTAGTAGACCAAAACAATATAACGTAATTTAAATACTTAAACTAACTTCTAATAAAAGATAATAATCAATATTAAACTAGCTAAAACTTAGGCGAGAGACATATCCTTTAGACTAGAGTAAAATTACTGCCCACAAATGTAGCTATCTTTATCTACGATAGGTACGAATCTTAGAATCGTCAGAGTCCGGAACTACGTTTGACCTGATCCTTAGTAGATCACCAAGGTACGTAGGAAACCCAAGTAGGTTTGGTCAAAATGAAAAGAAGAAGAGGTATCGGCTCCATAATATTCTCTCAAGCCCTATACCAGGGCACACCTCTAGAACAGTCCTTTAACGTTCCTGAGGAATTTATTTTTACTTTGCTTGCTATCCAAACAAAATAGGGAATACTTAAGCAAGAACTACGCTTGACATGATCCTTAGCAACCTGCCATGGTATGTGGGAAACCCATTGAGGTTCGGTCATCCAACTGTAGAAACCCCCCGACATGGGCTAGAGCACATTCTCATAGTTTACATCATCGTGCATAGATTGGAACTAATAGAGTCCATTGTACGCTTTCCACCATGCGGTAGGGGTCTAAGTTCACATTGTCACTTCTCATTAAGGGGTACTAGGGTGTAGAAATGACAAACGAATATAGAAAAATGAGTCATTCGATCTCAGTTGCTAAGGAAGGTCTTAGGTTTATCTAAGAACAACAATTCTAAAATAAAGTTGAAAAATCTGTAATTCGACTAGTAATTCAAAATTCTTCATGATTAGAAGGAATGAAGATCGAAAACTGCTAGAAATCTAGCCAAACTACATAGCAAGCTATGACTTCTGATTGTCTATATTCTTCCTTCATCTCTAGGTAGATAGTCGAGAAAACAAACGACATAAGAAAGAGAGAAAGGTAAGAGAAATACTATCCAACCCTAAGTGGTCAGAAAATTTACCTACTGCTCAACCTTAAGTGGTCGGAGAATAATAATTACTGACCTACCTTAAGTAGTCGGAGAATTTACATACTCTCCTAGTCGGAGATGCCAACATACTATCCAACCTTGAGTAGTTGGAGGAGTACATTAGTTGGTCAGAGAAATAGACAATTCATACTTACCTCACACGGGTCGGTGAAATACATCCTGTCCAACCTAAGCAGTCTGTGATTCTACTATATCATCCTACCTCAAATGATCGAAGGTTCTACCATACCATCATACCTTCACGATAACTTACAATCCTAATAAACGATAGTCGATTTTGAAACTAGTTTGGTACGCCTACAGTCATCACTGAACCAATTATAAAACACACCGCAAATTCCCATGATTCCCGCCACAAATAATAAAGCCTTATTAATTATTATCTTGTGTTCCAAAGTCATTAAAAATTGTAAAACCATAAAAACCATCGTGTACTATAAAATGCTTGGTTTTCGATTATGAGACAAGTGTGGTACGCTTTAGAGTTACCTTAAGGATAAATCTTTTTACAAGAGAAGAAGACCATCTGCAGACGAAGATTTTCCAATTTCTGGATACAGAAGTCATGGAATTCCCATTGAAGAATAGAAGCAATAAGACACGATAGCACTGATCTTTCAACTCTGGGTCTTCTGGAGCTGGAAAGGTGAAGATCGACTCGGGTAGGGCTATGCAAAAAGCCCGATGGGCCCGACCTACCAACCATAATCGATCGGCCCAGCCCAAAATCTTCATGCCTGTGATCTATTTTTGTTAAGATCGGGTAAGACCCGATCCGACCGGAAGCTTTGCGGATCGGGCCTCGATTTTGGATCCCCTACCTAGAACTCACATGACCCAACCGACATCTCCAAATAAATGACCTTTTTTTAGGGTTTTGATGCGTTCATTTCAACCAATTTCTGCGGCTACTTCGGTCATTGCATCGTCTTCGTCTTAGTCTCCCACCGTCTATATTTGAGCCAAGCTCTTCGTCGGCCAAGCTCGTCTGTCGTCCGTCGTCGGCCAAGCTCTTCGTTGCGTGACTCGCGACGTCGTCGTCGATCATTATTCAGAGACCCAGACTCAGAAGGTAGGTTTACTCTTTGATTTTGATGTTTTATTTTTTGAACTTCGATTTTGATTTCTGTATGGAATAGGGTTTTGTTTTCTACTTTGATTAGGGTTTTTATTTTTGTTTCGATTAGGGTTTTTTCATTTCATTTTCGATTAGGGTTTTGATTTATGCTATGCGTTACTCCATCTCAACATACAAACCAACCGGACCTGACCGGAACCCGCCCATAATCTGATAAACCCGCCCAACACCGATTTCCAGCAACCCTTCGGTCGAAATCGGGCCTGTAGTTTCTTCACCTAAATATGTTCGGGTCGGGTCTTCGATTTGTCCAAAAACTCCTCCACCTGACCCGTGCACACTCCTAGACTCGGGCACTAAGTTGCTCTATCGAAAATGTGCTCCGCTCTTTGGCTTTGATGGTATCCTACCCAAGAGCCTCTCTGCCTCAACCCATGATGTCTCCCTCAAGGTAATAGTCCGTCCTCAGAAGCGAACTCCAATGATTATCGCCCAGTCGATGGGCGTCGGCACCAACTATCCGCAGACTAAGTGAAGATAATTCATCGTCAAGAACCAATGCTTGATTAGGGCATTAGGATACCCATATTCCATATGAAAGGCCTGAATGGTGAGAAAATCCCTGAAGCTGCATCTTTGGAGGGATATGCAATAGTCAGGGTACATCCTCCTCAAGTAGAGAGTGTAAAAAGTCGGTTATGATCCCCTGAAATTCCCATTGCAACATGGGTCGACTTATAGAAAATTACCCACAAAAATATAAGATAATGGTCTTTTAAAAAGTAAGGGTAAATTAAGAAAGGGTTTCAATATTGAAACCTGAGTAGAATGGAGGTGAATAGAAGGATGTTCGTGAAGATCTCTTACTAAAGTATGATCCTCAAGCTCTATTGGATGAAGCTGTATCTCAAAAGGGTCTAGGAATAGGATCTCCAAGCTCGAAGTCGTCTCCTGGAAAATTATCAGGAATGCCCTGCTCAGGCATCTCATCCTTTGGAGGGATATAGTCGAGATCCGTCGCCATCTCAACTTTGTCAGAAGGGTTAGCAGAATCCTGATCCATAGAAGCATCTGACAGACTAGCCATCGTCGAGTCATCGACTCTAGATGCTCTGAAGGTCTCTTTAGTAATGGAAGTGGAAAAAATAGGCACGCCATCAGAAATCCTGAGTGCTTACGTCCTGGTTCGACCTTGGGACCAGTTTGAAGCACTTCCTCTGATTGAGGTCTCAGGGGTTTCGCCTTTCCTACAAGAGCAGGAAGGACGACGACCGCCATCACCTAAAGAACCAACTACTAACATAGTGTTATCTAAAAAGAAAAGTCAAAGTTTTATCACCAGGGTTTCAACTTAAGGGTGAGAGTTGGATTTTTTATTTTTTTTATTTTTTATGATTATTACGTGACTTTTAGAAGATGTGTCAGACTCACCGCTACCATTATTCTATAGAAACAATCGTGAATGACCATGATTAATCTCTAACGATCCATCACTAGTTGAGCACTAGGGGCAAGGGATTGAGTTCATCCCTTCGAGAACAACGGGTACGATTCTACCTTCTTTAGTTTAAGTATGTGTTATTTATTACTAAAACTAAGGTATAGTCGAGAAAACTAAGTTCAAAACTCTTACCCCTAAAAGTGCAATTTACTAAAATTTGCAAACCCATCTCGCTTAGGAGAAACTTTAAAATATTTAAACACTATAAAGGACAAACAATGTTATACAAGAGATAAAACTAATTAAATTTCACCATCAATCTGGTAAAATAAAGAATGATATCCAAGAATTTAAAAGAATATATGCATATAATAATAAACCGTCAGCGAGTGTATTCAGGGATTGACATAAATAATATCCCAAATTTATCACCCCTGACAAATAACGAGACAAACTGATTTAGCTTCTCAATGTAGTAGTTAATCAGTGTCATCCTCAGCCCATAGACAGGGGCATACATTACACTATTAATAATCACGAATCTCACAATAGGAAGTGTTGGATTAGATTCCTCAACGGAACTTATCCAGTAATTGCCCCAGTCTAGGACTAGGTCACATATCATCCTATTCATTGTTTTCCTGATGAAAACAACGTTCATTTCATCTCGCGATGTAAAATGAAGTCCTCAAATCATAATGAACTTAATTAAATTCATTAAATTGAAAAATGTTGAACTACGTGTTAACCTAATTCCCGAAAATATTTGGGATACGTAGGAAACCCTTGTGGTTCGGTTGACAACTTGAAGATGCAGGAACTACATGTCAGCCTGATTCCTGACGGAAGCCGGGATACGTAAGAAACCTTCGCGGGTTCGGTTGACAAACCTAAACCCAACCATATGCGATGAACTACATGCTGACCTGATTCTCAGTTATCTGAGATATGTAGGTAACCCATATACAGGTTCGATCACGCCTTTTAAAATAAAAACCATTCCTGCGCATTAAACTGACGTCAACTAGATTCTCTATGAAAATGGGGATACCTAGGAAACCTTTATAAGGTTTAGTTAACAACTAAGAATACCCAGTTACATTTGGACTAGGTCTTTGATAGATCACCATAAAATGTAAGAAAGCCAAGTGGGTTCGGTCGAAATGAAAAAATGGAGAGAGGTATTATTTTTATAATGCTCTCTCAGCCCTAGACTAGGGCATATCTCTAGGAATAGTCCTTTAACTCTCTTGAGAAAAACCATATGCACACTACTTGTTTACTAAACAGTAGATGATGCTTAACCAGAACTACGCGTCAAGCTAACCCCCGACCCAAGATACGTAGGAAATCTTTGTTGGGTTTGGTTGACAAACTAATAGGCGCTGAACTACTGTTCTGACTCGATTCTTGGTAGATTACTAAGATACGTAGGAAACCTTCTTCGATTGCCATTAACAAAATCCTATGCGAATTGGGATTGAATCATGGCAAACAATAAAATCCCCACAGAGTTGCTCAATAAAAATCCCCCAATCAATCGAGATTGTACCATATCAAAAATATTGATCGCCCATCAATCAAGATTTAACCATATCAACTTTAACCAGTCAAGGAAGAATTGGGTGTCAACCAAAGTCTTGTTAAATACCAGGATATGTGAAACCTTTATAAGTTGGGTCGTCACCTTAAACAAAATTCCTCAATCCCTAGCAAATTGTGCTTTGACCTGTCCTTGGTAGATCACTAAGGTACACAATAAACCCAAGTCGATCTGGTCGAGGCTAGAGCGATGTCAGCATCACAATATTTTCTCAGCCCTGTATCAGAGCGCATCTCCGTAGAAATCCCTTAACTTCCTTGAGAATGCTGATTTCTAATCCTTTTGTAACTGGACAACAAAGGATACCTTGCTCGAACTACGTGTTGACCTAATCATTTGTAGATTATTAAGGTACATAGGAAGCCCTTGTGGGTACGGTTGACAATCTGAGATAGCACAGCAAGTGTTGGACTATATTTTGACTGGATTCCTAATCTAGGAAAATCAGTATATGTAGATAACCCAAGTGAGTTTAGGTCATCCGGTGATTACTATCCAGAACAGTAATGCTATTATACATAAACAACCCAATGGGGGTTTCTAGACTAAAATAAACATTATAATTGCGCACTCAATTCAGGACATAGAGACAACCCATGTGGGCTTTGCCGCATCATTTGAACACTCAGAAGATAGCCCATGCCCTAGCTGGAGCTGGGGCACATTATATCTGGTTTCTTCATTTAGAATCTATGATGGGACTCACCCCAGCTAGAATCGGGGCACATTATATTTGGTTTCTCTGTTGAGATTTTGAGAGAGGAGTCTCCCAGCTAGAGCTGGAGAATATTATATGAGACCTTCTCCATGGAGAGTTACTTGATGTAAGACTCGCACCAATCACCAACTGAAATATATAATCCCAGAAAATAAATAAGCATTATTGAGCCCCAGTCTGCGATTGGGGCACATTTTTATCCGAGGTTAAACCAGGAAGTTTTCCAGTCCTCATCAGGTAATCCCATGTGGGATGTGGCCAAGAAACTCCACTAGGTGTTGAGTTTCCCTGAGGGTCTTCGCTCGTGTGAATTCTCTTAGTCATTTTCAATCATGTACTGATATGACGTCCTAGGAATCGGTTTCTCTAACCAAGAACTTTTTCTACCAAATATTGTTGTACTTTACCAGTCCGAACTACATTTGACCTAATTCTCAAGTAAGTTTGAGATATGTAGGCGCCCTAATGGGGTCGGTCAAGCCAGCTCACAAAAATTAGTAGTTAAATATACCGTTGACCTCAGTCTCAGACTGACCCCAGAATTGGTTTCTCTAACCCAGAACCATTCTACCAAATCTTGATTTACTTTACATCTTAGAACTATATATGACCTAATTCTCATTAATTTGAGATATGTAAGAGAACCCTTTGGGGTACGGTCACAACCAGGAGCCGATTGGCCGAGTGTCATCCTCCCTACCTCCTACAGGATTAAACCACGTATCATCCTTTAGGAACAATATTTTAATAATTTCGGCCAGTATAGTTTAAATCCAGCCAGCTAGCCAGACAATATTTTAATAATTTCGACCAGTATAGTGTAAATCCAGCCAGCCAGCTGTACAATATTTTAATAATTTTGGCCATTAGTATAGTGTAGTAGTAGAATTTACTTTACTTGCTTGAACTACATGTGACATAATTCTCATTAATTTGAGATATGTAGAAGAACCCTTTGGGTACGGTCACAACCAGGAGTCGATTGATCAAGTGTCATCTTCTTTACATCCTATAGGATAGACCGCGCATCATCATTTAGGAACAATATTTTAATAATTTCGGCCAGCCAGTAGTATAATTTAGCAGTATTTTAATAATTTCGACCATACAGTAATATAAGGTTGCTTGGTTCTCATTTATTTCACGCCTTGAATCCCTAGTTTCTCTTTCTAAACTCGAGCAACTTTCTCGGGTGCTAGGATTTTCAAGAAAATTTCTCAAATAAAATGCCGTTATTCTTCTGAAATCCGGTGCTGAAGGGTGTTCGTAAGGTTCTTGGAGCAAGAACTCAAGAGATCAACAATCACATATCAACACCAAGCCAAGAGGATCTAGGAGGAAAGAGAGATAACTACTTAGGGATGACCACATCCCCTAAGTACAATGTTTTTGAGGTTCTTTGGGTAAGAACTCAAGAGATCGATGATCACTGATCAACTTCCAACCAAGAAGATCAATGAGGAAAAAGAGGTAATCACTTAGGGAATACCACATCCTCTAAGTAGGTATGTTTCTTTAAAAACCCCTTTGATCTTGGCTTAATCTTGTGTATGTGGCTTGTATATAGCATAATCATGTAGTCCACACACTTTAATTTCATGTACATAACACATAAAACTCATAATTAACCAAACAAACACTTAATTTTTTATTATAACAACCAAAGTATGTTCAAATCATAAAAATCATTCCAAGAACATCAAGAACGTTTGAGAACATGTTAAGAACATGTGAGGATTCAAACAAAACTTCAATTACACCATGAGTTGTACATTCTCTCTACGATTTTCTCAAGAACTTTAAACTGACTATTTACTAGCTGTTAATATTAACTATATAACTATTAATAACCAGATTTACTTTATGCTAAACGTCAAGATCACAGCCAAGTTGGCTTGTAGACTGACACCTATATATATACACTACACCAACAGACCCTTGTGGCTAAGAAATTGGGATAAAATGAGGGTCTCTATTCCTTCAGGGATATGTGTGATTTTTCTTCAGAAACCTTCATGTTTTCCTTAGTTACGAGTAGGACTTGCACAAATATATGGTATTTCTTTTCATTTTTTTTTTTAACTAACAACTCGTACACTAACACTGACTAACTTAAACAAAAGAGTTCTGTTAAGGTGTTCTTGACAAAATCAAAGAGGTTATATACATGTAATGTTGTGATTCAGGTTGTTCTTAAAAAATGATTAATAATAAACATAATAAAGGTTGTGATTAAGGTTGTTCACAACTAAAACCAACTAATAATCAACCAAAATCAACTAAAATCAACCCAGTTTTCAACTTAACAAGAATGAGCTACGTTTGACCTAATCTTTGGTAACCACACAAAGTACGTAGGCAGCCCATGATATGGGTTCGATCACGTTAAACAATAAAAAACAATTTTTACCTTAACCAGAATAAATTATGTTTAACCTGATCTTTGGTTACCACCCAAAGTACGTAGGCAACCCATAAGGGTTTGGTTACATCTTTAATGACATAAACTATATCCTTTAACCTAACACAAAGGAACTATGTAAAGACCTGATTCTCATTAATCCAAGATACGTAGGCAACCCACGTTCGAGTTCGGTCGCATATCTAAATAAATTAGTTTTAGTCTGCATTTCATATAGCTTGCATATTTATATTCCTGTCTGTTATAAACTGTTATTAGGTGTCGCTGACTAGTAATAGCTGTAGTATTTACTTGTTTTCCATTACATCATGATAAAATACCGTTAAAAGAGGAAAACTTTTAAAAATGGGATTATTTTTGTTTAAGCAAATCAAAGAAAGCTGCTTGGATATGTTTAACAGGTAATATCTATTTAAACCAAGGTACCATTTACGGACGGGTGTCTTGGGGTGCATAAAACCTTCCCCAACCATAACCGACTCTTGAACTTAAAGAATATCTCTGGTATACAGACCTTTGAAAGTTAAAACACTGGCCATTTTAAAAGGAAAAATGAATTTCTAAAATTCTGGTGACCTAGCACACCATTTAACCGCATGTAAGGTGGAGACTCCGTTTTTGACATAAAATCTCAGCCCAATTTTTTTTTTCTTTCAAAAGTGACGCCTAAAAAAGCCCATGAAAAACCATTTTCAAAATGAAAGGATTTGGATGACTTAGAGAGGGAGGAATGAAACTTGTTTCATCTTCTTCCCGATTCTTTACTTCTTCCTCTATCAAAATCTGGGGTACATCATGTTTTTTCTCCTTCTTTGGCTCAAGAAAATTAGATTGAAAATGTCAAATTTTATAACAGTTAAAATATTCAATATTATTCCTATTGAAATTATTTTTTCCATAGAATGTTCGTCGGGTCATCCTTCTGAAATTATTTGTTATAAGAGCCAAATCCATCTCTTGCTCATTGGCGAGGTATCATCACTATCATCATTATCCTCAACTCTTTAAGCCTTTAGTGCCAAGGACTTCCGTTTACAATTACCAGCTTCTCATTCATATCCATGAATGGTTGACTCATTGGTTATTAGATTATCAATGAGTTCATCAATTGTATTTGGTGAGATCCTTAACTTCCTCGATTGTTGTCACTTTAGGTTCCCATGCTTTAGTCGATGATCTCAGAATTTTTGCACTTTCTCCTACATGGTATACGATTTTCCAAGTGCACCAAGGCTATTGCTTATGTTGGTGAATCTTGTATACATATCCTGAATTGATTTCGTATCACATATTCTGAGAAGTTTAAATTGATGGACCAAGGTATTGGCCCAGTGAGTTACCCAAGAGGGAGGGTGAATTTGGTAGTTATAAAAATTTAAACAATTTAAATTCTTTCAACACTTAATAAATAAAATAATCAATTTATCCTAAATCAATTATTATCTTTGTTATGTAGCGGATAAGTGTTTTAAATCTAAGTGCACACCCAAACAAAACATAAAGAAAATAAACAAACTAGAACACCATGATATATCTTGGTTCAGCAAGTTAGCCTTGCCTAATCCAGTCTCCCGAGTTCCACGGAGATTTGTACCCTCTAAAATCTAGATTCCTTTAAAGGTAGGAACCAAATCTTTATAATGATTCTTTTACTAGGCTCATAATCAACATTTACAATTATTCTTTTCTCAGGTTAAGGAAGAACCTTATATTTTTACCAAGCTAAAGACTAACCTAATTCTATTACAGGAGGAATCACCATCTAATCCTTTTTCCAAGCGCAGGAATAACCTTATTTTTTTTACCAGGCTCAAGACTAACCTAATCCTTTAACAGGCTAAAGATCAAACCTCACAACTCTCCAAGTATTCTTTTCCCAAGTAAGGATTGAATCTTTACAATTCACTCAATTCAATTTAGGAAGAATCATAACCTAGTTCTTTTCAAAGGAAATGAATAACCTATCCTTTTTATATCTTAGGTAAAGATCAAACCTCAATATTTTTCCCGGAAAAGATTGAAACCCAAGCTACCCTAACTAAATACATACTCAACTGTATCTAATTCGCACAAACTCATCAAATACAAAAAATGAGTTCATTCTCACTCAGAACTTCTACCACCTCAAAACAATTATACTCAATTAATGTTTCAAAAATTACTACATGATAGAATTTTAAGTGAGGAAAACAATATCTGATTAAAACAAGTACGGGTAGCATAGAATTGAGCATGTAATCAAATAATCACAAAAGTCACTTTAAAAAGATTTTTATGCTCTTTAAGTTTGAAAATGATTTAACTACGATCTTATAACTAAGTAATCAATAATAATATGAAATCAAATGTAAGCACAACAACTTGAAAAGATCTCACCAGGAAAACACCGAAAGAGTGAAACAGAATCACAAGATAGCAAAGATTGGTGATGCCAACTCAACAACGCTTTAACTCAAGAAATTTTCACACAAATAATCTCACAATTGACCTCTCGAATATATCTCAGAATAATATCTCTAAGAATAGTGTAGGAACTGATAGTTCTTAATAACATGGTGTTATGATATGAAATTTGCAGGTCTATTTAAACAAATTTGAAACAAGCCCTCCAACAGCTAGTTTTATTAAGGTATGACTTTATGGTGCACCTATAGACCCCATATATCATAATCATTCAATTCTGGTATAATTCACTCAAATATGGATTTTAAAACTTTCAATTAAGTTCCATTTTTTTTTTTCAATTACAAATCGCATAAATAAGAAGTATTTAATGAACTAAATTGAGAAAATCTTCAATTATATGTATCATATCTATAGGGATATCAAAATAGTGTATTATATCTTTAATATATTCAATTCCCCAGAATATTTCCTTTAGATTTGCCAAAAAATGGCTAGTATTTGATTTGATCCTTAAAATCTTCGAAATCTTAACCACACAGTCGGTTGACCGATCATCAGCCCATCGATTGGCCGAACAATACAACCCCTAACACAATCCATCTTTTAAAGGGCAGTCGGTTGACCGATCATCAGCCCATCGATTGGTCGAACAATACAACCCCTGATACAGGCCATCTCTTAAATGGCAGTCGGTTAATCGAACCCACCAGGGTCGGTTGACCGACCAATTAGGGGTGTGATCCAACCTAAAATCGAGCCTTGGTCGGTTGACCGATCGATTTAGAGAATTTTACTTTGGCCAATCGGTTGACCGATCTCTCCTGGTCGGTTGACCGATTGATTAAGAGAGTTTCAATTTTCTAGCCCGTAGTCAATCAGTTGACCAATCCTATACCCTTCGGTTGACTGATCAGGGCTGGAACTCTCTTTTCTCAACTTGTTTCAACTCCAAACTTTATCATTTAATCCCATTAACCGATTGCTTTTCTTGGTTAACACAATTTACCCCAATATTCAATTTTAAATACTAACCTTACTTAGTTCAATTTTCATTTTCCAATTTCACATTGGAGCAGATAATTGAATACTAATTAGGATCCTATACTTTATAAAATTAAACACACAAATATATAATTCATCAATTTTGTATCGTGTGTGATCCTAATTCGGGATACAGTAAGAGTATAAGAGTGTTTGAATTGTTTTCACCTAATTTATTCGAAATCTTAAACACTCTTCATCTCTTCAACGTTAATCTTCGCATCCTTGATAATTTCTTTATGATTTGGAACTCTTATACTGAAATACTTAATAAACCCATTAGTTCCACAAAAAATATCAACTCTTAATTGTCAATGAAAACCTCGGGATCAACACAAGGCACTAATTTTGGATTCCTTTACTTGATTTGCCCCCTCATGTGTGATTTATAAAGTATCCCATATTTGCTTTGCTGATTCGCAAATTGATATCATGTTATACTCATTCACATCTAATTCACAGAATAAAAGGTTAATAACTTGAGCATTAATAGATAACTTTTTGATATCATATGCATCATAATTTTTTTCTTTCTTAGCAAAACCATTAACAGTAGGAGTATCATGACCATTTTTAATAATTAACCAACTATCATAGTTAGTTGCCTGTAAGAATGTAGTCATTTTGACCTTTTAAAATACAAAATTATCACCAGTAAATAGTGGAGAATGGTGCATAGATTTCCCATCAGCTAGTATGTTCATGTAATGTGGCATGTGATCACGTGTAGCTAAGATATGAAGCCTGATGAGCAAAAATCAGCTTTGGTATCAATTGTTGACCCATAAATCTATCTAAGAGGGGGTAAATTGGGTAGTTATAAAATTTAAATAAATAAATTATCAATCAATCAAAACACCAATTTCCCTAATCGGTTATTATCTTGAGTTACAGCGGAAACGTATTTATCTAGATTCATAACCAAACAAGTAGGTATAGAGAAATTGAATGCACAGATTTATCCTGGTTTTGTAAAATAATCTTGCCTACATCTAGTCCCCCCAACTCTCACAGGGATTTCACAATCCACTAAAATTAGGGTTGAAGATCTCAAAAAATGATTTGGTCAAACACATGGAAAATACACACTTGGTCAACCGACAATGCTATCGGTTGACCGGTTGTAATCTTAACGGCTCATTTCCCAATCGTTGACAACCAGTCCATCAACTGATCATTTTAGGCTCTGAATCAACCGTTTAACCACTTGGTTGATCGTCAAGCCTAAAATACCAAAAATACCCATCTTAATTTTGCTAGACGATCGTCTTGTATGTCGATTGACCGTTCAGGCCAAAAAATAAATTTTTTATTTCTAAAATAATTTCTTGAACAATACTTTAGGAAAAATATTTAAACACTTGAATTTATTACTTCTAACCATATTCCACATAATTCAATTTATTTTATAATTGTGGTGTGTGTTCCTAATTGAGTTACTTTAAGAGTATAAAAAGTATTGAGTTGTGTTTATTTGAAAATACAAAAAATCTTTTTTGCTCTAAAAATCTTTAATACCTTTATTGCAACCATGTTGAACTTTCATTAAATGTCATCTTGAAATCTATTCTTTTTCTCATTTTTTCAATTGGAACTTAATTCTGAAATCACTCAATAAAACCATTAGTTCTATAAAAATATATGTTAATTTGTCCATCAAAACATCTAGGATTAACACTCTTAGCCGTTTTTTCTTTAACTTTTTTTTAGACAATTTACCTCTTAGTAGACGATTTTGAATTGTTTAATTCCCGAATTTAATTTTTTTTTTGTTTAAACTCTATGTTTGATTTGTGATAATTCATATATTTGAACTCTTCAGTATATTATTGGTGTTTTTATTGTATTATTTTGTTTTTGAATTTTTTTCCTATATTATCTTAATTTTAGTAAAAAATTAAATTTATGGGTGGTCAAGTAAATTAAATAATTTTCAGTCTTTAGATTTTGTACTTGTCAAATAGACAAAAAGAATTCAACACTCAAAATTTTAATTTTATCAAATAAACTTCTAATATTTCAGTACTTCAAATTTCAGCACTTAAAATTTAAGTAGTTCTCATACATGGCGTAATTGTAATCATAATATTCATATTACTTACATAAAATCGATCCCGAACTGATGCTTCATAAAAGATTTTGATCTTCCAACAAGTTTGTTTGTTAAAATGTTGTTATAGTAGCTTATGAATTCGAATTTTGAATATAAGCTATATACGGATTGCATTATGTTAATTACTAGGGTATAACCCGTGTCTAAAGACACAGGTGTAAAACAATATATATATATATATATATATATATATATATATATATATATATATATACAAAAAAAAATATCTTTAAATTTTTTGACATAATTTCCTCTATTTATACAACATTTCATACCTATTTCATTTGAACATCAATAACAATAACAATTGAAAACTAACAATCGAGAACAAACATCATTTCACACATTATTTATTCCCAATTAAAAAAAGACTGTACTCTTTACAAATACCCACTATTTATAAAACATAGACATTAAAATCTTCCGGAATGGAAACGGAAGTAGGAAAAACAAAAGTATAGCAACAAAATTACCAATAACTGCAAACACAAATTCAACTATCAAACCATCAAGAAAAGAGGCAGAGATGAACTTGTGCAGATGGGAGGACGACGGTGACGGTGGCGATGGGTGAGTGGATCTACGACGACCCTGACAGTGGGGGGTGGAGGGTCAGAAATACGCCATTGAAAGAGGCATCATCGTTGCAAGGTAGGGGACGATGTTATCGTGTTTGTTCCCATATTTCAACATCCAAAGCATAATATTGAGCCTGTACATGTACATAGCCAATATTAAAAGCTTGTTTGTTCCCATATTTCAACAAAATTCCTAACAATACCTTACCCACAAAATTTATAACAAAGTGTCTCGATTATACATAAAATGGTAGAAAAAATATTTTGAAATCATTTAAGAATGATTGCAAAATCTACTGAGATTTGTTTAAGAATATTTCTAAATCTAGATTTTTGAATAAGTAAAACATTAGACAACACATTAACTCAATTGTTAAAAAATATTAGAATGATTCTACAGCTAAAAAAGTAAAACGATTTTGTAGCTAAACAAACATATAGGAGCAAATACAACCATATAAACATAGAAGTATAGAAAAACAACAACTAAAGTGTCATACCTTGCACCTCATCGGGAAGTAAACTATGAAGGAGACTCTAGGTTGAGCTCCCAATCTCAATTCAAAATCTTTCGATCTCGATAGTTGCAGAGTTGTAAAATTAGAGACAAAATTGACATTAAACCTTCATAGATGAGGAACAAAGAAATAAATATTAACAAAAACAGGAGAACATGCAGAAAAAATAAAATAAAAGAATTAACAAAAAATAAAGAAATAATAGAAAAAACATTTAAAAAATTCCAATTAATAAAATTGAATCTTAAACTAAAGACACTCATCATATAAACCTATAAAATTAACAATGAAACTAAAGTTGGTACCATAAATTCCTTCTAAACATGTGTGTGTATATATATATATATTTATTTATTTTAATTTTTTTTTGAAGTGCTTTCTTAAAGTTCTTTCGGTAAGCAAATAATAAACAATGAACTCAAAATGAACTTCACTTTCTAATGCCACTGTGCAAATGAAGGATAAATAAATGAGAGTTAAAAAAAAAAAAAAACAATTACATCACCTAATGAGTAACATTGTGAATAGATGTCACTTCATCTCAAGGACTTCAAGTTATCTTTAACTTATTACTTGGATTTATGGAAAATAAAAGGAAAATGTCAAACTCAGATTTAGTGGATTAATTTCGCAAAAATTTGAATGAAATCAAAAATAAAAAGCAAGTCAGATTTAGTCAATTTGGAGGAAAATAAATCAGCAAAAATAAACCGCAATTCATAGATCAAAACTTAATTTGGTTATATAATATTATGATCATAGAATTATTCACATTAAAAATCAAAACCCTAAATCAGATGAATAAGAGTGAGAGAGATGAGAGTACTTCTGATTAGGGATGAACATAGGAACGGCGACGATGGAGCGAATCTAAGGTCTGTTACTGGAGCATGCTCCTATTAGAAACCCTAAAGATGAGGGGAGCTAAAAATCCTAAAGAAATAACACCTTCAATCAAACATTTGTTTTTGTTATCGATCCAATTTCAAAGAAAATAAAACAATTTAAAGTAAAATTTGTTAGCTGGGCATGAGCATGGCCATTGCCGATGGATCCCCTTCTCAAATAAAGTATACATAATTTGATTGCTTCACTGATAGTGGTAGTGGATGACAAACCTATTACTTCGAGTTCATAACCCTGTCTAATAAACGCAAAATAGAACACAAAATAAGCTAGACATTTGTTAAAATTAGTTAAGATAATCAATTCTGCAAAATCGGAAATGAAACAGACAGAAAGTTTACAACATGGAAATGTGTAATTTAAGCAAAGAGATTAGAGATGTAACTCAGAAGAACAAAAATAATCTCACTCGAAGCAAAATCAAAATAGAAATCCTATGATTTGCGACGATATGTGAGTGTGCGATGAAGTGAGCCACCGCCATCATCAGGAGGGAAAGAAGTCGTCGTTGTCGTCGCCATGGTGGTGGTTTCGTAGAGGCAGTAGTCGTGAGGGTTAGAGAGAGAGATGGAGATAGATGAAAGTAGGGGCTGAGGTTTTGGGTGAGCAGTGAGCGTGGGAGAGAGACACGCCCCTTGCAGTTGAAAATAGACAAAAACCGTAATCATCAAGATATGTGTTATAACAAAAGTAATCCAACGGATACCAATATCCAGATGTTTGTCTTTTAATCCGACGACTCTCTCTGTAAGTGAGCTAATTTATTATATAGATTTATAATCCAAATGAAAATGGAAACTCTTATGTGATCCTAAAAATATGTTTTGTAATTATAGGGAGTGATTTAATTACGAAAGGGAATTTTTGTTCGTATCTTTGTTTGGATTTGAATTTGGGATTAAGCGGTAATATAATTGCAAAATTGAGGATTAATTATAGGTTCATTTGGTTGAGTGATTCTTCTAATAAGACCTTTATCTCATTTCCCCATAAATAAATGGGTTTTAAAGGCCAAAACTACTCTACTATTTCAAAAATTAAAAAAAAATATTATATTTTTGGTTCGTATAGTATGGGGTGGGTGTCTATGCGAACCCTAAGATTTTTTAAATTACACAATTGATTTCTTGAGTTTCACATTTGTTTCAATCGCAGAAAATAAAAATATTGATAATGATTGTGGATGGAAAATGAGTTGTACTCAGTACAATGGCCTTCAAGTGAGAATATTTTTATCATTTCATAACTCCACTAAATCTAACATGTTTTTTCCAAATATTTCTCTAACAACGATTCTTTTGAAGAATAAGAGAGAAAAATTTGCATCGTTATTGAGGGAAAAAAAATCTTAAGTTTAGTGGAATGATAAAATGACAAAAATATCCAACATTAAAGGGTAACGTGTTGAGAACTACTTATTTTTTGTCCAAAATCATTACTAACATTTTTTATTTTGCAAAATTAAAATAAATATAAAATTTGAAGAATTAAATAACCAATTTGACAAACTTCAAGATTTACATAAATAAGCACCCTCTACTGGAAGGACCAAAAACATAGGTGGCGTTTGATTATTGTTTCTTCTACTTTTAATAAACTGAGATGAAAAATTTGTTTTCATTCTATATGGATTATTTCGGGAATAGAAATATTTTTATTGACAGCTATTGTCTTGAAATTTTTTGTTTAAATTTATAAAAATAGAAACAAGAAGCATGTTTAGTTGCAAATTTTTTATTTTTTTTTAAATGTATGATGGTTGGCGAGATATTGGTGGTGGGAATAATTTTATGGAACTAATTGATATTTTTTATTTCTTAAATTTTTAAAAAATTTAAGAATTACTCTCAAAAATAGAAATGTATGTTACCAATTTTTATATATTAATTTTAAAATTTTAAGAATGGAACAGGAAAGAGAGAATAGGCCACAATATTTTCCGTTTCAAAAGATGGTAATCCATTCGTTGGTCCCACTTCTCAATTATGGATTCACCATGGAGCCAATACTTCTAGGCCGCATTGAAAAAATTTCCCCGTCCCATCACTAATTGTATAATTTTCACTGCAGAGATACGGTTCCCATTTCCTCGTGCTTTAGCAACAGAAGGCAGGCGCGCGCACACTAAGGTGGCGTTTGGTAACCGTTTCTGTTTCAATTCCAGCAGTGGGATGGGAATGGGATGGGATGGGATGGGAATTTTGTTTTCTTTTTGGGAGTAGAATTGCGTTTGGTAACGATAATTTTTTTTTTGTTTTGGGAAGGGAATTGTGTTTGGTAACGATTTTATCCTAAAATCTTTTTTTTTTTTTTTTTTTTTTTTTTTTTTCTCTTTTCAGTTTTGGCCGGCCGGCGGTGGCGGTGCTCCGGCGATGACCGGACGGCAACTGCCGGCGACGGTTCTCCGGCGTCGGAGACGGCGGTGCCCCCGGCGATGACCGGACGGCGGTGGCGCCGTCGCCGGCGACTGCCGGAAGTGGCCGGAAAAATTTCGGCCGGACGGTGACCGCCGGCGGCGGCGGACGGTGACCGGCGACGGTCGCCGGAGATGACCGCCGGCGGCGGCGGCGGCGGCGGGACGGTGGCCGGCGGCGGCGGTCGGCGGTCGGCCGGTAGGTGAATAGTGATCATGGGTTTTGGGAATGGAATGGGAATAATGAGAAACAACTTTTTTTTGTTTCTCATTTCTTAAGAAAAAAGTGGGCACAATTCTCAAATGGGAATGAAATGGAAACGGAAACAAAAATTACCAAACGCTATTTCCAAACAGAATTCCCAAAAATCTGGGAATGGAATGGGATGGAAATGGTTACCAAACGGGGCCTAAGCTGTAGATAAAAGAGTGAGAAACATACAACCCTAGCACTAGCAGGTCTCTCTCTCTCTCTCTCTCTCCTGTTTCTCTCGCTACACAGACCAATTCCTCACCCATGTCTTCCCGGAGGCTTCTGGCCTCTCTTCTCCGGTCGTCCGTGAAGCGTTCGCCTTCCAGATCCCCATTCACGACCCCTAAACCTAGAACTCCCTCTAACCGTCCATCTCCCAATGGATTTATCCTGAACCGCGCTGTCCAATACGCCACTTCTGCCGCCGCTCCTTCGCAACCTCCACCGCCGTCCAAGTCCACTGGTGGGCCCAGCGGCAAGATCACTGACGAGTTCACTGGGGCCGGATCAATTGGAAAAGTGTGCCAGGTGATTGGAGCCGTCGTCGATGTCAGGTTCGATGAGGGATTGCCGCCGATCCTTACGGCTCTTGAGGTTTTAGATAACCAGATTCGGTTGGTTCTCGAGGTCGCCCAGCATTTGGGAGAGAGTATGGTGAGAACTATTGCTATGGATGGGACGGAAGGGCTCGTGCGTGGTCAAAGAGTTCTCAATACTGGTTCGCCTATCACTGTAAGCGACAATTTTAACTTTTACCGACCGATCGTCATCGACGATGATTTTAATGAATCGTTTTACGATTAAGATTTAGGGTTTACTTTTTGATCTGTTCGTAATGTGTTGGGATAAATCTGGTTGGTGCCTTCTATTTTGTTGCAAATTTTCTGATTTATGTCACTGTTCATTCCCTAATGAGATCTGCTATCGTCTTCAATTTTTCGTCTTAGATTGATCCATTTTCCTATTTGTTTTGTTCACTCTATATCTTTGTATGCTTATAGCTAATTTCAATTATACGTTTCTCTGCTGATATTTAGTCGACAGTCCCTTTTTTTTTCTTGGTTGTGATGTATTTTGATTAGGCATGTTTGCTGGGCGAATTCAAAAACCATTGTATTATTAGGAAGAACACCTAGTATTCCAGGCTGGAGAAAGAGAGTGCATATTTACCTTTTTGTTCATGATTTATGCTTCAAATCTCCTGAACTGGGAACCATATTCAAGTTGCTTTGTTATTACAATTTCCATGGATGGTTCAAAGTTTAAGAACTAAAGAAAATAATAATTCTTTGGAATGGTTCCCCAATCCACATTGTGTATTTTACAATTAGCTAAGTAAGTCTGCTGAACAATTCTCTAAGCTTTTTAATTGGTTTTTATTTTTACTTACATTTGTCATTGTGGTTCTTCATTTCCTTAGTTTGTATGTTTCTTTACCTTCATTCCATTTTTTTTCACTGTTAATTGATGTCCATTATGTTGTTTAAATTTTTTTTTCAGCATCTTTTTTTATTTTAACTGCGGTTCCTCTCTTGCACATTACTTACAAATGATGAATGGCAACAAATCTTTAGGTTTCTGCCGTTATTGATGCTTTTTCCCCCAATTTCCATAATGCTCTGCTCACGATTTGGTGTTGTGATACAGCGGAGAGTTACATGTATTTGGTTCTAGCAGTAATTTTGCCTACCCACTTACATTGTAGGTACCTGTTGGTAGGGCTACTCTAGGCCGTATCATGAATGTTATAGGAGAGCCTATTGATGAGAGAGGAGAAATTAGTAAGTTATTTCCATTTTCCTGTAACCGCCAAGGGGGTATAAAATAGTCCTTTGGAAGGTAATCTCAGTTTTATCCAAATTCTGCAACAGAGACCGACCACTATTTGCCCATTCATCGAGAGGCGCCTGCCTTTGTTGAGCAAGCA
Source organism: Eucommia ulmoides (assembly GCA_016647705.1). Taxonomy (NCBI): domain Eukaryota; kingdom Viridiplantae; phylum Streptophyta; class Magnoliopsida; order Garryales; family Eucommiaceae; genus Eucommia; species Eucommia ulmoides. Next base: position 25,809,013 of record CM028337.1, read on the forward strand.
ACTGAACAGCAGATCCTTGTCACTGGAATCAAGGCAAGTCCTTTTTGTCAATTACATTTTTTCCCTGGTCTGGGTTTTCGGGATAAGAGTAAACCCAACCATTATTTATTTATTTTTTTCATCTTGAGATTGATGATATTAGATATTGTATCCAAATGTGCTAGTGAATGTTTCTTTCATTTTTGGGTATTTCACAGGTTGTTGATCTTCTTGCACCATACCAAAGAGGTGGAAAGATTGGGTTGTTTGGTGGTGCAGGCGTTGGGAAAACTGTGCTTATTATGGAACTTATCAACAACGTAGCTAAAGCTCATGGTCGGTTGATTCTCCTATGCAATTGAGACCCTGATTTTCTCAGCTTATTACTGATTGGTGTTGCTTTTTTCCTTTGTCCAGGTGGTTTCTCTGTATTCGCTGGCGTTGGAGAGAGAACTAGAGAGGGTAATGATTTGTACAGAGAAATGATGGAGAGTGGTGTCATTAAGCTTGGTGATAAACAGGTTACTGATATACCAAATTCCTTGCAATTTCAATTGTACTCATCGGATGTTCTCATGCTGCATTGCTTTCATTGTTCTAGAGTGAAAGCAAATGTGCTCTTGTGTACGGTCAAATGAATGAGCCCCCTGGTGCTCGTGCTCGTGTCGGACTTACTGGTCTGACTGTCGCTGAACATTTCAGAGATGCTGAAGGACAGGATGTGCTTCTCTTTATTGACAACATATTCCGCTTTACCCAAGTAGGTTTGGTTTTTAAGGAACTTTGTTGCAATATTGTGGTATTTTCCATGCAATCTTGCTTACAATGTTGCTTCGGTTCTTCCTATTAATTCTGCAGGCTAATTCTGAAGTGTCTGCTTTGCTTGGTCGTATCCCATCTGCTGTTGGTTACCAACCCACTTTGGCTACAGATCTTGGAGGCCTCCAGGAACGTATCACTACAACTAAGAAAGGTTCCATTACATCTGTCCAAGCTATATATGTGCCTGCTGATGACTTGACAGATCCTGCGCCTGCAACTACCTTTGCTCACTTGGATGCCACAACTGTCTTATCCCGACAGGTATTCTGTTTTACGTTTTTTTTTTTGGATGTGTTGTTATTTTGAACTCGAAGTCTCGAACACCTTTTTTTAATCTCTTAATCGTTGAGCAGATATCTGAGCTTGGTATCTATCCTGCCGTGGATCCCCTTGATTCTACATCCCGTATGCTTTCACCCCATATTTTGGGAGAGGAACACTACAATACAGCTCGTGGTGTACAGAAAGTTCTTCAGAACTACAAAAATCTTCAAGATATTATTGCTATTTTGGGAATGGATGAGCTCAGTGAAGATGACAAGTTGACTGTGGCTCGTGCTCGTAAGATCCAACGGTTCCTGAGCCAGCCTTTCCATGTTGCAGAAGTTTTCACGGGTGCCCCTGGCAAGTATGTTGAGTTGAAGGAGAGCATTACTAGTTTCCAGGTATTTATTTAATCTTTCGGCTATCTGTGCACCTGTTGTTCATTCATATTTTTCTCTCATTTTTCCTGCTTATATAAAATATTTGGTGTTTTGATATCCCGACTTAGATTTTATAATATGCATTATAAAGAAAGATCTTGTAGATCCTTTAGCGTATAATTTATGACTACCACAATGATTTTTTTGATCCAGTATATTTTACCTTCTCCCTACCGACCTCCTATCCCCCACATAACCCTTGGTCTTTCTTACGTACTTGGAATCCATAAGTTAGTTCTGTGCATTGTTATTTAAGGCGCGAGGCGCACTGAGGCGCAATGACCCCTGAGGCGGCAAGGCGCGAGGCGAGGCGTGGGCTTCTTCGAAGTGAGGCGCACATTTTAAATATGTACTTTTCTATTATCATGGATGCGGAAAATATTCAAATTTCACTCAAAAAATCAAAACCAATCACTCAATAAACATTAAAATCAAGTAGCTAACAAACATAAAAACCAAACAATCCAAATATGATTCTTAAAAAAACTAGTCATCGTCATAGGAGATATCAAGGGAGCCACTATCACTAGAATTATCCGATTTATATCCTTCGGTATTGTCTTCTTCTGTCTCATTCGATCCCACTTCTTCCTCATCTATGAGATGAACTCTGCTCAACGATGATCTTGAATTTTTCGTTGTCTTTGAACTTGATGCTGCTCTAGTTTTTTTACTACTTTCTTCAACTCCGGCAGCTATAGCAACATCTCCCCAAGTCAAATTGTCATCATCATAAACAAGCTCTTCATCATCATTTGATTCTCCATCCATTCTTCCCAATAACCATTCGTTGCTTTCATCAATATCATCTAAAGTTATCAGATCAATAGTGTCTCTCAAACTATATCGACGTCTGAGTGCTCTACTGTATTTGACGAATACCAAATCATTCAGACGTTGTTGAGCAAGTCTATTCCTTTTCTTACTATGAATCTGTAAAAAAATAAATATTAATATCTACTTTTTTTTTTAAATGACATTATAATAAGCCCTTACATGCTTGAATATGCTCCAATTCCGCTCACATCCAGATGCACTATAAGTAATGCTAAGAACTTTAACAATAAATGTTTGTAAATTTGGAGTAGAAGAACCAAATGCAGTCCACCAGTTAGATGCTAATTTGTAGTAAAAGATAATCTTTAAACAAGAGACAAACTATAGAGACTTTGAAATTTATATTTAACAAAAAAAAAATTATGGGATTGGGGCCATTACCTGGTGATCTTGTAGTTCTTTGCCTAATTGCCATAGGCATACCACCAAAGAGACCTTCTTCTCTTGTATATAAAGGCAACTCTTGAGAAATTTTGTCTTGCAACTCTATGTTCGGAACCAATCTTTCTATGCATTGGTATAAACCCGCCATCACTTCTGTCTTTCTCAATATCTTTATTTGCATAGTGAAATTCCGGGTTCAAATAATAACCAGTTGCATGTAATGGGCGATGCAATTGAACATCCCATCTTCGGTCAATTATTTCAAATATCGACCTATACTTCTCATTTTCATTAAAAGATTTGACAATAGTTTCCTTAGCTCGATCCATGGCCTCATAAATATATCCCATCGAGGTTTGTTTCTCAACATCAACCAATCTAAGAACATGAACAAGAGGTCCAACAACCTTAAGTGCATACACAACTGTGTTCCAGAACGAAGGCATCAATATTATTTGCGCTGTCCTTTTACCCTGTGTCTCCTTTGCCCATTTGCTTGTTGTCCACTCCTCTGATGTAAACAACTTCTTTAAGTTGTTCTTTTGCTTGTGCATCCTTGACAAAGTGATAAATGCGGTAGCAAATCGAATTTTTGCAGGCTTCAACAACTCCTTCGCTTGAGTGAACCGCCTCATCATATTCAATAATCCCGCGCGTTTATAAATATACCCATGTACAAAAATTGCATTTTGAAATGCTTTCTTCAAGCGAGGTATTTCGAAAATGTCCTCCAACATCAAGTCCAAGCAATGGGCAGCGCATGGAGTCCAAAATAAATGTAATCTTTTCGCCATTAGAAGTCTCCCTAAAAAGACAACGGCGACATAGAATGAGAAAAAATAAGAATGAAAAATTAGAACTTACAACCTTTTCAAAAAAAACAAAAACATGAGAATGAAAAATATTACCCGCCAATACGTTAGCTGAAGCACTATCCGTGACAACTTGAACTACATTAGCTTCTCCAATACGCTCAACAAACTTATCAAGTAATTGGAACATTTTTCCTCCATCTTTTGCATAGCTTGAAGCGTTGATGGACTCAATGAACATGCTTCCTCTAGGACAATTGACTAAAAAAGTTAATCAATGTCCTCTCTCTCTTATCTTTCCATCCATCGACCATGATAGAACAACCATATTTTTTCCAATCATTTTTATGACATCTCATTATGTCATTAGTGTGGTTTATCTCTTTTTTTAGTAAGTGAACTCTCACCTCGTGATAAGTTTGAGGCTTCATGCCTGGACCATATTGACCAAAAGCTTCAACAACAGCTGCGAAGCTAGTGTAATTCACACAATTAAATGGTAGCCCAGCATCATACATCCATCTTGCAAATGTTTGGCATGCTCACGGTCTTAATTCTTTCTTATAAGGGTCATTCTCATCAATTTTAGTTTGTTTTCCCTTAACACGTTTTTGCACTACAATCTCCGGATCAGGTGTGAAGAATAAATCGATAGGTCCTTTTTGTTTCTTTTCTTCCAGCTTCTTCACTCCATGACTATGAGTAACCATTGGTCTTTTACCTCGTTGATCAACCACCACTGCGTCATCCTCCTCCTCTACGTCTTCGGAGTTTATTATATCATCAAAGTCGGGCAACATATCTATTTGCTTTTTCTCCACCTTTTCTCATTCATGTATGCCCTTATCTCTTCTTTCACATGAGGCGGACACAATTTACAGGCGGTTACATTTCTAAAGCCTCCACAAAGGTGTTGGTTCAATCGATATATGCCTCCCTTCGTTATTTTCCCACAAAAATTACACTTCAAATCATTAGACTTTTGGGAATGCAACGGTTGTGCATATTGCCAAGCCGGATCTTTTCGATTACTGCTACTGTGGCTACTAGACATTTGCAATTTGGTTTTTTTTTTTGCCTACTGGATTGGAAAAAAGTCAATAGATATAATTTAGGTTATAAATTCAACACATGCAAAAAAAAGATGGGCAGGGGGCTGTAACGGACAAAAGGGCTGTTTGTGCCCCTGTTGCTGCACAAAACAGGGGCTCGTTTTTGCACAAAACAGCCCCTGTTTTTTGTGCAAGCTTTGTGATGTAAACTAAATCAGGGGGCTGTTTGTGCGCCTGTTGCTGCACAAAACAGGGGGCTGTTTGTGAGCATGGAATTACTATAAACTAAATCACTTGCAGAAAACTGCTGTAAAAATGAAAAAAAAAAATAGGGTTTACGGCTGAAAAAAAAAATAATCAAACAAGAAGAAGAAGAGGAGGAGAGGGAGAAAAGAAAAGAAAACAAAACCAGCGATTCCCCCCCCCCCCCCCTCCCCCCCCCCCCCCCCCCAAAAAAAAAAACCCCAAAAAAATCAAAAAAAATCAAACAGGGGCTTCTTGTAGGGAAAAAAAAATCAAACAAGAAGAAGAAGGAGAGTGACATACCTGGAAAATTGAAGAAGAGAAGAGAGCTGAACGAAGAGAGAACCTGGAGAAAGAGCCGAACCTTAACGTATGCTGAAGAATCTGATCATTTACTATAATTTTTTTAGGGTTTTAGGGGTGTGATCACCTACTTCTCACTATTTCTCACTAATAATAAGTAAAAAATTGTTTAAAAAACAAATCAAAGAGGCGCGCCTCTTTAAAATCGCCTCGCCTTGCCACCGAGAGGTGAATTCTCATTGCCTTGCCTCACTGCGCCTTAGCGCCTCTGGCGCGCCTTTCACAACAGTGGTTCTGTGGGCACTCTCACTCTGCAACTCATAAGTGATGATGTAGATGACTTGTGGACGCACAATGTTTCTTCTGTGCATTATAGAACCTTTATTTGCCTACACCCCTTCAATCTCCATTCCTAAAACCCTTTGCAGTTTGTCTGGATAGGGAAAGGAAAGTGGAGGTGGGTGGGGAGGGGAGGGGAGGGGAGAGGAAGAGGACTGTCTTTCTTTCATTGTGTTTGGATGTATAAGGAGGGTGACATTAGTAAACAGGGTAGAGGGCAGCTTAGTGCCTGAAGACTCATGCCATTGCAGGGTCCAGGGAGGGTCAAATGTACGCAAGTACAGAGAGGTTGTTTCCAAGATTTGAACCCGGGACTTGTAGGTCACAATGGAGCAACCTTACTGTTGTACCCAAGGATCACCCTCTCATTAGTAAAAAGGGTAATAAAACAAATTCAGTAGGGGAAAAATATTAAGATTAGGGGATATCATTTGAAGACATTGAATCCTTCCGAATTGGAAGGATTTACTTTCTTTCTAAATCTCCCCTCCCCACCCCTCTCCTCTCCTCCCTTGTCCAAATGGAGTGTTAGTGCTGCAATGCCTTACGTAGGAACTTAACCCTTGTGTGGTAGAGAAACTCATTCGTCTTTGAGTAGGTTATTACCCGATAAATAAGATATGAGTCCACTACGTATTATATTATCCTACTTATTGGACAAAAGTCAGTACTGCACCACCTGCCAAATCTTGCTTGAGACTTGGGAAGGTTTCTAGATTTACACTTCATGACTCCTTGCTTTCACATAATTTTGTGCGTCGCAACTAGGGGACGCCCCAACATATAATTTAGTAGGATTCATGTCATGAGTGTTATAACAAAATTTTGTACTGGCCGTCAGCTATCTAACACAACTCTTCTCTTTTACCCGGATTTGGGACCGACTATGTAAATAATAAATCATAAAACATGCACATGAATAGTTTTTATTTCTGTATTTCCGTTTCTGTTCCAAATTTTTTGTTTCCATATTGTGTTTATGGACAGGGTGGTTATACATATATTTTTTTCCAATCTTCTACCTCTTCAACTTTCTTACACAATCTTTGGTTTGCCATTAATTTGTGACAGGGAGTCCTGGATGGAAAATATGATGACTTATCTGAGCAGTCATTTTACATGGTCGGAGGAATTGAAGAAGTTATTGCTAAGGCGGAGAAGATAGCTAAAGAATCTGCGGTGTAGGCCTTTTTCCTCATTTTGTTTGTCTCTGGATAATTGAGAAAATGAATAAATATTTAGTGTACTGGCAATGCCAGTGCGAGGAATTGTAATTTTTGTCTCTTCTGGGAATGAATTGTTAGTTCAGTTGCGGGATTGTGATTGATAGAAGATATGATCGAGGCACTGTATTTATTTTCCTTTGTATTTGTTTCGGATTCATCTCTCATGGATTTAGCGTCCTCCTCAATATGCATGCACTTTTACAGCTTTTACGCGTGTTTTAGTCATTTATTTGGATCAGCAAAATAATATTTTTAGTTCAGATGCCCAACATCCCACGGCAAGAGGCTGAACATGAACATCAGCCAAGATCCACGGGAGGAAGGGAGAATGTCAGAAATACAGGAAAAAAAAATCCGTTATGTATCTTTGCTGTGCTTTAATTTTGCCCATTGAAAACGAAACACAAGGTGAGGGAGAGAGATCCGGGTTAAGGGTGGCTGGATAATGATGGTGGGGGTGAGGATGCTTGGTGCAATGTTCAATCTTGGCATGGGAACTGTGGGGTGGGGGGGTTGCCATTAAATATATATGACCAGTGTACGAAAAAGGCAGGAGAGACCAAGGACATCTGGTGAAGGCCTGAAGGGCTTGTGAAAATTGATGATGATAATATAAAGTGGTGAGTAGGGATTACAATTTAAACTGAATCAATGGATAACCGAACGAAATCAAATCAAAATGTTCATTTTTTAAACCTACTAAATATGTTTTGATTTATATATAAAAAGCAATAGTCAACACTTTCGCGTTTTTAGTAATAATTTTGATTTTTTGTTTAAAAAAAAAAAAAATCTTAAAATGATTTTGTGGTTTTTAATTTTGTTTGTTTAAAGTTAAATGGTTCGATTTTAAAACTATTTTAAAAAACTCAGAAATTTTAATTTTGGTGGAAAATGATTTTTTTGGTCCATGACAAATGCTCGGGTGTCTAATTGGTTCCCGATATTTACAACTCGACACATTGGGTCCTTGACATTTGAAAATCGTTCCAAATTGGCTCCTAAGACGGATTCTATTAAGTCAAAGTAAAGGTCAACGTCTCATTAAGGGCATTGGTCATTTAAGTGCCCCAACTAATTTTCCTCCATATCTGTTCAGGTTTCCCGTGATTTCTTTCATTTAATGCCTATAAATTATGTTTCCTTACCCATCTCTCTTATTTGTTCTACATTTTGACCCAAAAAATATTTTTCTTTTCTTTTTGTTTCTTCTTTGTCCAACAAAAATATGGAGGATCAACAAATTTGTAACTGTGGCAGGAAAGCAAAAATGGTTACTTCTTGGATTACACATAATCTCGGAAGGAGATTCTACTATTGTGGAAATTACAACCAAGTACATTTTATTTTTTTCATAGCAATTCTTATCAAAAATATTTTTAAAAAAAATCTAATTTTATTTTATAGACTAGAGGTTGTGGCTATTTCTTGTGAGTTGATCCTCCTATGTGTCCAAGATCATCGGCAATAATACAAAGATTATTAAGAAAATTGAAAATTTTAGAAGAAGAGAATAACCGAGGGAAAAATAGGGAACATTAGTCATTTCATGGATGGTGTTTGTACTCATTTGGAAAGGAACCACATTTTGATTTTTTTTTTTTTTTAATTAATGGTATATTTTGTATTTTGTTTCCTAATGAATCTTCTTTAATGAATGGTGATTTTGTATTTTTTAAGTAAAAAAAAAAAAAAATACATACAAACAGAACTTAATTTTCAGTGTATTGATAAACAAAAAGGACATCCAAACACTTTATTGACAAAAAAAAAAGAAAGAAAAACTCCAAATGGCATACATTACTTCCAAAACAAATCTTTAATGAGGGTACAAATTGATAAAAAAAAATAGAACGTGGTGCATAACCTCCAATACATAACCTCTAAAAACATAATTTTAATGTGGGTCCAAACCTGTACAGAACCTCCAAAAAAACAGCAGCATACTGCAGTTACATACCAAAAAAAAAATACCAACAGTTTGCCATCCATGAACCCCAAAAACAGCAGCAGTTTCATACCAAACAAAATAATTTTCGAAAATATAAAAAAACAGAACCAAACCTGTAGAGAACCCCAAAAATAAAACCAAAAGAATTGTCCATCCATGAACAATTTGCTGCGGAACATCAAACCTGTACATAACAATTACAAACCAAAAGAAAAAAGAAAACAGAGAAGTTTCAACAGTTTCATACCAAAAAAAAACCCAGAGAAAACATCATACCTGTTCAGCAGCTCCTGCAATAGATTGAGTAGTTCCAACAACAACTTCAGCAGGTCCAATAGCAACTTTAATAGCTCCAGTAGCTCCAGCAGCTCAATCACTCTGTCCAATATTTTAGTTGAACTTAAATTTATTAGAGAAAAAATTAAATTAATTGAAAGTTTTAAATCTTCATACCATTTTCTCTTTGGGCAATTTACAACTTCCCTTGTTGTGCCCCAACTGTCCACATGTACGGCATCTAACTACATGTTTGCTCTTCAACCTTGTTTGACTCTGTTGAGTTTCATCGGGCTATCTTCTTCTCAATTTATTTGGTCTTTCTATTTGCTTTGTGAAGTAAGGAGGCTTCACTTTTGGTAATCCACTGCTCAGCCACAAATTAGAAGAATCTATTGGGTTGATCACCAGGGAATAGGTCTTCAAGTATCTCTCTATGCTATAGAATTCACTCACATATTCCTTCGGATCAAGGCCCTTGTAGACAATGATCAACACAACAAGTGTACAAGGAATGTCAGTCAAACCCCATTTTCTACATAAACAAGTCTTGGCCTCTAATTCCACACTGTATTGATCACCCCAAATACAAGATATATGAAATTTATCACCCCCAGCCCACTGTGGTATCTATTGATATTATCTTTAACAAGATTTAACATTTTCTGAATTTTTGGACAAATTTTACTTGTCCACGTCTTTGTCCTTTCTCTGTTCACTGTCATCTGGTTCATCAAAAGGTCTCTCACAACTTCTAACATGGTGATTATCTCATTTTCCATTGCTTTAAGAATAAATGCATTAAACACTCATATAAATTATTCAACAAAATGTCACACTTTGGGAGAACACTGAAATGTGACTTAGACCAATACTTAGGTAGCTTATCATTAGTGCATCTTTGTCCAATTTACCCAATTCTTCTATATAATTTTCAAACTTAATTGGAAGTGTAGCCTTGGCAGCCTTCCACACAAAGTTCTCATATTTACCCTTGAAATTATTGAATGTCTAACACAATGCATATTTTCAGCAAAAGGCATAATGTTATCAATAGCTTAAAACAATCCTTTTTTTTCTATCCGAAATTATAGTAAAGCCTTCCTGCTTATGTGTCTTCAAATCGTCATCCAAACATGCTAAAAACCGTGCCCAAGAATCCTTGTTCTCTATCTCTACAACTACTTAAGCAACTGGAAACATATTATTGTTCTCATCTATGCCAATAGTAGACAATAATTGACCCCCAATAGCACCCTTAAGATGGCACCCGTCAACACCCATAATATGTCTACACATCGAATACCCTTGCTTACAAGCTGCCAAGCACACATACAAACACTCAAATTTAACTTTACTATTGCAATCCGGATAAAAAACATGTAAATGAACTGTAGACCCAGGGTTGGTTCTCCTAAGTTTACAAACGTAATCCTGAAGTTTTTCATATTGATACTCCTGACTGCCTTCAATAACCAAAAGAGCCTTTTTCTTAACCCTATAGATTTGTGTCTTAGACACTGTAACATTAAGATCATTTTGGACAGTGATTTTAAAGGCTTTCAAACCCCATTTTGGTCTCTCAATTCTAATCTTTTCCATGTATTTTTTAGCCAGCCATTTTGAGTTTACATACTGATTCCAAAACTTCCTAGAGCATTTGTGTTGTGGTTGATAAGTTTTCACTGTCAACCCTGTTTCTCCAAATGTACAAGATGCAAATATAACCTAAGGGCACCCTTATTTGCAAACAACCTTTACTCTCTTAGGTTCTCTCTTCGTAAACTTAATGGATTTTCCCATCTGAATTGCTTGATCTCTTACCGCCTGTTTAAATTCTTTAGAAGTACTGAAAACCATACCCAGTTCGAATTTAATTTCATTCATTTCAGGATTGAACTTGGTCCCCTTACTTCTTTCGTCATCATCTGACTCGCATTGACTATTCATGTCATCACCAGGATCAACACAATCTTCTTCACATTCATTGTTAATCTTATTATTTCCAGATTCATTGACATTAGAGCTAATTACACTTTCATATTCAATATTGGTTCCTGTAGCATGTGATAAACCACCCAATTGAGTCATTTTATCAACACAAATATAAAACAATTCATCATCCACATTGATTTCATACTCACTATCAGTAAAATCATGTTGATCATATTCAAATTCATCTTCGGCCTCTAAAATCACAATCCCACAATTTTATCCTAAACACTACTATCCACAAACAATTCAACCTCTTCATTGTCTGGATAAGTGTTTATTGCTTCTAAGACCTCTGCATCAGTTTTAATCGTAGCTAGTCCCCCCAAAAGATCTAAACCATATAAACAAAACAGAAATATAGCATTGGGGCATCTTAATAACACAGAAAATTGTTTCAGTACTTATAGTGTAATTTTATCCTTAGATGCATAATCAAAATAGCTCACGGTACTCCCAACATATTCAACAATAAGCTCATGTATAATACAACCTTCATGATATACCCTCAGTGTAATCAGTTTAGAACCAGTCCCTGACAACATAAACAAAATTCCAGGGGAAAAAATTCAGCCAATGAAACATACAGTTAAATGTGTTATATACATCAACAACATGAAACCACATTGAGATGAATAAAATAAAGAGCACGCATATCATCGGGATGAATAAAAAAATGGGGATGAATAAAATAAAGAACATAAAACAACACAAACGCTAACTTCAAAAATCGGGATGAATAAAATATGCATTGACACATTGTTCAAAAAAGAAATCGTTTACTTTTTTGAAATAAGAAACAAATTGTTCATTTTTTATTACTTACGGTATAATGGAGTTCCAAACTTCTCCAAATCTTTTGTTCTTAGCACCATCAGAAACCCCAACTACAATCGTTCGTTGGTATGTCGTCCTAAAACTCTCTTCTTTCGAATGTCACACTCGTAATGGGAATCAAATGATTGAAAACCCTTTGTTGTTTAGAAGACCCTTTATGTTTCGCTCCAATCGTTTGATCAAAAACCCTAACTTCAATCGTATTCGATTTCGTTGGTAATGGTTTTTGATCGAGAAGTCTCTCCATGGTTGTTTCGGTTTTCGAAGCTCAGAGTTTTCGTTTTCGTCTTGGGAAAGATTGTTATGGGCATGGTGGTCTTGGGAACTGATGAAATAGAATGTTGGTATTGTGAATTGATGCATATATCCTTTGCCAAATAGTCATGTGCTTGTCACGTGGCTATTTTCGTCTAATATTCCCAAATTTTACTAACAATGTCTGCCTCAGGAGTTAATTTGGAATGATTTTCAAATGTCAAGGAAACAATGTGTTGAGTTACACATACCAAAGACGAATTGGACACCTGAGCCATTTGTCAGAGACAAAAAAAAATTATTTTCCCTAATTTTGGTGTATTTCTAACATTTTGAATTTGTATGAAACCGGACCATTGACATCCCTAGTGGTGAGGGTATGGTGACGAGAAAAATTCACCGCACAGGCAATTTAGACAATTTCTTGTTCCCCAAAGGAACATGTGAAGCACACGATATAACAAACAACAGCACATTTTTCATCTCCAAAATGGCTCTTTAATTAATGCCAATTGGTATCCCAAACCCACAATCAATCAAACACAGGACACACATTTAGCAAAAACTGTAAACAACGCATGCAAAAAGATAATGAAGTTGATCATTGTCCTTCTGACCAATTATTTTAAAACATCACTAAGCACTCCCATTCGCTTCTGCCCCCATTTGGGGCTGCTGATCCTCCTGATCATTATCCGAAAGCCGATGTCTATGGTGACGATGGTGGTGGTGTCCATGTCGATGATGAACCTTTTTGCTCTTTTCGTGACCACAATCTGAACCACTAGATTCTGACTTCCTATGACGTTTGTGATGATGCTTCTTCACATGGCTTCTCCTAATTGCACCTTCATTCTCATCACTCGAGTCCATACCACTAGACTCCGACCTCCTGTGCCGCTTGTGATGCTTTGAATGACTCCTCTTTCTAATAGTGCCTTCCTCCTCATTACAAGAAGAAGATATATGACGCTTGTGATACTTTGAGTGACGGTCACTTGAAGAATCATCATCACTAGAATCTGAATTATGATGCCTATGCTTCTTGTGGACTCGCCTCTTCCTCCGCCTCTCTTCCTCTTCTGAGTCACTGGTGCTATCATCACCTGAGCTCGAAGAACGCCTCTTGGGCTTTCGTCTGGGAGCAGATTTTTTCTTATGCCTAATATTAGCCTTCTCCTTCCGCTCTTGGGCTTTGGCTTCAGCATCAGCTTTAGCTTTGGCAGCAGCTTCAAGCTTTTGCTCCCATTTCAATGGGGCTTCTTTCTTCTCCATGACCCTCTTCTTTTTCTCCTCAACCAATTGGATAAACGTCTTGGCATCCATTCAGATTTAAAAACCAACTCAATATCTGCATTTTGGTATGATGATGACCGGAAGTGCATCTCAAATAAGAGAATTGAAAGAATGTTAGTTCCTCCATCAATAGAAATAAGGCATAACAAGCACGAAATGCGGTCAAATACTCTTTCAATATCATAATGCAGAACAAGCAAAGCCATTAATGAAGTAAAAATCCTAACCAGGAGACAACTACAAGATAGACATGAAAATTTTACATGTACTCAAGGAGGGCCAGGCCCTATTCTCCTCTTTAACCTGGAGAGGTTGTCTTCTAGCACCCCCTGGATGTGATCTTTCGCGATGAACCAGGTTATGAGAAAAGGAATTGAACTGGGTCTGAGACCTAGAGGCAGGCGACGATAGGACAATGCTCAACAATTCGAGTCCACCGTACTACCACCGCCACTTTCCTAAATGGGTCAACACCCATGGGGGGCTAAAAACAGAAGACTAAGCCAATCCCTTCCTAGCCACATCACATAAAGCTTAATAAGGACTGTAGATAGAAGGAACAAACTTTAATTTTGTGAACCAACACTATTCAGGAAGTATTTAGGCTCAGGTGACCCTTGGGTTGCAGCTTCATATAAACGATGGTAGGAAAAATAAGAAACGGAGTCAACAAAAACTAATTATAAGCACAAACTTCTAAAAGGAATTCAATAATGAGTATAATACAATTAAAAGGCCTCAAGTTAAAGGTGTTCTAGTTAAAAAATATTAGTTAATCTTTCACATTGACTTCTCCCTAGTAAGATCAAAAGCACATATTGAGGCCCCGTTTGGTAACCATTCCCATCCCAAAAATTCTCATCCCATTCCTAGATTTTTGGGATATCTAGTTGGGCATAGCGTTTGGTAAATATGTTTCCGTTCCCATTCTCATCCCAAAAGCAAGAATCAGTCCCACTTTTTCTTAAGAAGTGAGAAACCAAAAATTGTTGTTTCTCATAATTCTTATCCCAATCCCATTTGGTAAAAAGAACACGGCTGTCATGTTCACATTTGTTAGTGAGATCTCCTCTTCAAACTTTGTAAGCCCTCTCTTTTCTTTCTCTTTTTTTTTTCCTTCTTCTTCAACGTGTTGTTCGTCGTCGTCCTCCTCCTCTTCCATTGTCCTCCTTGTTGTCTGTGCTCCTCCCCATCGCCGTCGACTTAGCTGTACTTGTCGCCATCGCCAATTGATTTCGTGGCCATCGTCTTCTTAGTCTGTCCATGGCCGTCGGCTTTGTGGGTCACGTCAATCGATTTAGGGTTTCGATTTCGAAATCAAAATCAAAATCAAAATTAGGGTTTCGATTTCAAACTGTAATTTTAGTTCGATTTCAATTTCGATTTCGATTAGGATTTCGATTGGGGTTTATGATTTCGATTTCGATTTCGATTGGAGTTTATGATTTCGATTTCGATTATGATTTCAATTTCAATTGGGGTTTAGGATTTCGATTTCAATTTCGATTTCGATTATGGTTTAGAATTTCAATTTCGATTGTGCTTTAGGGTTTAATTGCTTGATGATTTCTTCATTGTGGTTTAGAATTCGTTCTTGATTTCTAGGATAAAATCATTACTAAACGCGATTCTATTCCCAGAACCAAAAAAAAATGTCATTACCAAACACGATTCTGCTCCAAAAAAAGAAACAGAATTCTCATTCTATCACATTCGCATCTCATTGCATGGGATGGGCATAAAACGGTTACCAAAGGGGCCTGAGATATAAAAAACACCCATTCGGTGTTTAAACCACAACATAGTATGTCGGATATCTTTCACTAGTTCTAGTGAGAGTGAGCCTTGTGTACAATGGTAAACTTGCTCCATTGTGACCTGGAAGTCCCGGGTTCAAATATTGGAAACAACCACTTTGTATACTGGGATAAGATTGCGTATATGTGACCCTCCCCAGACTCCTAATGACGGGAGCCTCTGCCCCTATTTTATCTTTCGATTCTGAAAAGCACACAAATAAAATATACATCGCATCCATCTCATATCCTATCTCACACATAAAATTTGAAAAGTTCAACAAAATCACGGCCATAGTAAAGTTGTTCTAATCTTCTAACGAGATTTTGCTTCCTTACCTTGTGCAGAGGACAAATCTTAGAACTTCCTGAAAGCCCCAACCTCCAAATGTTATCGCAATGACGGACAAATTCTGCAAGCCTTCCACCAAAAAAAAAAAAAAAAAAAAAAAAAAAAAAAAAACAAAAAAAAAGGAGGAAAGAAACAAAAACAAGGGCAATCAGCGTCCAATACAGGTAGCAAATTAGCTTCTCAAAGTGAAGAAAAGAAAAACACAGCCAGTACATGACTACAACAGTATAATCCCACGATATTTTCTAGTATACCTACAAAAACGCTAGAATTTGCTTCTACAACGAATACCATATACCTACAAAACCCTAGAATTCAATTCTACAAAGGAAAACATATACGAAGAAAACTAGTCACCATATTAGGTATGAAGAGTACAATCAAGAAATTGAAGAAGAAGAAATACCTTCGAGAGAGATGAAGAGATCAGAGATGTTGAGACCTAAGAGCCTTGAGTTTATGCTCTCAGCTGCCCCTCTCTCTCGAAGCTTCGTCGATGTGAATTGGTGGGTGGGGGTCGGGGTGGTCAACTGGACTTTGCGTGTTGCGCACTCCTACACGCGATTTGTGAGCGCGTTCACGGTCTTTAGGCCGCCCACCGGCCCAACAATATAAGGCCTATAAGATTCGAGTTTTAAGTCGGACTTTATCACATTAATTAAAATAAATATAATTTTTTAGTTAGATAAATTTTAATTTTAAGTTGAATGAAATTTATAAAATTAATTTTAGACATGCACATTACACGATTTTTTTTAAATAAATATTAAAACATAAATTATTTAGATATTATTTAGCTACTTTGAAAGCAATAGAGATGACTAAATATTGTTTGGTTACTTTGATAGCAATAGAAGGAGAGCGAATTTATAAATTTTAGTAAATAATGTTGTTTTATAAATATCAAAAATAAATATACAATTAAAAATTACATAAATAATCATAAAAGTTGATAAATTTCAATTTAATTAATTTATGTTGTATCTATTTTTTTATAAGCATATCGTACCTAATTTTTTTAAAAAATATTTTTGGAATCATATTAGTTAATTTTTGAAGTAATTTAAATTTGCACCGGGGGCAATTAATGAATTAATTATATTATATTTGTGCATTAATTAAAAAAATTTAATATAAATAAAATTAAAAAGAAAAAGAATTTGGTTGGACCAAATTTAAGTTCTCACAAAGAGAAAATATTTTTGAACAATATGTATTCTTTATTGAATACATGAATTTATCAATAAGTATTTTTATTAACTGTATTTATACTAAAATTAGTAAGATTAAAAAAACTCAACTAAGCTCTTATAAGCTTTCAAAAATTATTTGTTTAATAAATTATACAAAACAAATAAAAATGCCACCAAAGTAATTATAATTTAAATTTTGAACATAATCAGGCTTAAGCATGTATATATTTATGTGGAAAACACCAAGGATGTGCACACATGCATTTCCAAGCTTGAATCTAAAAAAATCCAGTTTTGTTAACCGAGCGAAAAACCTTTGCTAATTGGTGCATATTCACTCCAGATAGAAGTAGAATCTATATTCTATAACTGAGCAAAATCACAAAACTTTAAGATTCAATATATATATTATAGACTTTGATCACCTGAGAAAGTGAAGGATTTGCAGTTCCAAAAATTATTCTTTGCCCTTTTTTTCTCGTAGCAATTAAAAAAAAAAACATTAAATGTAACCCAAACAAACAGATAGATTGATTACATGCCCTTACTAGCATGGGATTCAATATGTATTGATTAAATTGTGAATTGGTCTACTCTGTCTATCCCTTTTTCTCTCTCTGTAGGGCTTAGGATGAAATTCTTTCTTTTGGGAGGAGAGGAGCACCGTACATTCAATATAAAAGAGGGCAGGCCAACCAAGAAAGAGCTGACTTATGGAGCTTACTCATCAAGGGGTGAAAGGGGGGTTCATGCATCACTCACCTACGTTTTTGCAATATGCCCCCTTCGGGCAATACAATATGGTTTTCTTAATACGTGAAAGAGCTGAGCGATAACTCTTCGATCGTATATTCTTGCGAAAGCCAAAGGATCGAAGAGCAAAGTTATAGCTCGGCTTTAGGCAAAGAGCGATAGCGAAGGAAGCAATATGCCAACAATGAATGATGTTGGGTCAAAGCATGATAGGTGCTCTTTTGTGGGTCCAGGAACATTGTGTTGTAAAAGTTAGGCAAGCAAGGAAAGAAGGATCAGGAGAAAAAAATCTGGCTTAACTCGTTGATTAACCAAGTGACTTGTCTTAATTAAGGTGCCTTTCGTTGCTTGCCTTCCCAGTAACTTGCATCTCAGGTTGCACTATCGCACAACTTCCAATAACTAAGAAAGTGCACACACTTAAAAAAGAAAAATGACAGATCCACATCAACAAAGAATCAAGCAATCATAGAGGTAGTTTTAACTAGACGAAGCAAGTCACCGCAGGTTTTGCATCAGTGCATAACTAAGATAGAGAACTGTATTAAGA
The DNA here is from genome assembly GCA_016647705.1 of Eucommia ulmoides. NCBI lineage: Eukaryota > Viridiplantae > Streptophyta > Magnoliopsida > Garryales > Eucommiaceae > Eucommia > Eucommia ulmoides. The sequence goes on from CM028337.1 coordinate 25,826,965, forward strand.
CTAGCATCAATTTTTCTAGCGCTGGTATGTGCCTAAATTGACTATGAAAAATGTTTATTGGTCAAATGAAAGAAAGACTTCAAAAAGAAAAAGAACAAGAATTTGAGGAAGGAGATCACTTCCATAGATTAGGAGCATTAGGGAGAAATAGAGGTAGGGCATTAAAAGAAGGCATTATTGGTAGAGATGGATTCTTCCATCATTCACCCCATAATATCAAATCCTCAACTCCTAACGGAAACCTTTAAGTAAGGGGTGGGTTGGCTAGAAGATTAGGAGAAGTCGGGTCATTTTCTCACCCCCACTATCCACCCTTTGGCTATGAGTAACATTATGTATGAAGTTGTGGTGGAAATGAGTTCGAGGATATTCTCTTGATATGGGGTTCATAAATGTAGGCAAAGGTAAGAAACGTCCCTATTTGTTAAGAACAAGACCTAAACTCTTTGCCTTACAATACTAAAGAAACCAAGAGCAGAGTGACAATATAATGGGGTAGGTGCCTAATTGAAGCTTTCCTTTCAAAGGCAGTAGAAGGAACAAAAAAAGAAATATCTCATTGCGAGGTAAAGCGGAAGAGAGTGCAACAACAAAAAAAGGCAAAATAGTCAACGTCATGGAGAGAGGGGGCTTTGATAGGGCCCAATGACATCCATTCCCCAGGCATTGTTGTTCCCCAAGCTAATAGATGAATGAATGATCGCTAGGGTCCCAAAAGTACACTACAATTGGTGTCATGCTCAAAATACATATCAGACTTCTCCTTGATGTGTTGGTAGGTTGTTCCTGTATGTCTCAAGTCGGTCAGGTATAATGTATATATCAGGATAGATAACTATAAAGAGCAGTGAGTGTGAATTTATTCATGCATAAGGGTTTAGGTTATCTTGGAAGTATGGTGGTTCTCAACCCGGTGGGCTTGTCCCTGTTACTGTTACTAACTTTGTACATTTTGTCTTAATCTTTGTGGAAGAAGAAGAAACGGTTCACCAGTTACTACATATGTGGATCCCACCAAAACATTCAACTTGGCCGCCGTGCGCTCTTTAATCAGTGATTCACTGGCCACTAGGTCGATAAAGAATCTCTCCAAAATCTACTCTTTAATCAGTGATTCACCAGCCACTAAAACCATGGATCCCACCTTATTCTCAGAATAAGCTCAGTTGATTGGCACTTCTATAGGCTCATCTTGCATACAAAATTTTGGGGGTCCCAAGTCCTACGGCCACCATTAAAATGTCTTCCCTTAAGAACAAATCTTTAGATTATAAGGCGTTTCCACTACATAAGAAAAAAATGGAATTAGATCTTGGAAATGATCGACTCAAATATATGCTCAACATAAGCATTTATTTTTCCTCTTCTTCCTATTGATCATGGAGAAGCACATTACAAAACTTGTATGCTTTTAGCCGGAATCTTATTAAAATTCAGAGAATATGGATTGGTTCGAATCAATATAGAATTATTACCTCATGCTCATTCTGTACTTTCTCCTTGGTTAATAATAGTGGGCACAATGAAAATAATTTATGCAGTTTCAACATCTTCGACTCAATGGAATTAAAAAAATAAAAATAAAGGAATAACCTATTCTTCTGTGTCTCATATGGGTTTTATAATTATAGGAATTGGCTCGATAACCAAAGCAGGACTAAATAGAGCTCTTTTACAAATAATCTCTCACAAATTTATTGGTGTTGTATTTTTTTTCTTGGCATGAACGAGTTATGATATAATACCTCTTTTTTATCTTAACTAAATGGGCGGAATAGCTATTCCAATGCCAAAAATATTCACAATGTTTAGTAGTGTTGGTCCAGTAGAATACCCAAGAGGGGGTGAATTAGGTAATTAAAAAATATATCAGAATAAAACTTGATAAATTAAATAATTAATTTTATTCCTAAATTAATTATTATCTTTATATCACAACGGAATAAATCAATTAACTAGGTGCACACCCAAACAGTAAATAAACAAATTAATAATACAGCACACCAAGATATATCCTGGTTCACCAAGCTACTCTTGGCTAGTCCAGTCCTCCGAGTCCCATGGAGATTTGCGTCCACTAATTCTCAAGATCCCTTTAAAGGTAGGAACCAGACCCGCACACCGATTCTTTTACAGGCTCAGAATCAACCTTTACAATTTCCTTTTTCAAGGCTCAGGAATAATCTCTACTTTTTACAGGCTCAAGAATAACCTATATTTTCACAGGCTAAAGATTAACCTAATTCTTTTTATCACTACGGCTCAAGAATTAAATCCTCACACAACACTCTAAGTATCCTTTTCACTGGTAAGGATGGAACCTTTACAATTCACTCACAAAACACAATTCTTATCTAGAAAGAATCACTATCTCAATCTCTTTATAGGAAGAGACTGAAACCCTGCTACCCTTGATTAAATATCCCCAATGATATTTAATCCGTCACAACTCACCAATATAGAAATTGATAAGTAAAACTCACTCGGAGCTTCTACCATTCCAAATATATAAAAACTCAATTAATATCCTAACTAATGATAGAAAAACGTGAGATGCAGAAATTTGATTTTAACAAGATATGGGTAGCAAATTGGAGCACGTAATCAGATTTAAGAAATTATTTGTAAAAATATTTTCTTCAAAAATCAGAAACAATTTCTAAGATCAATTTCCAAATAATAAACAAATAACACAATAAAAGAATATAATTGGAAAGATCTCACCCTGCATTCATAGAAAGAACAGATAAAGCAATGTAACTTCAGATCCGGTAGCAGCACAAATTAATAGCAGTTGATCTTCAAGATCGTTTCTCAGAAAAGCTCACAATATTTTAGATGGATAATTCTTATAAAAGCTCACAATATGATATGATATAATTTCTCTCTTGTTTACTGCTTAATTAATTACTAATGAAATTCGCACGCCTATATAAAGGCACATGTAATCAGCCTCCTAACGGCTAGTTTACAAGTGTCATAACAATAAAATATTCTTATAAACCCCTTATATCATAAGGACTTTATTTAGGTTCAATTTCACTTAAAAAACAACTTTCAAATCTTTCAATTAAACACTCAAAGTATTTCTCAATCTCAATTAATGAGAATAGAAACTATTTCAAGTACCAAATTGAGAAACATTAATATTTAATGTACCAAATCAATAGGATTTAATTAATATATGAACCATATCTTAAATATCACTAAATTCCTTTTAAATCTTAACCAAAAGCGGCTACTTTTAGATATGATTTCGGATTCAAACATTATCCTGAAACAAGGTACTCAGTCGACTGCCCAGTCAACTGGACGATTCAGGGAGTAGCCATCGCAGTTCATCAGTCGACTACTCGGTCGACCTCGCAGATTCAGAGAGTTTGTCAAGTTTCCACCGGTCGACCGTTTGGTCGACTCTTCAATTCAGAGAGTTCAGCCACCATATGCTTGTTGACTTCTCCCTTCTGGATCTTTTCTCTAATCTCGTTTTATACTCTTTCTCTTTTACATTTTCGCCCCTTTAACTAATTTCTTTTCTCGATTAGCTCCACTAACTTTCTCAAATTTTATTTTAACCATTTATAAATATTTCTTTTTTAAATACACATAGGAGCAAATAAATTCATCTTATTTAAACACACATAAATAATAAAAATATTTTGTGCCGTGTGTGTTCCTAAATGGGATATTAAGAGTTGAAATTTACCTAGGTTGTTTTCCCTAATTTCTTAAAACTCTTAAATCTTCAACTTTAGCATCCATTTAATTTGATCTTCAACTTCATAATTTAACATCCATTTAATTTGACATCTTCATCACTGGAATTTTAAATCACTGAAATACTCAATTAAAACATTAGTTCCACCAAAATATCAATACTTAGTTGTTCATCAAAATCTTAGGATCAATAAGTAGTTTTGTTATGGTTTTTTGGGTGAGATATTGTTTCCAGGTTAGATTTTACAGATCAATATAGGGTAGATAGAGGTGGTGAAATCTAACATTTCCATCAATGTTTAGTAGGGAGGGTTGCTTAAATGTCAAAACCAAGTGGTGGTTGTTTTTTTCTTGTCTTATCGAACCAGCTTATACCCAATCCTACTTTGATGACTCTCTTTAAATGAGAAGAGAAAGGCTCAATTTTGCCATTGTGGATTGAAAGGAAGTAGAGAATGGATATAGATCCTTTTACCTATCCGGAGTGTTGGAAATAAATCACCGGTTTGTTTTTTTTGTTTCTTATTTTTGGAAGTGATCTTCACTGGCACAAGGATTTTCTCACAGAAACCTCTACTGCAATAGAACCCGATAATGAGTTTACGAAGGCTTCGAGTAGTGCGGGATAGGCTAATCACCATACTACTCTGGAGTTTTGCTTACTAGTTGGTTCCAATGAATGATTCCCATTAACTTAGTGCAAACTCAACTGAAATTCATACTCCATTTCCGTACAGCAAAAACTCACAAAGCTAAGAGTAGATGTACTTTCTTCTTGGAGGCGGAGCTACACACCTTGCGTATATATAGTATCTGCAATAATAGGTCTCATTTTGTTGGTTTGGTGGAGACATAGGTACATCAATATCTCAATCCCTACAACCCAAGATCTATCCCAGGAAACAAACTATTTTCTCCATTCCCTATAGAGCGATAAGGGTTGAGTGAAACAAAGACCTATCATCTATAAATGTATATCAACAGAAGGGAAGGGTTATTGATTTTATCACAACAAATATTAGCCAATCATGGGTTGAAGGAAGTTGATATGATCAACAAGATGGGAAGTAGATCTCCATCTATCTAAATGCCTAAAAAAAGGCCGCAGAAAGCAAGGTGTTGATCTGAACCTAACTAACGTAGCCCCAGGTTAGTGTTGAACGACTCCCAAAGGTAGGCAAAGAAAGTTTGTTCCACTTGACTCAAACGCAAGCTAAAGTTAGATCAAAAGATAGATAGTCATAGGACTCAAATTGCTAATTCAATAAAATATTAATATCTATTAGGTCTATACATCATGCTACTGGTATCGGTGGTTAAATGACTTGTTTTCTTTTGAAATGAAGCCCTCTAAACATCAGTAGATGTCGCACATTGGAATCTGCAATCACATCTCCTTTGTTCTCCAAGATTATGCGTTGTGAGGAGCTTGAAAAACCAAGGTTGTTTGTTATATCAAACTATAGCAAGCAACGACTTCTTTGTTCTTTTCAGAATTAGGCGATGGTGGCATTCAAAAAAAGGAGAGCATTTTACTATCATGAAAACACCAACTGTGACCATAGTAGTTGCATGAATCAAAGCAGATACTGGAGTGGGACCCTCTATAGCATTGGATGACTAAGTATGCGATCCTATCTGTGCAGATTTTCCAACATCACCAATCAAAAGTAAAAAACATATCAAGGTTATGACATTCAATCTTATATTGCAAGAAATCCAAGAATTTATAGGGGTACTAGCACAAGTAAAAATTGTGAAAAAGTCTAATGATTTAAAGAGAGTAAAACAACCCGAAATCCCGACAACTAATCGAAAATCACCTACCATGGCGGATCAAGACGAGAATAAAGATGGGAATCTAGGACAGACTCATCCTGGAGCTTTTACCCTCTCATTTGGGGAGGGATTTTTTTTTTATAGAGAAGAGAATCGTTGGTTTAACTAACGAATTACGTAGGAAATGTAGATTTAGGTAAACCGCTACATGTTCTCACCTTTAACCCGTAGGATTTCCTTTTCCTCTTCCCATTCTAAATTCTATAGGTTTCTCGATAATAGGGAGATCAGCGAGAACTCTAACCCATATCTTCCCATTTTTTCAGAATTGTCTACTCATAGCACGATGGAATTTTTCAATTATACCTCGACGCGTCGCTTCAATGGCTCGATATGAAATACATGGGTGTTTTTTTTCCCAAGATCTCTTATCCACAATGAGATTAGTTGTCTCTAATCTTTCAAAAAAAGATGGGTGTTTCTATTAAAGATTCTTATAAATAACGTATATATACCCATATATACCCTTCACCTAGCCCAAAAAATGAAGAATGGAGTATGCCCCTCTATTCGAAATTGATGTTAACTAAATTTTCTTGGCATTTGGCTTGTATGAAATAAGGAACTTCAAGAAAGCATGAGAATCCAAATAAAAGAAGAAGAATAAAAACTACTTACCCTATTTTGAGGGAAGACTTGTGAATAAAATATGTTGGAAACAAATCCATGAAGATGAACAAACAAACTAAAAAAATCAATATAAAAAACCAAAGCACCATCAAAATAATTTAAAAAAATCTATGGATAAATCTAATTCAATAATGAATGAAAAGACAGAAAAACTAAAGATGTCAAATAAGATTACCATGAGAAAGTTTAAATTTGGGAACACAAATGAATTATTTATAAATTTTGGTATATGGTTCCATAATCTCACACATGTATTTTAACATACAAATGGATGGAGTGATAAAAGAAGTAGTGGTCCAACAACGTGTGAGATCAGGATAATCAATGAATCTCATCAACTTAGTTTTTACCCAACAGCCCCATGCTTAGTTTCACAACCATCACTGCCGCCATTACTACCAAAAGAGCCCAACAATGGTTTTTATCGATTAGTTGTTCATGAAACCCGTATTAGCGGTGGTGGTGGCGGCGGAGGAGTACATTGATTTAGAGAAGTGGTTGACAAGTGGGGCAGGGAAGAGAGAAAGAAGTGAGGAGGGAAAAGATGGAAAATGGAAGAGTTAGAATAATGAGAATCACCCCGTTGATGAAATATGGAAATCTTTTGCAATGGCATATCTGTAGATGTATGGGATTAATGAGAGAGCAGAAGAGTTGAAGTTTTCACCATAGAGGAGATGATGTCGGCGGGAGGGATGAATAAAAAGAGAGGATAAAATTGACAACGCTGACAGGATGAAGCTGTAAGACGGTGATGGAAAGAAAAAGAAAAAAAAAAGAAAAAAAATTACGTTTTTACCCTTAAAATATGTCATGTCCATCTCATGTGTTAAAATTTGTCCAAATTAACGCCACTATTTGACCATTATGACTACATAAAAAGTCAGCATCAAAAGGAGGATCACATTTAAAAAATAAATAAAAAATTGGAGGGCCACATAAAAAACATGCTGCAAATAGAAAGACAAAAAATGTAATTTGCTCAAAAAAAATATTAACATGGAATTGATTGTTCTCTAGTTCATAATAAAAAATTCATAGGGCCCGGTTAACCCTAGAGATAGGCTTGGGTTGGGAAGTAAGGCCTGAAAATTGGGTGGGTCCGGGCTCAGGCTTTGAATAATCTTGTAATTTTATATGTTAAGTTTAGACCAGTGCAATCGATAAACCACCCTATTTATTTGAGCTCTGTTTGGTCAAGGCCACTATTTTTGAAAGGAAAAAAGAGGGGCTTTTAGTATGTTCCATATAACTTTTTAAAAAATTAATTCATCATAATTATTTTATTAAATGAAGCTTAGTGCTTTTTTTTTTGGACACTTCATCACTTTTCACTAATTTAATAATAATTTTAAAATATCTAAAGTATCACTTGTAAGATTCTGCTACTTCACATAATCTAATATCAATTTAATTACAACTACAATTTTTAAATATTTGAAATAGTCTTCTTTAAAGTGGTGGTAGTCCGACGATGTGTCCGGTGGTGGTAATTGATGAGTGATTTATTTACCGACAAATCAATTACTTTAGATTTAAATATTTGTGTGTTTTTAAGCATTTTTCTTAGTTTAATGTGTATTTGTATTGTTTTATAGGTTTTTGAATAAATGGGTGAAAATATGCAAATTTGGTTCAGGTGTAGTAACTTCAAGATCATTTTTGACAATGAGGCAATCCGATTTTCGAATCACTTCAATCGGAATTCGGACGAGAAAGTTAAGGCCAAGAGACAACCACTGAAGCGGTGAAGGGTCAGTGGACCTACTAACTTCCCATCGCTGCAGCTGTACAAATCAAGTTTTAATAGAATGGTGATGAGTTGGGTTGTCGTATCCACAGAGATTGGATTAAATTGTCGTTAAATACAGCAATTGTCATAACCTAATTTTATCTAGACGATCCAATTTTAGGGTTTTTATATTAATAAGAAAACTAAACTAATTAACTAATTAAACTATAATACTAATATGACGTTTATGGGAATATATTATCTAGGGATTAACTTCGTTAATTTAAACGTGTTTATTTTAGTCTAGTTTACATTAACGGTATTCAAATCTATTCGACAATCTAGATATCAAAAACTCACTCACTACCTCTCTCGCGTGTAAAGTGAATGAATATGTGACTTCGCGTCAACGCCGATGTCCCCATCTAGGGTCTAAACTACACTGATCACATGAGTTTTGCCCCAACCTCACAGATTGCACACTTTCTAATACTCTCCTGAGTTATTAGATCATCGCGTTGTGTTTAAACCCTAATCCGAATCCGGGGTTACCTCTCCCGAGTGTCAAACCCTGTATTCTCAAACCAACCAATATATCATAACAAACACATAATAGAAGTAATAAAATGGTAAACACAATCAGATAAATATAAACAATCGTTAACAAAATATCGATTTATTCAAGCCACGTTTTCACGAAGTACATCAAACCCTAGACAATATATGTTTAGCTATACATAGCCATAACCAAATATTCAACAACAAATAAGCTAAACATGATCAAAACTACCAACCAAAACTAAAAACAAAAGAGAGAAACAAGGGAAAATATCCAAATATGATGAACGGGTAATTCCACATGCGCTAAGTCCGTTTCAATTTCATTTTCTCCTCTTCAAATGGATGATCCTCCTTGGTTGGTATGTCTTGGAGCTCTCAAGACACTCCCAAAAATGTGCCTTAGGTGTTGGGGGGAGAAGGGATATAATAGGGATCCAAAATATCCCATAACACATCTAAAAATATCTTATCCAGGTGGAGCCAGACTGCTGCAGCGGTAGTCTACTGACCCTTCACCGCTGTAGTGGTGATATTTTGGCCGTAACTTTCTCGTCCGAATTCTGATTGAGGTGATTCAAAAACCTATAGAAAAGTATGACATAGATCTACAAATTCCTTGTTTTGAGATTTTCCAAAATTGGATTGAATCATTGTAAAAAATGACCTTGAAATTATTGCACCTAAACCAAATTTGCATATTTTCACCCCATTTATTCAAAAAAACCTATAAAATAATACAAACACACATTAAACTACCAAAAATTCTTGAAAATACACAAATATCTAAAAGTACTTGATTTGTCGGTAACTAAACCACTCATTAGTAATCCAACAGGTGGTCACCAGAATCGGTCCAACATGGTTGATGGTGAAGGTTTGAAGACAACGACGGAGGTTCAGGCCTTGTTTGTTTAGTGTTCTGCTCCTTGATTTCTATTAATTCTCCTAACATTTTGGTAGTAATGTATAGAAACATGTTCGGTAAACAAGTTTTTGTTCCCAAATATTCTCAATTTTAGGAGTAATTCTTGAATTCCTTAAGAATTTGAGAAAACAAAAAAGTCTTGATTCCTATTCACTCCTACAAAACTATTTCAACCCACGTTGGCCACCTTCATATCCCACGCTTTAGATAAAGATCTCGAGATCTTATTGACTTTTTCAATCATGAAAAACAATTTTCCAAGAGCATTGAGACTGTTGCATATATTTTTAAATCTAATGTACATCTCCTAACTCGTTTTAGAGTCTCCCATTATAAAGAGTTCAAATTAATGGACCAATACCCCAATTTTGGATTCCTTGACCTGACTCGATCCCTCGTGGATAACTTGTAGTGTATTCCACATTTCTTTGATGGACGAACAACCTGATATCATGTTATACTCATTTACATCTAAACCACAGAATATAGGTTAATAGCTTGAAATTTCTAGACAATAATTTATGATCATCCTCGTCATAAGTTTCTTCTTTTTTAAGAATGCAAATAATAGAAAGAACATGCAGACCATTTTTAAACACTAACCATGTATCATAATTCATGGCTTGCAAAAATGTCGTTATCCTGGCTTTCCAGAAACTATAGTTATTGCCGGTGAACAGTGGTAATCTTTGCATTTATTGACCCTCAGCCAAAGTGGTGCTAATGTGAAGTTTCATATGATCAATTAGCTTTTATTTTAAGCCTATTTAGCTAATTTAGCTCTAATACCAAATGCAAGCCCGAAGGACTACCTAGGAGGGTGAATTGGGTAGTGTAAAAATTAAGTGTAAATGGTTGTGACATATTCAAATTTTAACGGATTTTATCTTGTTAAATGGAAGCATTCCAAGTAAGGCACAAACAAATACAATCACAAACATAGAAGGGTTAGAGACATTAATACATAGATTCTATAGTAGTTTGACACTACTCTTGCCTACATCTACTCTTTTGAGCTCTTGCAACTATTAATCCACTAATTTGCAGATCCTCTTCCTAGGTGAGAATCAAACTCTTACACCCTGTTTGAGTATGTTCTGTTATACCCAACACACTCTCATTAGAAGTTGGTATGTGTAAGTCCAAGCTCCAATTTTACAAAATACAAAAAATATTTTTACTCAAGGATTCTACTAACATTTATAAATATCGAATTCAAATTCAACCTGATTTGAGTGATATAAAAGTGCACGTAGTCAAATGATATTCAATTTCAAAATCATGTTAACTTTATCTTATTTAAATCAGTGTAGCATAGAAACAGATAGTCTAGACAAAACTGATCTAATCATTTATAACTCGTTCTAATTTAAACAAAAAATCCATGAGTTTCAAAAATGATTTCTCATATTCGAATATTAACAATATTTAATTCAATTTCTTGTGTATAGATATAATCAAATAATATTCACGATCAAGCAAAGAATAAATCAAGTATATATTCACAGAGAAATTAGATGGTTAAGGATGGGTCAAATCATCTATAACAATCAAGAATTTTTCAACAAAAAAATGATCACCAGTTTATCTCAAGAGCCTAGAAAATTTTTCAATATGTTTCCCTTTCTCTTTTTCCCTCTCTTGGATCTCTTGACTGTATTTTAAAATGAATTGTTACACATATTTTAAGCCCCAAATTCAAAATATCCTAATGACTAGTAAAATATTAGGTTTTCCCTAATTTCAAGCCCTAAGATCCTTGATCTTTGACCCTAGCATTTCTCCTAACCAAATCTGGCTTTTAACCAATGAATAGAGACATAGACTAATCTAGGTTCAAGTCCATAGTCAGCAAAATTGACCTGCCAAATATTTGATTGAAAATTGTTTACAGATCATTTTACGAAATCAGAATGAATAGGGACAAAAATAATTTTTTGGTAAAAACCATTATATTAAAAAATATGAAAATTCTTTTAGAAATATTTATAATAAAATAATATCGTTTAAGAATATTAAAAACTATTTTAGAAATATTTATCATTAAAAACAATGCAAAAATATTTCCTGAAAATGTTCAAAAAAATTCAAAACTTTAAAAAATTTGGTGACTGACCCAACCATTTAGTCGACCGATTTAAGCATTTTTCAAAAATCTCAGGAACCTGAATTAATAAGTCGACTGTATCAGCCATTTGATCAATTGAATCAGACTATATTCTAACCCCTAAAAAATCAAGTCACCGAAATTACAATTTGGTTGACTGTATTGACCCCTAATTCAAAAACTTCTAGAAACTGTCAAATCAAGTCAACCGAATCATAATTCGGTTGAGACTTATTTAGACCCTCTTTCAAAATATTCTGATCCCTGTAAAATCCAATCGACTGAATCACAATTTAATCGACTCATAGATCCAAAAATATTAATTTTTCAAAATTCTGTTACATTTATTTGATTGATTTATCAAACGAGCTGATTGATTTGAATCCTAACACTTCTAAACATTCAAGGAAAGGATCTTCACACATTTAGACACTTATACATGTATACTTATTACTTAATCATACACGTATTATATAATTTAACACATATTCAAGTGTAGTATGTGATCCTAATCTAGTTGAAACGAATTTGACAAATATAAATATTGTTTACCTTAGAAATAGAAATCCGTCTGACCAATCGCCAATTGGACTCACAAAGATCTCAACTCGGCATACAGATTAGTATGAACAACTTGAATGTGTGCAACCAAACCCGCTGATTTTTGACTCACCGTATCCGCTACAACATTGGCCTTACCAGGATGATAGTGGATAGTACAATCGTAGTCCTTAATCAATTTTATCCAATGTCTCTGCCTCATATTTAGTTTCTTCTAGGTAAACAAATATTTTAAATTCTGGGGGTCAGTGTATATTTCACAAGTCTCGCCATACAGGTAATGTCTCCAAATTTTCGAGGCAACCACAATTGCCGCCAACTCCAAATCATACGTCGGGTAATTATGCTCATGATTCTTTAATTATCGGGAGGTGTATGCAATTACATGCCCATGTGGCATCAGCACACACCCTAACCCTTGGTGTGAAGCATCATTGTAGATTACAAAGCCACCATCTTCAGTCGGAAGGGAAAGTATTGGCGCAAATATCAGTCTACTCTTCAGCTCTTGGAAACTCTGCTCACATTTGTCAGTCTACTCGAATTTAGATTCCTTGCGGGTCAATCAGGTCAACAGGGCAGCTATAACAGAGAATACTTGCACAAACTGACGATAATAACCCGCCAATCCCAAGAAACTTCGAACTTCAGTTACACTTTTCGGCCTCTCCCATTGACCCACAGCTTCGACTTTCTTTGGATCCACCTGGATACTATCTCCCGAGATAACATGCCCCAAGAATACAATTCTATCCAACCAAAACTCGTATTTACTGAATTTCACATACAACTGCTTCTCTCGCAAAGTCTGCAGCACAATCTTGAGATGCTCTGCATATTCTTCTTTATTTTGGGAATAGATCGGTATATCATCAATGAACACAATAATAAACTGATCTAGATAAGGTTAGAAGATCTGATTCATCAAATCCATAAAAGCAGCAGGGGAATTCGTCATCCTGAATGGCATGACTATAAATTCATAATGCTCATATCTTGTACGAAACGTCATTTTTACCACATCACTGTCTCTGACTTCCAACTGATGATATCCTGATCGAAGATCTATTTTGGAAAACACCGTAACCTTCTACCGTTGGTCGAACAGATTATCAATTCTAGGCAACGGGTATTTATTCCGAACCATCACCTTATTTAATTGTTTGTAATCAATACACATCCTTAGCATGCCATCCTTCTTTTTTACAAATAACACTAGGGCTCTAACATCAGGGCTCCATGGGAAAAAACATTAGGTCTGATAAAATCGTGGGTTAACAGATCTTGCAACTGTATTTCATTTCCATCAACTCGGTAGATGTCATATGATAGGGTGGAATTGATATAGGGGCAGTTCCTGGAAGTAACTCAATAGTGAATTTTATCTCCCTATCCACTAGCACCCTTGACAATTCTTCTAGAAACACATCGAAAAAATCCCTAACCACTAGAACATCTGCCACCTGAACTTCATTCTGCTTGGTGTCAGCCACATGCGCGAGGTATCCCTGACATCATTTCTTTGATAATTTTCTAACCTCTAAAATTGAAATCAAACTGACTGGGGTAATGATTTTGTCCCCCGAAACACCAACTCTGGCTCGCTTGAGACCTAAAAGATAACTTACTCTTTTTTTTTTTTTCTTTTTAAAACAATCCACTGTAGCATGATAACCGGATAGCAAATCCATACCCAATGTCACGTCAAGATCGTGAATACTCAGGGGTAGTAGATCTACTAATAATTTTCTATCACCAATACGAAGCAGACTATATTTATACGCACTATCTATCAACATGGACTTACAGTTCTCGGCTGCTTCCCGCATATAATTCTCTATTAATTTCGCTGTGTTTACTAATTTCGCGTAACTTTTGATCGCCTACTCGTCAACCTGAAACGTTTCCATCTTGTCTTTTTCGGTTTTACCAAATCAGGAGCAAATCGGTACTAGACATCGAATTTAATTTCATACTATCGAACGGTCATCTTTCCTGTTTCAATAATATGAATTCCCCCTCTAATAAAATTACAAGGGTTCCTCTTAGTATTGCCTAGAATGCAATTTTATACACACCCTTGGATATTGTACGCTATGATAGAATCCATGTATATCAAAGAGTAGCGCAAAGGGTTGGCTAGTCCCATAATATTAGTAAGGTGTTGTCTAATAATCCAATTAATAACTTAGCATTGGATGAATTAAGTGTACTCTGTCACTCTATTGGTTTAACAACTAAAATATTAAGGGCTACCGATAGTGAATCCCAACGTCAAGTAATATGAATATGATTGTTTATCAGTTAAAATTTAACATTTCCAACTACTAGCACCCCCATAATCATGATCCATCCATTACCACTATTAACAACACCACCTAATCCACCAACTAGCAGTATCACAATTTCATCACATAACTAATCACAAACTTTATAGGTATTCCTGTTAACAGAAAACGAGTCCAGGAAAATAATAAAACAACTTTAACCAGGGGTCAGGCTCTCCTATTTATTTATTACTAATTTACTAAATGCTAAGGGAGGGCCAACCAGACAATAACAATGCACGATGCCAATGTACTATCTAATGCAATGTAATAACTATCACTCACGTGCCGAACCTACCTATCGACACCCTATCTCATGGTCCACCACTGGCTCGATAAACTGACATGTCTACAGAACCTATAACCTACGCTCTGATACTACAAATGTCACACCCCCACCTGGGCCCCCCATTGCCCAAGACCGGGCGTGACGTCCCTTCGACCCTACCTGACCAATTCAACTGAATACATATATATATATATATATAGACGCACATGTCCCGCTATCAATATATATATTTTTTTCAAAAATAATATCATCTATTTACTCATTTAAAAAATATATAGGACCACATCCATCCCAAATATCTGTACAACAAGAAACCACAAAACGCTGAACCTTCCACGGTTCGCCTCCGATCGGCCCACTCCCAAAAATAACACTACCTCCAAACTCTACCTAGTGCCAGTAATGGACCAACTCCTAGCTGTGGTACTTGAAACTAAATTTTTTTATCGGTGTACTGTCTTCATAATAAAAAAAATATTTAATAGATCAAGCACAAATGTTAAATATCACCTTTCAAAATATAATATTTTATAGTCACATACCTGGTTAAAAATCCAGTTCCACTGCCACCAATGAAATGAAATACTATAAAGATAATACCGTACATCGCATACCATATTAGAAACCAATTTCCAACTGCCACCAATGTAAAGAAATAATACATTTAAAACACCCAATACAAATATTTTAAGCTAACTAATCTAAATATTTTAAATCAGCCCATCCAAATATTTTAAATCAACCCGTCCAAGTATTTTAAACCAACCAGTCCAAACATTTCAGCATAATATAAAATACTTCCTACATCCTCTCCTACTAGCCATAGGATCGTTTTTACCTCACTATCAGGAGTTGCAACAGTACTGTACCACCCGCAGGTTTTACACTCCTAACGGGTCAAATCACCCTGCAAGACTTTTCCTAGCAAGTAATCCACATATCGCAGGACATATCCTCCTGACGAGAAGAAAAATTACATCTTGTAGGTCATACTCGCCTAACGAGAAGAAAATCCACATCTCGTAGGTCATACCCTCCTAATGAGAAAAAAATTCATATCTCGTAGGTCATACCTGCTTATTGAGAAGAAAATTCACATCTCGTAGGTCATACCTACCTAACGAGAAGAAAATTCACATCTCGTAGGTCTTACCCACCTAACAAGAAGAAAATTCACTTCTTGTAGGTCGTACCTGCCTAATGAGAAGAAAATCCACTTCTTGTAGGTCATATCTGCCTAATGAGAAGAAAATACACATCACATATGTCATACTTTCCTAACGAGAAGAAAATCCATATCTCGTAGATCATACCTACCTAACGATAAGAAACTATGGCATAGTCGGACCAAACATCACTCTCCACCTTAAAAACTGACTCGATCCAAAAATTATTTTTCCATCTTTAAAACCAACTTGATCCAAAAATTATTTTTCTACCTTTAAAACCCACTTGATCCAAAAATTATTTTTTTCACTTTTAAAACAAACTTGATTCCAAAAATCATTTTCTACCTTTAAAACCGAATTGATCCATATAAATTGCAAAATCTTCCATTTAAAATAAGCACATTTTCTACAATTTATATGAAAATAAGATTTATAAATTTACATAGAAGACAGTACACTCACTTCGATTTCCGCACCGTAAAACTATCACCGTTCAAACCCTGCCGGGACACCGGTGCCTGCGAACCTAATAGCGATAGGCCTAAATTAATATTTTATTTAAAATAACATAACATGCAATGAAGACCCTAAATTTTATATTTTTATTATAAAAAATTATTACTTTGTCCGTTTCATTACGTTAATATTTACTGTACCAATTTATTTAAGATTAACGATTATAAAAATACTATTATGATTACGAAAATTTTAATGCTAATAATCCAATTTAATGAAAATAATAACCGTTTGAAATTTTACCTGTTCTGGAACGCTCGCAGGCCGAGAAATTAATTTTTAGGTTTTTAGTTTTTACTTGATTTTTTTTTTCTTTCTTTTTTTTTTCTTCTTTCCCGCTTTTGCTTCTAAGTTCAGCCAACGCTCTCTCTCTCTTCCACTTCTGTCGCCGACCGCCGGTGACCTCACACCCATACACCCATGCCATCACCGCTGGAGGAACACACACACGCCGAACACACACTTACCTTCCCTGCCACAATCGGCCGACGCTCTTTCTCTCTAACTCTCACTCACTGTCGGCCACCCTGCACCGATCACGAACACACACACAGCGGCACACACAAACACCCAGACTGAATAACGAACAAAACATTACACCACCGACACTACCAATAATGACAACCCACATATGCCGGCGACACTCCCACGCCACCAGACGAGCAGCGACACACACACAGACTTGCAATCGCTGGCCGGACAGAACAAAACACCCACAGCGAACGAACGACGCACTGCCGGCGAACAGAACGCACATACGTACTCCAACAGAACAATGGACTGAACGATAGACAAAACACATGCACGCCCGACGAACAGACAACCTACCCACACACACGATCATCGACGATCAGAACAGCACACCCACGTGAGACACACATACACACCCGTCCAATCAAATACACATACACACAGCAATAGCTGAACATATACACACACAACCACCGTTGAAAGAACACACACGCCCACACGCCTTCACCGACCCCCTTCACCTCACCAGTCGAACCTCTCTCTCTTCTTTTCTCTTTCTGTTCTCTCTTTTTTTGGGTTCTAGAATGTGTGAATATATATATATATATATATATATATATATATATGTGCATTATTTATGTGGTAGCTTTTCATTCTCCGATTGCCACGTTTTTTTTTATCTTTTTTTTTTTTTTCCACAAATGTATGTATGTGTGTGTATATATATATATATATTATCTTTTTTTTTTCAAATTACTTTAATCTCCCCTAAATTTTTTTTAGGTTATCATTTAAGCCCAAATTCAATGTTCAATATTCCCAAAATTATTAATTGACCCCCAAATTTTTTAAAATAAATATTATTTAACATAATTTACCCTATTATTTTCTAAATATTCTAAAATGTAACTAATGATTATGTGTATGCAAAAGTTAGGGTCTTACAGATATCTCTTAGAACAGCTCAATATGATCTCTTAATCACTCTTACTTCTTAATCATATATAAAAAACACAGGTCTATATATGAGATATAAATCACATCTCTAACGGCTAGTTCCCATTTGTCATGACACTTAAATGCTCTCTTAGACCCCTTATATCATTATGACTTGATTTTGGTTCAATTCACTTAATTATAGCTTTTAATTCTCTTAATTAAGTTTCCCAAATATTTCTCAATCTAAATTAAATAGAATAAAAATAATTTTATGTACCAAATTGAGAAACAATCAAACTTAATGAACTAAATCAATAGGAATTAAATAATAGATAAAACATATCTTAAATATTATAAAATCCCTAAAATCTCTCACAAATCCCAACAAAAAATGGCTATTTTTATATATGAAATCGGAATCCACAATATCCTGAAACTGCGCCCTCAGTCGACCGCTCGATTTAGGATGTAGCCAAGTTAAAGCTGTTGCGTTCATCGGTTGACCTATCTATTGACTTGGAGATTCAGAGAGTTCCATTTATCTTCACTGATTGAGCTACCTGTCTACTTAGAAATACAGAGAGTTTCATTTCTCTTGACCGATCGACTTATCTGTCGACTTAGAGATACAGAGAGTTTCATCTGTTTTGTCCGGTCGACCCACCAGTTGACTTATGCATGTAGGATCTCTTTTCTAAACTCGATTTGAACTCATTCTTATTTACGTTTTCGCCTCTTTAACCATTTTCTTTTCTAAATAAGCTCCACTAACTTCTTAAATTCCATTTAGGTCAATTATGAATATTTATTTTCAAATACACATAGGAGCAAATAATTTCATTTTATCAAAACACACATAAACAATAAAAACTTTTGTGCCGTGTGTGTTTCTAATTGGGATATTAAGAGTTGAAATTCACTAGAGTTGTTTTCTCTAATTTCTTCAAACTCTTAATTCTTCATCATCTTTGTCATTGTCATTTAGCATCCATTCATAATTTGTCATCGTATCTTTATCACTGGAACTAATAAACTGAAACAATTAACAAAACATTAGTCCCACAAAAAATATCAATATTTAATTGTCCATCAAAATCTTAGGATCAACATAATCGATTTTTTTTTTTTGAATATTAAATATTTATATCTCTCTACAATGATGCTTAAAATAATACATATGGGTTGCAAGATGATTTTTAAAAAATCTGGAAGGTTGGCAAAAAAAAATAAAAAATGGATAAAGCAATTTATTTTACTAACATTGGACCCTCTGATGAAGGGTCATATGCAACTAAAACTTTTTGTAGTTTTTTTTGGTCGCATATTAACTGTTTATATCTCCCTGCAGCGATTCTTAAAACAATGAAAATAAATTACAAAATATATTTTTTTAAATCTCTAAAATTGGAGAAATAATTTGTTTTTTCTTACAAAATAATTTATTTCCTCAACTTTGGGCCCTCCGACGGAGGTCGACATGTAATCAAACTTTCTCGTATTTTTTAGCACGTTAAATATTTTTATCTCCCTGCAATGGCACTTGGAATAATAAAAATGAAAAACGGAATTATTTTTAAAAATTCTTCGAAGTTGCCAAAATAAGTTATTTATTCAACAAAACAAAGGATGATATGTAATCAAATTTTTCCATATTTTTTTGGCATGTTAACTTTATATATTTCCACAAAAAGCAACCAACCAAATAACAATGGTATAACAAAAATTCAAATATTATTAAAAGATTCATAACTTTTAATTTTTTACTTAATTGTCTTTTATTTTAATTTAAATTCAATATTTAATGGTAATAAAAGGAAAAAAAGTCATATTTTCTCTATGTAGCTCATTTTTCTTTCTCTTTTCATTTTTATTAAAGACCAAATAAAATATAAAATAAAGAATAGTTTTGTCTTTTTCCTTTTAAAATTAAATGAGATATTTAATATCATCGTTTTTTTTTTACATATCATGTTAAGTCAAACAAGAAAAAAAATAAAAAAATTCCAATTTATTATAAATACAAAGGGGTAAAGTGTAAGTTTTTAATGTATAGAGGACAAAATAAAATAAAATAAAAGTAAAAAGGAGTGAAAAACGATTAATCTCTAAGGTTGGGCAAGCCACTTGGGAAGGCGCCTTCTCAAGTATAATTTTTCTTGTTTATTAATATTCAAAATAAATAAATAAAAAATCCTAAAAAATTTAAAATAATTCGAAATAAAAAGGGCTATTTGAAATAGCATTTTCAAAAACATATGAAAATACTATTATAGATAGCGTTTTCTCAAAAAAATAGTTATTTTAAAAGACAAATTATCTTTTAAACCTTCTAATTAAGGACACATTTCTACGTAGTCCAATAACTTTATTGCGTTTCAGTTTAAACCCTTTAAGTATCAAACTGGTTTTAAAAGGTCTTTTCGTTAAATTTCTCATCCAAATTGGACAGAATTAGGGGTAAAATGTCATTTAACATTTTTATTTTATTTTTATTCATTTTATTTTTCTTTTTTCCTTTTCTTTTTCTTTTTTCCTTTTCTTTTTCTTTTTTCTTCTTCTTCGTCAATTGTCTCCGCCTCCATCTCCAAGTTGGCTGCTTGTGTTGCTTCCAATTGCTCCGTCAACCTCTTTGCTTTTCGACTACTCTTATTGGCTTCCTTTTTCAGATACCCAACCTTTATTAGAGCTTCTCTCTCGACAGCCATGACTATTTTTTTGTTTAAACCATGTATTGCCTCATCTCTTATCTAATTTTTTTTGGTTTAAGCTATGTAGTGTCTCCTTTCTTCTTCAACTAATTTCAATAACTAAGTCTTTTATCTTTCAAAGTTATCAAAAAGTGCTCAAATCTTCACCCTCTTAATCACTTGAAACCTAATCTAAGATCTTATTTTCGCAGAACACGACTTCAAATCTATTTTTTTATGAATCGACGTACTCAAAAACTTCAACTTTTGCTCGAATTCATTGTTCACCATCATTGCTCTAAAATTCATCAAACCAAATCAATCAGATTAACTAATTTGTCTTTGTTACTAGTGTTGCAAAATTTCTCCTCTCTAGATGTGAACGCCAATCTCTTAATTGATATAAAGTGAAGATTTTTTCTCCTTTGATCGATTCTTGAGGTAATTATGTTAATGTTGGATCTTGATTATTGATTGTACCTAAAATCACATTCGTACTTCTTCTTTGCAAGTCAATTGATATTCATATTTTTTTGTGTCTGAATCACGAACAAATCATCGTGCTCGAATTAATTTATTAATCTTGATTCCTCTTCTTATAATAGTTCAAGCGATCCTTAATTTTGTTGAATTTTGATTTGTTAAAATCATTTTTTTTAAATCTTTCAAAAATACTTAGAATAATTCTAATCTTCATTGTTCAGTTTGCTTCTTTCTTCTTATTTCTCCTTTATTTATGACTTCAGTTCTCCCCGTAATACTCAACAACTCCATCTTTTTATCAAGTAAATTAACCTTTAGATATATTAAAATTGACTCGGATTTCTTCAACGCCACAAAATCATGATTTTGCCCCTCGTTTTTCGTTGAAATAACATGCAATTTTGCCTTAATTTCTTCGATTTCGACTTTTACGACCTTTAATTTTGCTTCGAATTTGACTTCATTCAGATTTAGTAGCAAGGTTGAGGCGGAGACAGCCGACAGAAAATAAGAACGAAGAAGGAAAAAAATAAAAAAGAAGAAAATGGAAAAAGAAAAAGAAAAGGGTAAAAATAAAAAAATAAAAATAAGTAAATGAATAAAAAAATATAAAATTAAAGTTTTACCACTAATTCCGTTCAATTTGGATGAAAAATTTAACAGAATGTCTTTTTAAAACCACTTTTATACTTAGAGTGTTTAAAATGAAACGTAATAAAGTTAGGGTTAATACCATTTACACCCCCTCAAGTCTTCACTAGAGCTATGTGAATCCCCTCAACTTTAAAAACGTATTGGTAGACCCTTTGTACTATATGGTTAAAATACACTAAGACCCTATCTGCGTCTAAAATTTTATTTTTACCTTTTGAAAGTCAAACTTCCAATTTTGTTTCCTAGTTTGACCCTCATTTTCTCAATGCAAAGAAATTAATGCCCTTATTAATATATTTAATTACCAAATTACCCTTATTTACTTTCCCTAACCTATCTTCTTCTTCTAACCCGTCGTTACCTTCACCCATCATAAACCCACCTCCATGGCCAAAGCTCTGAAGCTTTAATTCTCATCTCCTTCGTCGTCATCCCTAAGCCACAAGAAGCCACAGGTCATTGTTCCTCTTCCCATTTCATTTTTCTTGTTTTTTTTTTCCATTTTCCATTCATCTATATCATTCTCCTTTATCTTTTTTTCTATTTTTTTGCCCAGATTTTTTCTTCCATTTTTTGCTTTTCTTTTTCTTCCATTTTTCCTATCTTCAGTTCTCCACCATTTGTTTAGTCGATCAGGACCTTTTTTCTTCATTACAAATCCAGTTGCTTGAGGGGTTAGAAGCTTATTGTAGTCATTTTGGCAATAAAAAATTGCCCTATCCCATCACATCATTCCTTCGGATCTCTATCCCCAGCACCAGAGACTCTTGCTCCTTCTCCATATTTACTTCTAGGTGGTCCTACTCCATCAACGTCTCCTACACCTGTACTGCAGCAAATATATCCATCGAAATTACCAATAATTTCTTTTATCGAGTGTCCCGGCTTATCTTTATAGCACATGGTAAAGTTGTCTCTTCGCCTTTTGACTTCTAATTCTTTAGATTTTGTGGTTCATTTATCATCTCAACTCCTTACTTTCGCTTAGTTAGCGTACCTGCATCATCATCATTAAAAACCTTTCTCGATATAAGTAGATCAGATACCTCAAATACGACATGCATGGATTCTTCCATTACTAAAATACGTTTATTATATATTCTATAAGCTTTACTATCCGAAGCGTACCCGAGAAAAATACCTTAATCAATTTTTTCATCAAATTTACCCAAATTATACTTATCATATAAGATAAAACATTTGCAACCAAAAACTTTAAAGTAGGATGTATTTGAAGTCTTAACGTTTCAAATTTCATAGAAGGTTTTATTAAAACCTCTTCAAATAGAAACTTTGTTAACAACATGGCATATGTTACTTACAGCTTCAGCCCAGAAGTATTTAGGAAGACAATTCTTATTCAACATTGTTCTAGCAATTTCCTGAAGCGTTCTGTTTTTCATCTCCATAATATCATTTTGTTGTGACGTTCTTGGTACAGAAAAGTTATTAGCATATCCGTGCTCATCACAATAGCAGATAATCTCGTCATTCTTAAATTTTTTGTATCTATCACTATGGATGTTAATAATACAACATTATTTCTTATTTTGAACACGTTTGCAAAATATAGAAAATATAGAAGCAACTTCACTCTTCTTAGTCAAGAAAAACACCCATGTTAATCTAGAATAATCATCCACAATCACGAATGGATAAAATTTACCTCCTAAATTAGTAATGGCATTCAGACCAAATAAATCAAAATGTAGCAATTCAATACATTTAGACATAGACTTATACAGCTTCTTTTTAAATGATAATCTAGATTGCTTACCTAGTTGGCATGTATCATAGACTTTAACCTTCACATACTTCAGTGTAAGTAATCCACGTATTAAACTCTTCTTAGACAAATTTGAAATTAACTTCATACTAGCATGCCTAATACGTTTATGCTATAACCAACTATTATCAGATAATGCACTTAAACATGATAAATTTTGAGAAGATAAATCATCAAATGAACATGTATAAATATTTTCAAAACGTGATGCAACAAGTAATATGCTACTATCATGCCCATTCTTAATGATGCATCTATTATGTTAAAAAACCACATTATAACCTTTATCATATAATTAACTAATGCTAAGCAGGTTATGTTTAAGGCTGTCTACTAAAATAACATCTTTAATAGTAGTAGATTCATTACCGACATATACCGATAATTTTACCCTTTGTGTTGCTTCTAAATGTCACATGACCTCCGTCTTTAGATGACAAATATGTGAATTTACATTTGTCACCCTTCATGTGTCGAGACAACTACTATCCAGGAATCAGTTTTCCTTGCCTATTGATATTTTCAGAATAACCTCATTTTCAGTGGCCATCAAAGCAAGTATAGATGAATCATTACTGCCCAATTTTTCTAAGCTACTAGACCCCGAGTCATCCCAAGTGGCTTTCATTGATTTTTTCTTACTCTTCTTCACTTTTTTTTTTCTTTTTCTTTCTCTTGTTCGGGACAGTCGGATTAGAAGTGCCCATTTTTGTGATAGTTGAAGCATTCTACATTATTCATGTAGAAATTCTTTCCACAGAACGTTCGTTGAGTCATCTTTCTGAATTTTTTTGTGAGCAGCGTCACATCATTTTCTTACTTGTTGTCAAGATTGATGTCATCACTATCATCTTCTTCCTTATTTTTTGAACTTTCAATGCCAATAACTTCGTTTTGATATTTTCTATTTCATCCTCATATCCTCGTATAGTCGTCTTATGGGTCATTTGGTTTGCTAATAAGCTCATCAATGGTGTAAACTGTGAGATCTTTAGCCTCCTCTATTGCAGTTACTTTTGGCTCCCAGACTTTCGTCAATAATCTCAGAATTTTTCGTACTTTGTACTCTATAAATAAGGTTTTCCGAGTTGACCAAGGTTGTTATAGATATTATTGAATCTCGTGTACATTTCCAGAATTGATTATGTTTTAACCATTCTGAATAGCTCGAATTGACGAACTAAGGCATTGATCTTGGACTGTTTCACTTGATTTGTCCCTTT
This sequence comes from Eucommia ulmoides, assembly GCA_016647705.1. Classification (NCBI taxonomy): domain Eukaryota; kingdom Viridiplantae; phylum Streptophyta; class Magnoliopsida; order Garryales; family Eucommiaceae; genus Eucommia; species Eucommia ulmoides. Next base: position 25,851,581 of record CM028337.1, read on the forward strand.
GTGTGTGATTTGCAATGTGTCTCATATTTCTTTTGCAGATCCACAACCTAAAGCCCTGGTATATTCATTTTCTTCTAAAGAGAAAAACAAAATGTTAATATCTTGAGAATTGATAGATAATTTATGTTTATATGAGGAAGTCAGTTGTTCTTTCTTCTTAATCACTCTATTCTCCTTGAGAATGAATTGACCATCCTCAATGGCCAACCACAAATTATAATTAGTGGTTTGAAGAAAAACAATCATTATATCCTTCTAAAATGAATATCACCTATAAATAAAGGTGGACGGTGCATAGACTGCCCCTCACCTAGAGTACCAATGGGGTGCGCCATGTGATCTTTATGTTGGAATAATTAATTATTAATTGATTATTTGATTGATTATTAACTGATTATTTGAATATAGGAAGTCAAATATATAGATTAGGAAAATAGTTAATTGTCATTAGTTAGTTACCTTTTTTGGTTCCTATGTTTTCCTATATGTAGTCTCATATTGTACGATTAACAATATAATACGATTGATTATTGTATTCAATTTGGTATCAGAGCTAAAATTAAAATCCTAGCCCTAGCCAGGCCTGTTTCACCATTAACGTTGCCGCCGACATCCTATAGCCACGACGAGGCCTCGCCGACCTACTTCACAGTCGACGAACAACTTCGCCAACCCTCTATAACTGACGACGAAGCCTTGTTGGTCTCCTACAGTAGCCGACGAACACTCGTCGGCCACTTACAGCCAACGACGAATGTATTGCGACCTTCTTATAGCCGACGAGCAACTCACTGGCCGTCTACAACCGACGACAAAGCCTCGCTGATCTCCTACAGCTACCAACGAACACTCGTTGGAACCCTTACCGTTGACGATGAACGTCGACGACCTTCTTACAGCCAAAAATCGATCGATCGCAATAAAACAGAAGAAATCGGTCGTTGTTCAGACTTTCATCTCCTGAACTTCATTCGTTGAAGGTCAACCCAACGATTCTCAGCCTCTGATGATATTTTTTCCTTGTCTTCACCATGTCCGACGTTACCTCGGAATCCATCCCAAGGTCCGCTTTGGCTGCTGCTAATGCTAGCTCCAGTAGGTTTCACTGCCAAGTAGAGGAACGCCCTGGTATATGGCACGACTACTGCAACAAGCGCCGTCATACACAGGAAACATGCTAGAAAATCCATGGAAAATTAAAAAATTTTGAAGAAAAACAAGTCGAGAGAAAAATCTAACCGATCCTATCTTCCGCGCATAAAGCTACAACCACTCTATTCAACAAATAGCAGATTGATCAACTTCTGAAACTGCTAGCTGCCAATCCATTACTCTGTACTCATAATACTTCCTTAGCTCAAATAGGCAGCAACTCTAGAGCTTTTCTTATTCCTTAAATTCAGTGCCTTGGATTATCGATTCCAATGCTTTTCATCATATGACAAGTTTTTATCACCTTTTCAATACCTATTCACCATGTTCTGGTAATGAAAGAATTAGGATTGCAGACAAAAGGTTCTCACCTATTGTAGGAAAAGGCCAAATAAAAATCTCAGATAGTATTAATCCAAAAACCATTCTTCACGTTCCTAAACTTACTTGTAATCTTTTATCTGTAAGTAAACTATTGCGAGAATCTAACTATCATGCCATGTTCTCTGAATCTCAATATTTATTTCAGGACCAGCGCTCGAGAAAAACGATTGGTAGTGCTAGACTGGTGGATGACCTTTATTACTTCGATGATAACTCCTTAAGGAATAAAACAACTCACGGCCCCAGTGGTATGAGTTTAATATCTGTTCGTGATAAAATCATACTTTGGCACCTTATATTAGGACATCCAAGTTTTCAATATCCTAAACATTTGTTTCTGACTTTATTAAGAATGTGGATTGTTCTTCTTTTCATTATGAAAGTTGTTTGTTTGCAAAAAGTCAGCGTACTTATATTTCAAAATCATATCGTGCATCCAAATCTTTCTATTTAATTCACAGCGATGTATGGGGTCCATAAAAAATCACAACACTATCTGAAAAAAGATGATTTGTGACATTTATTGATGATCACACACGTTTATGTTGGATATATTTGATGCGTGCAAAATCTGATGTATAAGCTTTATTTAAAGATTTTTACATTATGCTCGAAAACCAATTTCAAATGAAACCTAGCATTCTTCGCACATATAATGGAACAAAATATTTCAATGAATGTTTAAGCAGTTTTTTAAAAACAAATGGTATTCTACATCAATCCACATGTCGTGACACGCCCTAACAAAATGGCATCGCTGAACGAAAAAATAAACACTTACTCAAAGTCGCACGAGCACTCATATTTTCTATGCATATTCCAAAATACTTGTGGGGTAATGCTATTTTAACAACTGTGCATATTTAATAAATTGCATGCCTACACGTATTCTAAACTGCACCACACCATTTGATAATTTCAAAACACATTTTCCAACTTCTAGGATATTAGTTGACCTATCTCTTAAAGTATTTGGCTGCACCTCCTATATTCATATTCCTAGCCAATTTCGGTTTAAACTTGATCCTGAGTAGAAAAATGTGTTTTCATCAGTTATGCACCAAATCAAAAAGGGTATAAGTGTTACAATCCATAAACAAAAAAAAAAATCATGTTAGTATGGATGTCACGTTTTTGGAACATGTTTCTTTCTTTGACAAAAATCCCCTTCAGGGAGAGAATCTAATGGGAGAGAATTTTTGGGTCACTGATGATCCTCTTTCTACCATAGTCTTAGAAAATTTTTCTCCAAATCAGTCAAAAACAAGTGATGAAAATATTGACAAACAAAAGGGATCCCTACTAGTACACTAGTACCAAGCATAATTCCCTCACGAACAGATGAAGAAATACCATGATCACTTACTAAGTTGCGGGTTTACACTCGGAGAGATACAAAGAAGAATACAGATCAGCCTATCATTCTAGCACAAGGTCAATCCGACTTCCCAAGCAATGATCCAGGTAATCCTATCTCTCTGCCATCTCCCAATGAACCCTCTCACCCAGGTAATCCTATCTATTTATCACCTCCTAGTAAACCTTTCCATTCCAATATTACTTCATATCTCAATATTCCTATAGCCATCAGGAAAGGAGTCAGAACATGCACCAATCACCCCATATCTAAATATGTATCCTACACAAAACTTTTCGAACCTTATAGAGCATTTACCTCTAAAGTTACTAATCTGTTTATTCCAAGGAACATTGAGGAAACACTAGGTGATCCAGGTTGGAAGCTAGTAGTTTTGGAAGAGATGAATGCTCTTAAAAGGAGTGGTATGTGGGAAATAGTTGATTCGCCAAAAGATACAAAGATAGTCGAGTGCAAATGGGTATTCACAGTCAAGTGTAAGACAGATGGAAGCATGGAGCAGTATAAAGCAAGGCTCGTCGCTAAAGGGTTCACACAGAAATTTGGGATAAACTATCAAGAAACATTTGCTCCAGTTACTAAGATAAACTCGATTCGGGTTCTATTGTCCCTAGCAGTGAATCTTGATTGGCCACTACACTAATTAGACGTGAAAAATGCCTTTCTAAATAGAGACTTGGAGGATGAAGTGTTCATGAGTTTACCACCAGGTTTTGAAAGAAAGATAGGACAAGGAAAGGTATGCAAACTAAAAAAGTCACTATACGGTCTAAAACAGTCTCCTAGAGTGTGGTTTAAATACTTTGGAACCACTGTAAAAGGTCATGGTTATCAATAAAGCCAAGCAGATCATACTATGTTCTATAGACATTCAATTGATGATAAGATTTCTATTTTCATTGTCTATGTAGACGATATCATCTCAATAGGAGGTGATAGTGATGAGTTAGGAAGACTTAAAAGGAAACTTGCGGATGACTTTGAGTTCAAAGACATAGGTCCATTGAAGTATTTTCTTGGAATGGAATTCGCTAGATGAAAGGAAGGCATATTTGTGAGTCAAAAAAGTATGTACTCGACCTACTAAATGAAACAGGGCAACTTGGGTGCAAAGCTACAGAAACTCCAAGCGAATCGAATGAAAAGCTACAACTGGCCAAACCTGAAGCAGTGGTAAACTGAGAACAATATCAAAGACTAGTGGGGCAGTTAATCTACATATCACATACCCGTCCGTATATAGCTTTCGTAATTAGTATGGTCAGCCAATTTATGCACTCATCGGGACAAGAATACTTTAAAGCTACCTATAGAATCCTGAGGTACTTGAAGGGTATACTAGGAAAAGGAATTTTGTATAAAAAATGTGGCCACTAACCAGTATAGGTATATACTGATGCAGATTTGGCTAGGAGCATCACAGACAGGAGATCGACATCCGAGTATTGCACTTTCGTTGTTGGGAACCTCGTCATATGGTGGAGCAAAAAATAGAATATCGTAGCCAAAAGTAGTGCAGAAGCGGAGTACAGATCCATAGTTCACAGCATCTGTAAAGTGTTATGGATTAACAGATTACTAGAAGAGTTGAAGATGTCCAATCCTGTACCTACGAAAGTCTACTGTGATAACAAATCAGCCATTGCAATTGTCCACAATCCGGTGCTACATGATCAGACAAAACATGTTGAAGTGGACAAGCATTTCATTAAGGAAAAGATTGAGAGTAAACAAATATGTATGCCTTATGTACCGACTACCGAACAGATCGTAGATATTCTAACAAAAGAATTACCAAAGAAGAGATTCGACTACCTAGTATGCAAGCTGACAATATAAGATATCTTCATACCAGCTTGAGGGGGAGTGTTGGAATAATTAATTATTAATTGATTATTTGTATATAGGAAGTCAAATATATAGATTACGAAAATAGTTAATTGTCATTAGTTAATTACCTTTTTTGGTTCCTATGTTTTCCTATATGTAGTCTCATATTGTATGATTAACAATATAATACGATTGATTATTGTATTCAATTCTTTATTAGCTACGATATTAAGTCAAACGAGCTAAACTAGCTCTAGTATCAATTGTTGGCCCAAAGAGCTACCCAAGAGGGGGTGAATTGGGTAGTTACAAAAATTTAAACAATTAAATCGTTTAAACACAAATAATTAATTTTCCTAAATCAATTATTATCTTGATACGCAGCAAAAATGTGTTTAATAAAAAGTGCACACCCAAACGCAATATATGAAATAAAATGATTCAGCACACAAGAATTTATACTAATTTGGCAAGCTATTCTTACCTACATCCAGTCCCCTGAGCTCCACAGAGATTTGCAATCCACTAAACCCCTTGATTCCTTTACTAGGTAGGAACTAAACCTTTATAATTTTTTATTCTTTTCGTAGGCTAGGAATCAACCTTTACAATACCTTAATTCTTTTCATAGGCTAAAAATTAACCTAGCACTCTCTCACTTATCCTTGTCACAGGGTCATGACGAACCTTTACAATTCACTCTTTAATTCAATTACAAGTTGAATCGAAATCTGGTTCTTTTCAAGGGAAATGAATAACATAAACTTTTTATTAGGATAAAGATTAAACCTTAATTTTTTTCACAAGAAAAAGATCAAAATTTAGTTACCCTAACTAGACACCGTCCCCAACGTGTCTAATCTTCTCAAACTCACAATTACAAAAAAAAATAAAAAATTAAGTTTCGTCCTACAAGAAGTTTCTATCATCTCAATACAAATATACTCAATTAATGGCCCAAATAAATACTACGTGATAGATATAATGTGAGACAATTAAAATATGATTAATTAATTAAGTGGGTAACAGAAATTAAGCACGTAATCATATAATCAAGTAAAAAACCATTTGAAAGATTTTCAAGCTTTTAAGTTCCAAATGATATTCCAACAATCTTATACCAAGCAATCAATATAAATATGACTTTAGAAAGAAAATAATAAAGCTTGGATAGATCTCACCGAGAAACACCGAAGACAATGATAATATTACAATTAGAACTCAAATCGGTGATGCCAAATAGCAAGCACTTTAGATCAAGAACTTGAATAGAATCTCTCGTAGAAATCTTAGCAAAAATCTCGCTCTTATAAAAGCTTAAAACTGATGTTCTTGATATGTTTAATTCTATTCCTGTAGATCTTATTAAATAGATCTAGAACTAGCCTTCCAACGGCTAGTTTTTCAAAGATCCGTCATTAAATGACACTCTAAGACCCCATATAACATATTCTCTTAATTTAGGTATGTTTCATTTAAAACTATTATTTGAATCACTCATTTAAGTCCATATAACTATTCCCAATTTAAAACCACAAGAATATGAAGTATTAAATCATTTAAATTAAAAAAATCTCAAAATATATAGACCAAATCAATATGGATCATATAATAGGTTGTAAATATTTGAATTACATTCAAATCCTCCAAATCCCTTTCTTGGAATCATGACAAATGGATAGTTTTTTATCAAGAGACCAAATCAACCGAAATGCTGACTGAAACTGTCGGTTAGCTAGACCCTGCTGTCGATTGACCACCTAGTACCAAGGCTCAATGTAGCCGTTTGATTTATACCCAGTCGGTTAACTGACTCGATTGGTGAACATCTCATTTTCATCCATCTCATCCACTGAATTATTCGGTTGACCAACCCTTCTCTGTCGGTTGACCGTATTAATTAGAGTGATCACTTCCACATCCATTTCAGCCACTGTTTCAAACAGTTGTCCGATTTATACCCAGTCGATTGACCAACTCGATCAGTGAGCATCCTATTTTCATCCATTTCATCCAATGAATTATTCGGTTAACCAACCCTTCTCTGTTAGTTGACCGTATTGATCAGAGTGCTCACTTCTACATCCATTTTAGCTACTGTTTCAAAAGGTTTACCGATTACTTTTCTCGATTGACTGATTGGATCAGTAGGACTCTATTTTAACTCCCAATACTCATTGTTTTAATAATTCGATTGACCCTTTTTACAGAAAAACCACATTAACCTGAAAACACAATATTTTACACTTTAAAACACATTTTTCAATTAGGTCATTTATCAAAACTATTTCACATAAGGAGCACATAAAATTTCTCATTTTAGGATCTTAAACTTATTGCTTCTTATCATGATGCACATAAAATTACTTCATTTTAAGTGTCACGAGTGATCCTAATTTGGGTTACATTAAGAGTTAAGTAAAGAGTTGTTTTCACCTAGTTTTCTTCAGCATCATCAAAACTCTTCACGTTTTCATCATGTCCATTTTGCACCCTTTATATTTTCTTCAACAAATCTTCTTCCTAATCAACCACATGGAACTATAAATATGAAACAATTAATAAAATTATTAGTCCCAAAGAAAACATTAATACTTAATTACTTATCAAAATCTTGATTTAACATAACTAATGTCCCGAAATAACAATGTGATAGATCCTATTGTGAGGCACAAATCTAATTTAAGTAATTTAAAGCACAAATATAAAATAATTTGATTTCTTAAATAAAAACCGTTTTAAAAGATTTTCACGAAATTAGATTTGAAAACAATTTTTCACAAATAATTTATCCAAGCAATTAATTAAATAATCTAAAAAAACAAAACAAATAACTTGAAAAAATTTCACCAGAATCATTAAGAACTATTATGATAATTCAATGGAGAACAAAACCGATTATGAAAACTTTTGCACACTCTGATCAATAACTCTTTTCAAAATAACCCTCTTTTCAAAATCTCAGCAAAAATCACTTTCTTAAAAGCATAGGCTAATTAAATCTCTTTGTTCTTGATTATTTTTTCTTAATTCAGTAGGTCTCTATTAATAGACCTAGAACTAGAATTATAACTGCTAGTTTTCAAATGTTATGTCATTAAATGACACTTAAAGATCCCATATATCATATATCTTCAAAATAAGTATGTTTCATTAAAAACATTCTTTGAAAAGATAAATGTGGTCCCTTCAAATCAAAATTCTTAAGAATAGGAAATATTTTAACATTTTAATTAAGAGAATAATTAAATAAATCAAATAGATAGGAATCACATAATATGTGATATATTTCAAAAATATACTTAATTCCCTCAAAATATTCACTTGAAATCACCAAAACTGCGGTGATTTGACCAAGAATCACAACACTCAAAACATTGACGGCAATAGTCAGTTGACTGGCCAAAATTGCTGGTTGACCAACCTCGTACAACGGTCATAAATATGATCGTTGTATTGGTTTGGTCGGTTGACTGACCCTACTCGGTTGACCAGTCAGAACAATAAGTCCTCCCATTTTTCATGTTTTTTCATATTCAGACACTAGAATGGTTAGTTGACCGACCCTACTTGTCAGTTGACTGAATTGACCGTTAGGTCCTCTATTTTATTTCCTTAACTCATCATTTTGGTTAGTTAATTGACCCCCTTTTGTCAGTTGATTGAATCGACCCAAAAATCCACCATTTTAAAATTTAAATCAAAATTTTCAATTAGGCCTTTAACCGAAAATATTTTTATGATGTAACACTTTATAAAAATCATTTAAAATCATAAATTTATCACTTCTGACCATGACACACATTAGATTTATTTATTTTAAAGTATCGTGCATGATCCTAATTCGGGTTGTATTAAAAACATAAAGGTAATGGGTTGTTTTCACCTAAATTTTCTTCAACGTCCGCAATACTCTGAAAATCTTAATTTTCTTCATCTTGCACCCGTCATGAATACTTAAACGATCAAATGTTTTTCTCATTTCAACCTTTGGAACTTAAATCTGAAATCACTCAATAAAAATATTAGTTCTATAAAACATTAGCGTTTAATTCTTCATCAAAATGTTATGTTCTATAGGTTTGTTTTTGGCAGTGGCAGCAGTGTGTTGTGAGGTAGAAAATGACAAGGTTGTGAGGTAGAAGATGAAGAGGTTGGGGAAATGGTATCGGAAGATGAGGGGAAACAATTAAAAATAAATCATTAGAAAATTTTAAAAATAAAATATCTAAATCTATTTTTTAAAAGGCACAAAAGTAATTTATTTATACTATATTTTTTAGTTTATTAATTCTGATAAAGTTGAGGGTAAGTATGTCACTTTATCTTTTTTTTTTTTTTTTGGGCAAGGGGTTCCCGTGGTAATTTTCATACATAAAGGGATGTCAATAAAATTTTAAAAAATATCTGGGGGTGTTTATGGTATTAACCTAATAAAGTTATTGGACTACATAGAAATATGTTAATAGTTTGAGGATTTAAAAGATAATTAATCCTATTTTAAATAATTCAAAATAAGTAGTATTTATTTATAAAAATGTTATTCTAAATAGGCAAATTATAATTTTGGTCTTCGTATTTGCATGAGTTTTTTTAAGTGACTATTCTGTCAAAAAATAGGGTAAAAACTGACGGAATTTTTGCATGTGGTTTGCACATGCCAATCCTAGGGGTTCAAATATAATTTGACCTAGTTGAGGAGGGCATGCTTATCACGTGAGATGTGGAGCGGTTATGTGGACGAGGTAAGCAAACCATCAGTTACTCTCATTTTATTTAAAAGGGTGTGTAGCTCTCTTTCAAACATCTCTTATCTTTAGGGTTTTTATCGAGTTTTCCTCGTCTCTCTAGACCAACACTGTCTCCTCTAGGGTTTCATCATATCTATTGATTGAAGAAGGTGACATTCGTTGTTACAATAGATGTAAGAGGATAAAATCAGAGTTGGAAATCAAAATCCAAATAAGTGTACATTTGATTTCTTTGTATTATTTTAGCTCGGTTGAAGGTTTTAATGGCATGCATATTGGAATCTTGATTTTTACTTATTTTTTAAAATTATGTTGACTTGTTTTCATGCACAAATCTTCTAATTCTAAAGAAAGTATGTTGGAATCTTCTTTTTTTCCTTTTTCTCTAATTATTTATTGGAAATGGTCCCCTCTTGTCCACTTTTCCCCTTACATAAGCATGTGGATAATATTTGTTTATCCTTTAATTGTTTTGTCATGTATAAAGTTAGGATTTTATTTATTTATTTTTTTGTCGTTTTTCATTTCATTACATATAGCTTTTTTTTTTTTTTTTATTGTTCAATGGATAGCTCGTTTTTCTTCATTTCATTATGCTTTGGTTCATTTATTTGCCTAATTTTGAATATATATTTGTTTCGTTTATCCAATAATATATGCCTAGAATGTTTAGTCTGAAAATTCATCATGGTGGTAGTTTCAAATTTGGTCAAAACAACGATATATATGTTGGCGGAAAAGTAAATTATTTTGAAAATATTGATGAGAATAGGAAATTATTATTGGATATTGAAGATATGGTTGAATCTTTAGGATATGATAGTCCGAAATGTATGATAATGTACAGAATTCCTAGAAGTAGTTTGAATAGGGGTTTGAAATTGCTCATAATCGACAATGATATGTTGGACATGTGTGCTAAAGTGCCTCTAATTAGGGTATTGAAAATCTATTTAGAAATAAAACAAAATACAAACGATTTTCCTAGCTAAGTCGGTCCAACAACTTAGATAATGCAACTGAACCCCTTGATGTGAGAGAACCCATTTTGCATAAGCTTCTATTACCCTCTAACATAATAGATGCAAAAGAGGGCAAGGAGAAAACGGATGGTAGTGAGAGCACTGATAGTAGTGGGGGTAAGGAATACAGTGAGAGCAATTATGTCAGTGAGGGAAGCAAGAACAATGGAGCTGGTGATGGATATGAATACAGTGAGTGTACAAACTCAGAATACTCAGATTTTATACCTAAAACGATGGATCAAATTTAGATGATGATGATGACCTTTTTTATTTAGAAACTGAATTGGATGGGATGAGAGACCAATCAAATAAAGGGAAAGGAAAAAGAAAATGCAAAGTTTGGGTTGTTGAATTGAATATTGACATGGATAATGTCAATATCGAATCTGATCATGAGTGTGGGAAAAACTTGGATGAAGATGATGAGGGGTCAACAATAAATCAAAAATTTGTTGCATATAGAACTGAGATTGATATGAAAGTGCAAGATTTTGTAATTGGAATGGAGTTTAGAGATCCACAACAGTTTAAGAATGCCTTAAGAGAGTATGAAATTAGGAGGGGAGAAACATAATGATTGTGAAGAATGAGAAGAGAAGAGTTAGGGCCGAATGTGAAGGTAGCTGCAAGTTCTACATATTTGCATCATATAACAAGGAAAATTCATTTCAAATTAAGGTGTTGCATGATCTACACACATGTACTAGGCAATTCGGGAACAGGAATTGTTGCTCCACATAGTTGTCTAAGACCTTACTTGGAAAAATCAAGTCTAATCCAAAATGTCCATTAGTCAGTTTACAAGTAGATGTCCAGAATGAGCATCAACTAGGCGTTTCATTGTCTCAAGTTTATAGAGCCAAAAGGGAAAGCTTTAGGTTGTGTTTGGGTAAGGGATTTGGGAGAGGGATTTTATTTGGGTAAAGGATTTCAAATTTTTTTTGTTAACAAATACCTTATTTGGGTAATAGGTAGAAAGAATTTGTAAAATCCCTCCAAGTGTCAAATAGTGGTGAAAGAGAGGATTTGGAAATTCTTTTGAAATAGGTGTGATTTCGCATATCCTTTCTTCGCGATTCACTCCTAGCCAATTGAGTCCATCGTCTTCTTCTTTCGTGGTCGCCGTCGTCCGTTGTCTTATTCTTCGTGGTCGTCGCCATCCATAGTCTTCTTCTTTTTGGTCGCCGCCGTCCGTCGTCTTCTTTTTCGTCTCCGTCGTCGATCTAGGGTTCGTCATAGAGAGATAAAAGAGCTCGATTGAAGCTCGATTGCATCCCAATTTCGTAATTTAATCGTCAGCATGGCCCATGTAGTTTTTCTCCGTCCTCCCTCTGTTAAAGCTCGATTGCATCCCAATTTCACAACTTAATCGTCAGCATAGCCTAAGTAATTTGTCAATATTTTGGCAAAATTGTGTGCTTGTTGTATGATTTTCTTCGTGATTTGTTGATGAATCTGGTATTATGTTGTAGTAACTGGTAAAACTTTAGATCTCAATTAGATTGTGTTTTTAGGATTTAATGAGGTTTGTTTTTCACATTCATCAGCTGAAGAACTAATTAGGATTAACCTAAATGACTATATTCATTAGCTGCTTTAGATTAGTTTGTCATTGATTAATTTTGATATGTTGAATTTAACTAATTCTATCTAAACAAGGGATTTGTTAAATGATAGGATTTCAAAATCCAAGATTTTGAAATCCCATCATTTAACAAATCCCTTACCCCAAACGCAACCTTAAAGATGATTGAGGAAAATTGGACAGGGCAATATGTGAAACTAGAGGATTATACTAAGGAATTGAAGAGATAGAACCTAGGGTCTATAGTTGTAATCAAGTCGATCGTGAACAGGGTTGGCAACCAGTATTTTGTGAAATTTATGTTTGTTTGAAAGCGAGCGAAGAAGGAATTTTTGAATAGTTGTAGGTCGGTGTTATGCATGGATGGTTGCTTTACCAAAGGTCTCTTTCCAAGTCAGAGTTTATCAGCAGTGGGGGTTGATGGGAACAATGGAATGTTCCTATTTGCATATTTTAGTAGTAGAGTGCAAGAATAAAAACACAGGGACATGGTTTTTGAAATGGATCATTCAAGACCTTGGAACGATGAATCAGAGAAGGTGGACTTTCATAACAGATCAGCAAAAGGTATTTAATATTTTCTGTAATATTTAATTTCTAGGATTTCAGGTGTTTGGGTATTTCTGGTTTGTGTTCTGCTGTTTTGGTTTTTATGTCTGTTGTTGTGTATTTAATTTAACTTCTTAATTTTTGGTGTTTGTAATTTCAGGTTCTAGGTAATGTTTTTCGTACGATGCTTCCTGAATGTGAACATAGATAGCGTCTCAAACACATTTATGAAAACTTCAAGCAATCATTTAATGTTAAGGCATTAAAAGATACACTGTGGAAGACTGCTAGTCAATATTGATGTATATAATTTTGGAAATGCGATGGATAAATTAAAAAGTATTGATGAGGTAACCTTTGAGTGGTTATCAAAAAACTTGCAAAGATGTGGAGTAGGGCATATTTCACCTCATATTCTAAGTGTGTTTACCTGACAAATAAACATGTCGAATCTTTCAATTCATTCACCCTTAGAGCTAGAGACAAACCCATAATTACCATGTTAGAAACAATTAGATGTCTATTGAGAAAACAAACATAATTGAAGAGATAGTAGATTAGAAAAATGGAGGTTCAATTAGGTCCTGGAATTCTGAAGAGATTAGATTATTCAAGAGAAGGTGTTTGTTGATGTATTGCAATGTGGGCTGGTGAGCTTAAATTCCAAGTGATGTGTTTTAATGAGACCAATACATTGTCAACTTGCGTTCTCATACCTATGCATGTAAGGAAATGGGATTTGTTAGGTATCCCTTACGAACATGCAGTGTCAGTCATCCAGTGTAGTCACAAAGACCTAGTCGACTATGTAAACCATATGTACAAGAAATCCACCTTTATGTCTACATATAAGAATATCATTCACCCAATGAATAGTGTCAATTTTTGGGCAAGAAGTTCTAATATTGAATTTCTACCACCTTTGTGAAATAAGCAAAGAGGATGTTGGCCCAGTGAGCTACCCAAGAGGGGGATGAATTGGGTAGTTATAAAAATTTAAACAAATAAATCTTCAACACCTAATTATGAAATAATCAAATTTTACTAAATCAATTATTATCTTCGTTACATAGCGAATAAGTGTTTAATTCTAGGTGCACACCCAAACACAATATAATAAAAATAAATAATGCAGCACAACAAGATATATCCTGGTTTAACAAGCTAGCCTTACCTAATCCAGTCCCTCAAGCTCCATGGAGATTCGCAACCTCTAAACCCCTGATTCCTTTAATGGTAGAAATCAAAACCTTACAACGATTATTTTTCCAGGCTCAAAATCAACCTTTACAATATTTTTTTTCTCAGGCTAAGGAAGAACTTTATCCTTTTATCAAGTTAAAGACAAATTTAATTCTATTATAGGATGAATCAAATAACACTCACAAGTATCATTTTCCCAAATAAAGATGGAACCTTTACAATTCACTCAAAATTAATTCAATTTCAGGGAGAATAAAAATCTAGTTTTTTTTCAAGTGAAAAGAATAACCTAACCTTTATATACTTAGGACAAAGATTAAACCTCAATATTTTTCACAGAAAAAATATCAAAACCTGGCTACCCTGACTAGACACCTGCCCAACCGTATCTAATCTGCTCAAACTCACAAGCACAAAAAAAATGAGTTTCTTCCCACAAGGAGCTTTTACCACCTCAATATAATTATACTCGATTAATATCCCAAAATTTACTACGTGATAGATATAATGTGAGGCAAATTAATATTTGATTAATAACAATGTGTGGGTAGCGCAAATTAAAGCACGTAATCAGATAAATATAAAAAATCGTTTTAAAAAAAAAATTCAGGCTCTTAAATTTGAAAACGATTTTCTAACAATCTTAAATTCAAGCAAGCAATAATAATATGAAGTCAAAATTAAAAACAATAACTTGGAAAGATCTCACCAGGAAAACACCGAATAATGAAAACATAATCACAATATAGCACAAGTCGGTGATGCCAAATCAATCAGCGCTTTAAATCAAGAACTTATCACAAAATCTCTCTCGAAAAATCTCAGCAGAATAATATCTCTTAGAAAAAGTGTACGAACTAATGGTCTTGATGTATTTTATTTAAATTTGGCAAGTCTATATATAGACTGATATCAAGCCCTCCAACGGTTGTTTTTCAAAAGATATGCTTGTAAAAGACACTCTTAGGTCTCATATAACATAATCATTCAATTTTGGTATAACTCACTAAAAAATATCTTTTAAAACTCTCAAATAAGTCCACAAAATATTTCTCAATTATTAATCATAAAGATAAAAAGTATTTAACTACTTCAGTTGAGATAATCATTAATTATGTGAACCAAATCAATAGGGATATTAAAATATATATATATATCTGTGTGTGTGTGTGTGTGTGTGTGTAAAATATCTTCAATGAGAACAAATTATCCGAAATTCTCCCATGGAATCATAAAAAACGGCTAGTTTTTTTACCGAAATACCAAGTTCCTTGAAATCTCAACCGAAATAGTCGGTTGACTGATCCCTGGCCATCAATTGACCGATTTATATAGCGTAGAAACCATTCCAAACCAAAACTCCAGTTTGGATGGTCATTTCTTTCACCAATTCTGCTCCAAAACCCACTGCTTGATTCAGTTAACCAATTGTTTTTCTCAGTTAACTGAATTGACCCTAAATTTCAACTTTTTATACTTTTATCCATATTTTCAATTAGGTTAATTATCATTTTCAATTTCACATATGGAGCATGGTGGCCGCAATTTAAGCGTTGCCACTTTCATCGCAAGCATACGGATCAAGTTTTAGTATAATGAACCTTTCGGTTGGGTATCGTATCCACAGGGATTGGTTGAAATTATTATCGAGTACGGCGATTGTCATAACCTAACTTTATCTAGGCGCTAAAAATATATTTAATTATTATTTAATACTAAACTAAAATACTAATTAAGTTAACTATACTATAAATACTATATTGAGATAGTTTCGAGAGAATAGATTGTCTAGGGATTAGTTTCGTTTACGAATAAGTGTTCAATCTCGTTTTAGTTTATGTTAACGGCGTTCGACTTATCCGAAAATCTCAGTTCGTAAACTCCCCCGCCACCTCTCTCGAGTGTAAGATGAGGGAATATGCGACTTCGTGTCAACGAAGAAGTTCTCCTCAAAGTCTTAACGACCTTAGGCCGCGTAAGTCTTGCCCTAACGTCATCGATTGCACACAATCCAACTCTCTCCCAGGTTATTAGATCATCGCGTTGTGTTTACCCTATCGACAATCTCAGTTCTAAAACTCTCCCGCCACTTCTCCTGAGTGTAAGACAGGAGAATACGCGACTTCGTGTCAATGAAGAAGTCCCCCTCAGCATCTTAACGACCCTAGGTCACGTGAGTCTTGCCCCAACGTTATTGATTGAACACAATCCAATTCCCTCTTTAGTTATTGGATCGTGACGTTCGTTAACCCTTGTCCGAATCCGAGGTTTGTCAAACCCCGAATTCTCGATATATAAATCTAAGCATAATCAACAAACAAGAACGATAAATACAATCAAACATCGAAGAACAACCGTAAATGAAACACAAACTCAACTAAATAACGTATTTATAAATTTATTAATAATCCCTAAATAATTTATGTTTAGTCAATGGATATAACCATGTATACAATGTAAAATGGTGTAAACATGCTCAAAAACTACCAAAATGAAGAAAATAAAGAAAAGAAATGAACGACTTAGCCGATATCCGAAGATTTGGTGCTAAAACCGTTCACCGCTTGTTTCTTCCTTCATCTTCTTCCTCGAGTTGAGAGCTCTCCCTCAAAATCTCTCAAGCTCACCCTAAAATATAGTCTAAGGCCTTGGGGGGTGATTCCACTGGAAGAGATGAGGAGAAGAAGGGTTTAAATAGGGAAAATATCCCAAAAAATGTTCGCCGCGGCGATAGGATTTCTCGCCGCAGCGGTGGTAGGTCAATTTGATGTTCGTCGTGGCGGTGGAGTCGACGGTGAATTTTGGAGACCATCCTGCATTCTCAGTGCTGCAGCGGTGGGTCTCGCACCGCGGCGGTGGATGTTCTGCAAGATAGGGTCATTCTCTGCATTTTTACCGCCGCGACGGAGGTCTGGATGCCGCGGTGGTGAGCTTCTTTTAGAATCTTGTCTCCTTGCTCATTTTCCTATCGTTCTTTCACTGTTCTTGATACGAGTTGATCGTTTATACTCCGTTTTCCTACTTTTTCACCCCACACACCTGTTTTAATACAAAAAGAATAAAAATATATTAAAAATATAATAAACGTACTCAAAAACTAACAATTTCGGTTGGAAATAGATAGGTAGATCACACCTATCAGAGCACATATCAAAATTTTAATTAGGATCCTAAATACTATCATTTCAACACACAAAAGATAACTCATTTAATAGTATCGTGTGTGATTCTAATTCAGGTTGCATTAAGAGTATAAAAGTATTGAGTTATTTTCACCTAATTTCTTTAAAGTCTTTACAGCTTTTCATTTCTTCAATGCATCTATCTTTGCACCCTTAACTTTATCTTCATAATGCATTCAACATAATCAATAATATAGATCTTTTTTTTGAAATACTCAACAAACACATTAGTTTCACAAAAAATATCAACATTTAATTGTCCATCAAAACCTAGGGATCAACAATTTTTCCATTTTTAATGATGACAATTAACTTTGTTGTTTTTTTTTTTTTTAAAAAATATAACCACACTCCCCCTAAATCTGAGGATGAGTATTTAACTTATTTAAGCATAATTATGAAGACAAATTTAAACAGTTCAATGGATATTCTACATATGCCCAAAAATTAATATAGTGATAATGATATTCAATAAAACTCAATATAACCAATTCACTTTAGATCTAGTTTTAATCAGTGCAATGCTTAGGCAAACAAATTTCTAAACATTAACTAACCATTTAAACATCAAACAACTTCTCCCCTTTGTTATATCAAAAAGTGGGGATGAAGATCCAAAATCATCACTCTAGGCATACATCATTATGCCTAACCATACCTAAATCTCGAATAATTTTAAAAAATTGATCTTCCACTAGGGGTTTAGTAAAAATATTAGCAAGTTGATCGGAGGTATTAATATACTCAATAGCAATATCCATTTTCTGAATGTGATCATAAATAAAATGATGTCTAATCTCTATGTGTTTAGTTCATGAATGTTGTGTCGGATTCTTACTTATGCATATAACACTTTTATTATCACAATAAATAGGGACTTTCTCCATACATATTCCAAAATCATTTAATTGTTACTTAATATATAAAATTTGAGCATAACAATTACCAGCTACCATTTACTCAGCCTTAGTAGTGGATAAGGCAATTGAGTTATGTTTCTTACTAGGCCAAGAAACCAAGGTATGTCCTAAAAAGTGACATAATCTGCTTGTGATTTTACGCTCAACTTTGCATCCGGCAAAATTAACGTCGGAGTAACTAGTTAATCTGAAGTCACCCCCCCTAGGATACCATAATCCTAGGATACTTGTTCCTTTCAAATACCGAAAGATTCGCTTAATTGCAATTAAATCCAATTCTTTAGGATAAGACTAAAATCAAGCACACAAGCAAACACTAAACATTATATCAAGTCTATTGGCAGTAAGATACAGTAAGCTACCAATCATACCTCAATACATTTCTCATTTACGTTCTTGCCCGTATCGTCTTTGTATATTTTCGTAGCTATTGCCGTGGGAGTTTTATACTCTTTAGCGTCATCCAAGCCATACTTTTTTAACAACTCTTTAGTGTATTTGACTTGATTAATAAAAATCTCTTCTTTTGTTTGTTTGATTTGCAACCCAAGAAAGAAGGTTAACTTCCCCATAAAAATCTCTTCTTTAGTGTATTTGACTTGATTAATAAAAATCTCTTCTTTTGTTTGTTTGATTTGCAACCCAAGAAAGAATGTTAACTTTCCCATTATACTCATCTCAAATTCGACCTGCATTATCTTGACAAACTCTACAAAAATCCTCATTAGTAGAATGAAAAATAATATCATTAACATAAATCTATACCAATAGGATACCAGTATCATTTTGCTTAATAAATAATGTTACATCACTAAGACCCCGTCGAAAACTATTTTCGATCAAATATCGGCTAAGTCTCTTAGACCAAGCTCTCGAAGCTTGTTTGAGCCCATACAAAGTTTTTCCAAGTTTAAACGCATGATCATGAAGTTTATCACTCTCAAATCCCGGTGATTGTTCGACATAAATTTCTTCTGTTAGAAAGCCATTCAAGAATGCACTTTTTACATTCATTTGATATAATCTAAAATTTCATGAATATACAAATGAGAGTAACATTCTAATAGCTTCTAATCTAGCCGCAGGTGCATAAGTCTCATCATAATAGATTTTCTCTTCTTGATTATAGCTTTATGTTACTAAACTTGCTTTATTTCTAATTACCATACCAGTTTCATCATTTTTATTACGAAAAACCCATTTAGTACCAATTACAAGATGAAAATCCGGTCTAGGAATTAGAGACCACACTTTATTATGCTCAAATTGAATTAATTCTTCTTGCATCGCAAAAACCCAAGATTCATTAATTAAAGCTTCATTTACATTCTTAGGCTCAATTTGAGATAGAAAAGCAAGATTTATTATATCTCTAAGGGAGGAATGTGTACTTACACCTCTTTCAAAATTACCAATAATTTTTTTTACCGAGTATCCCAGCATTGTCTTTATAGCTCGTGGTAAAGTCATTTTCTCTCCTTTTGGTTCTTCATTCTGTGGCTCATTTGTCGTATTACCTCCTTAGTTTTGGTTATTTTATATACCTGCATCATCATCCAAAACCTTTTTCGACACAAATGAATCAGATTCCTCAAATACGACATGCATAGATTTTTCTACTATTAACATATGTTTATTATAAACTTTATAAGCTTTACTATTAGTAGCGTATCCAAGAAAAAATTTATAATCAAATTTAGCATTAAATTTACTCAAATTATCCTTATCATTCAAGATAAACATTTGTAACCAAAGATTACAAAATAAAAAGGATATATATATATATATATATATATATGTCTTTGCTTTAGTAATATGAATCTTATTTAGCATTGTTTGGTTCTCTTCCTGAAACACTTTTTTTGTTCTTTCTTTCCACAACCATATTTTGTTGTGGCATTCTTTGGCATATTCTTCATCAGTCACATGATCATTGTCTTCAAGTGTAAAAGATGTAATTTTAGCGTTCATATCTCGTCATATGTTGAGAACAACCTTTTTCTTGGAACGATTTGTCCTTGGACATAGATGTTTATTTGATAACTTACAAAAAGCACCTCAAAAAGTTTCTAGATGATACCCATTCTACGTGGGTCCAATTTTGTTAGTCGGATCCTCCTTTGTTTCTTTAGAAATCCATACATGCTTACATTTAGATCTCTTTAAAAAAAAATTAACTAGAGGTATGCCCCACAACATTACAGTTATAACATTTCACAACTTTCTTAGTTTCAGAAAAGAATTTTTTAAATCTCTTTTGCTTGACATTTTTCTGAAAATCAAGACCGACTTTGTCGAAAATACCTTTAAAGTTTCCCAAAAGCATTTTGAAATTATTTTCACCATTTGTAAACTTGAAAACAATAGAATCTAAATCCATAACTTTGGACCTAAACTCATTGTTTTCCTTTTTTAAATCACATGAAATATTTTTTGAAATTTGATTTTTAAGATCGATGTTTTCTGCCTTGAAATTTTTAATGCGTTTGTTTAATATAATTACTATACTTTATAGGGCATCAATTTGAGAACATTGATCCTTATACTCATGCAATAGTTCTTGAAAAATATAAAATAATTCATCAAAATTCGAAGAATAAGAACTAGAACATTTAGTTACCTTAACCTCTTTGGCAATAAGAGCGAACGTTGAAATTCCTTCATCATCACTTAATGCTTCAGAACTACTGAAATCCGTGTCATCCCATGTTTCTTTCATAGGTCTCTCTTTCCTTTTTAGCATTCTTTCTGATCCAACCTCATGTTGTCGTATGGTCGTCTCATGAGTTATTAAATTGCCAATGAGTTCATCGGTAGTAAGTTTGGTGAGATCTTTGGCCTTCTTGATTGCAATCACTTTTGATTCCCAGATCTTGGATAATGATTTCAAGATCTTTTATACTTTCTGCTCCATGGAATATGATTTTCCAAGTTGATAAAGGCTATTACATGTGTTGGTGAATCTCACAAACATCTCCGAGGTGGTTTCTACATCACCCATTCTGAACACTTCTAAGTGGTGAATGTAAGCATTGATTATGGATTGTTTCACTTGATCAGTTCCTTCAATGTGGCTTTCAATGTATCCCATATTTCTTTCGTAGAAACACAACCTGAAACTTTGTTGTACTCATTTGCATCTAAAGAACAAAGCAAAATGTTAATTGTATCAATAGACAATTTATGTTTGTCAAAGAAAATCTATTGTTCTTTCCCCTTAATTACTTCATTTTTCATAGGAGTGTAAAGACCATCTTCAATAACCAACCACGCCTCATAATTAGTGGCTTGCAGAAATACAATCATCCTGTTCTTCCAAAACGTATAATTATTACATGTAAACAACAGTTGACGGTGCATAGAACGCCCCTCACTGATAGAGCCCATATAAGACGCCATGATCTTTATTATCTAGGATTTTAAGCCTATTGAGCGAAAACCAACTCTACTAATAATTGTCGGCTTAGTGAACTATCCAAGAAGGGGTGAATTGGGTAGTTATAAAAATTTAAACAAATAAATCTTTCAACACTTAATTATCAAATAATCAATTTTTTCTAAATCAATTATTATCTTCGTTACACAGCGAATAAGTGTTTAATTCTAGTTACACACCCAAACACAATATAATAAAAATAAATAATGTAACACACAAATAAATATCATGGTTTAGCGAGCTAGCCTTGCCTAATCTAGTCCCCCGAGCTCCAGGGAGATTCGCAACCTCTAAACCCTTGATTCCTTTAATGGTAGGAACCAAATCCTTACAATGATTCTTTTTCCAGGCTCAGAATCAATCTTTACAATTTTTATTTTCCCAAATTAAGAAAAAAACTTATCTTTTTATCAGGATAACCTAATTTTATTACAGAAAAAATCGAAACCTCACAACACTCACAAGTATCATTTTCCTAGGTAATGATGGAATCTTTATAATTCAATCTAAATTAATTCAATTTTAGGGAGAATCAAAACCTAGTTATTTTCAAGGTAAAAAAATAACCCAACCATTTTATACTTAGGACAAAGATCAAACATCAATCTTTTTCACAGAAAAAAGATCAAAACCTAGCTACCCTGACTAGACACCGATCCAATCGTGTCTAATCTGCTCAAACTCATAAATACAAAAAAAAAATGAGTTTCTTCCCAAAATGAGCTTCTACCATCTCAATACAGTTATACTCGATTATTGTCCCAAAATTTACTACGTGATAGATACAATGTGAGGCAAATTAATATCTGATTAATAACAATGTGTGGGTAGTGCAAATTAAAGCACGTAATTAGATAAATATACAAAATCGTTTTAAAAAGATTTGCAGGCTCTTAAATTTGAAAACAATTTTCGAACAATCTTAAATTCAAGCAAATAATAATAATATGAAGTCAAAATTAAGAACAATAATTTGGAAATATATCACTAGGAAAACACCGAATAATAAAAACAGAATCGCAATATAGCACAAGTCGGTGATGCCAAATCAATCAGCGTTTTAGATTAAGAACTTATCACAAAATCTTTCTCAAAAAATCTTAGCAGAATAATATCTCTTAGAAAGGCATAAGAACTGATGTTCTTGATATATTTCATCTAAACTTCGCAGGTCTATATATAGACTGATATCAAGTCATCCAACGATTACTTTTCAAAAGATATGCTTGTAAAAGGCATTCTTAGACCCCATATAACATAATCATTAAATTCTGGTGTAACTCTGATAGGTGTAATTTATCTATTTATTTCCAAGCCGATTTTGTTAGTTTTCGAGTATTTTTATAACATTTTTATAACGTTTTAATACGTTTTTTTATTATTTTTGTTATAAATTAGGTATTTGGGGGTAAAAAAGGACTAAAACGGTCATTAAACGATTATATTGGAGCAAGTCGGTGGAAGAACGGTAGGAAAACAAACAAAAATACAAGGTTCAAAAGCTTACATTCACCGCTACAACGGTGAAACCACCACCGCGGCGGTGAAAATGCAAAGAGTTTGCCCAATAGACCACCACCGTAGCAGTGAACTCACCGCCGCGGTGGTAAAAATACAGAGAATTTGCCTACTATTCTACTGTTGCAGCAATCAGCCACCACTACAGCAGTGACCCTATTGACATGCCTACCGCCGCGGCGGTGACTATGCAGATATTTTAAGATATTTTAGGATATTTTGAGATATTTTGAATCCTATAAATATCGTCTCTATTCTCCCCAAACGAAAGGTTGACATTTTTGGGAGTCTTGAGAGCTCCAAGGCCATTCGACCAATAGAAGATCACCACGCGAAGAAGGAGGAAGCGTTCTTAGAGCGATTTTAGTGGCGAATCTTCGGATAATGGCTAAGTCTCCTCGTTTCTCTCTTCAATTCTTAGTTGGTTGAATGTTTATATATGTTTAGCTTGTATTTAGTTGTATTTAGGGTTACGGCCATGTATAGCTAAACATATATTGTCTAGGGATCGATGTACTTCATGAAAACGCCGTTTATATAAAATCTATATTTTGTTAATGGTTGTCGTGTTTATCTGATTGTGTTTATCGTTTTTCCATGTTTGTATGCTTGTTTAGATATATTGAAAATACGAGATTTGATACTCGAGAGAGGTAACTCCAGATTCGGACTAGGGTTTAAACACAACGCAACGATCTAATAACCTGGGAGGGCGTTAGAAAATGTGCAATCAGTGAAGTTGGGGAAAGACTAATGTGACCAAGTATTGTATAGACACTCGAGGAAGACTTCGGTATTGACGCGAAGGCACATATTCATTCACTTTACACTTGGAAGAGGTAGTGAATGAGATTTCGATACTGAGATTGTTGGATAGGATGAACGTCGTTAATGTAAACCAGATTGAAACGAACACGTTTAAGTGAATGAAGTTAATCCCTAGGCAATAAATTCCTATAAACGTCATACTAATATATTAGTATAATTAGATTAATTAACTTAGTATTAGTATATTATTTATAAAAAACTATATTTTTTATCTCCTAAATAAAGTTAGGTTATGATAATCGCGGTACTTAACGATAATCTCAACCAATACCTGTGGATACAACAACTCTTACTCTTTCCACTCTACTAAAACTTGACCCATACATTTGCGGTGAAAGTAGCGACGTATCAAAACTCACTCAAAAATATCTTTTAAAACTCTCAAATAAGTTCATAAAATATTTTTCAATTATCAATCATGAAGATAAGAAGTATTTAACTTCTTAAATTAAGAGAATTATTAATTATGTGGACCAAATCAATATGGATATTAAAATATATGTACCATATCTTCAATGAGATCAGATCCCCAGAAATTCTCCCTTGGAATCATAAAAACCGGCTAGTTTTTTACCAAAATACCAAGTTCCTTGAAATCTTAACTGAAACGGTTGATTGACCGATCCGTGCCATCGGTTGACCGATTGATATACCGTAGAAACCAGCCCAAACCAAAACTCTAATCGATTGATTGATCCTCTGGTAGTCGGTTGACTGATTGGTATAGAGAGTTTCTCCTACCAAACTCCAGCACGGTCGATTGATTGACTACCTTCCAATTGATTGACCGATTGGTTCAGAGACTACACATGTCAGAACCTGCAGCCCATTGGTTGACCAATCGCCTTTGGTCGGTTGATCGATTGCTGTAGGGACTACTTATTTTGCTCCAAAAACGTCACTGTTTCAAATGGTTGACCGATTTCTTCTGATCAGTTGACCGATTAATGCTAGATGGTCATTTTCTTCAGCAATTCTACTCCAAAACCCACTGCTTGATTCAGTTAATCGATTGCTTTTCTCGGTTGACTACATTGACCATAAACTTAAACTTTTCATAGTTTAATCCTTATTTTCAATTAGGTCAATTATCATTTTCAATTTCACATAAGGAGCACATATCAAAATTTTAATTAGGACCCTAAATACTATTATTTCAACAAACAAAAGATAACTCATTTAATAGTGTCGTGTGTGATTCTAATTCGGGTTGCATTAATAATATAAAGGTATTGAGTTGTTTTCACCTATTTTCTTCAAGGAGCTCTTGATTTTTTCAACGTGTCTATCTTTGCACCCTTAATTTTTTCTTCGTGATGTCTTCAACATAATCAATAATATGGAATTTTTTTCGGAAATACTCAACAAACACATTAGTTCCACAAAAATATCAACATTAATTATCCATTAAAACCTAGGGATCAACAGAGGTCGACCCAAAAAATGATAAAAAAAAAATCAGTTGGTGAGCTGAAAGACAAAAATAGATTGAGAAGAGAGCCTTAAAACGTCAAGTACAGTAGGTGTGGGAATGAGGGTCACACTCGGAAATAGTGTAAGGGCCAATGAGCTAAAAATGGTCTATCAAAGTGGGCAGAGAAAAACAAGAAACAATTATTATGAATATACTTTGGTGTGTTGACCAGTGTTTAAACAAAATAAAGCATTTTTAATTGTAACTTTTGTTGCCATTTTTCATACAAGTTAAATGAAATTGGGGCATCATGGAGTACAAGTAGAAGTGCAACCAAGAAGAAGAGTAATAAATAAGCTACTGGTTCCGGAAGATCTGGAAGTGGGCTATCAAATTCAGTAAAAAAATGCCCAAAAAATTGTGGAACTTCGAAAAGGTATATTCTTAATTATTGAGTTAGACTTTAGTTCCTTACCACTAATATAATATTGTTTTTTTTATACAAAGTAACCAATAAAACTGCTAGATCTAGAAGTGGGCCATCAAATTTAGTAAAAGTACAAAAGAAACAAGGAGTGCAATTGAGAGTGCATCAAATTCATAAAAAAAATAAAAATCAACTCCATTAGGTTCACTTAAAGCAGTCAGGTGGTTTAGGAACAATTGAGAAAAATGATTGGGATATTTATCTAGTTGTAATGTAAAGTTGTTTGAATATTATTTTTGGTGTGTTGCAGCTTTGGATATTTTTTTTGGCCAGCTACAGTTCCTCTATTATTTTTGATTATTTTTGGTGTGCTACAACTTTAGATGGCTCTTTTGGCTTCGTGTAATGTATTTTTTGTGGGCTGCAACATTGTTGGTAATATTTTGGATGACATTTATATGTGTACTTGGTGTAATATATGTTGGTATAATGGATGTTCAGTTCAATTCGGTTCAATTTTATTTGTGTTGTCCAAAGTTTTGATCTCTTTGGTTTAATGTCTAGTTTTGATTGTTGTAGTTATTGATCTCTATGTACAGTTTTGTGTGCATCGACCTAAATGTGTGCATCCCATTAACATCTAGTTCCACCAAACATGCATAAAAATATATGCATTGCAAATAAAAAAATGCATTCTTTGTATGCATCCAATTTTACCAAACTCCAAACACGCATAAAAAATGCATTAAAAATATGATACATTGTTAATACAAAACAGTTGGATTCAAATCAACAGAACATAACGTACATCATCAATACAAAACATCGGATTCAAATGGATACATTTTTTTGTTTGCTCTTAAAATAAAAATACATTGCAAAAATAAAAAAGCTAACCAACTCATGATTAAACAAACCCACATGTACTTTTTTTTTTTTTTTCTCTTTTTATGTGCTTTAATCATTTTTATCAAACCTGAAATCACTTGTTTTGCACTATTACATATTGAGTGATCATGCCACATAAAAAAACCACAACCTCCTCTCATTTACAACAAAACACTTATCACTTTAAAACTGCATCATTTTTTTTTGAACAAAATAAAAAAAGTCCTAATGTTCATTCCCAATTTAGTTTTAAAAAAAATTGGTAAAATTAAGAGGAAAAAAAAATCAGTTTTTTTTTTTTTTTCTTTCAGTTATTAGCCAAAAAATGCATACAATGATCCAGTGGTTTGGTGCATGCCTTTTTTTTTTTTTCACTTTCAGATTTTTTTAACAATCCAATTTTTTTTTTCAGCTCCATATTTTTTTTCTAGTTCGTGATTTTTTTTTTGGGATGTAGAGTGATCGGTCAAAAATTGCTAAGATGCTTCAAAAAGTAAAGCAAATATCTACTTACTTCATATTTTTTGCAGCCATAAAATCTCTGAGATGGGTTCTCCCCGTTTATGAAGTATGCTAACAAGCTCCCTTCTGGCACCAACCAAAAACCAACATCGTTCTTCATCTCTTTAACCTAATTTCTTACCTTGTTTAAACTTTACATATTCTTCTTCAGACCTGCATTGAAAATGACAGACAAGCTACTGTTTGGTTGTCTTTTAAGGGAGAGAAGGTGAAGGTAGGCGAAGAGATAAAAGAGGAAAGGATTGATAGAAAATTGGCCCACAATGTCTGTCATTCCCTCATTTAAGTCAAATTACATTTGAATCTTGGGATTGGCACGTGCGAATCACATGCAAAAATTCCGTCAGTTTGTAATTATTTTTTAACAAAAAGATTATCTAAAAAAATAGCACGAGAATCATTTTGAAAATAAAAAATAAAAAATTTGAGGAACAATTAAAACAACGCATAACCCAAAATTATAATTTGCCCTTCTAAATAATATTTTCTGCTAAAATGCGGTAAAAGGAAAACTCCATTTTCACCGAAGGGGGAAAAATCCGGGTTGGAGTTGCTATGAAAATGTTATAATTTGTGAAGTTAAAAACAACTTTCATTGACCAAGGAAAATGGTGACATCTTGACTTGCTGGTTTGCCTGACATTCATCGAATTCTTCGTTAACATTTCTTCTCACGTACGCTTGATTCCAATCGGTTCCTCTTCTCGATCGGTAGCAATATCCACCAACGATGGCAGCTCCGTCATCATCGGCGGTGGCCACCACCAACATCATGCTCGCAATCTACGAGAAGAAAACATCCACAGTTGACATCTACCGCCCGCTCCGCAACTACATCGCCTTCAATTACTCCGAACGCGAGGCTCAGAACCTCGATGACGACCTCGAAACCCTAAGGCAGTACCGATCCGAAATCGAGCGCCCCGCCGAGTCTCTCCCCTCCCGTCGGGACCTCCTCCAGAATTACTACAGAGCCCTATGCGCCGTGGAGTCACGGTTCCCGATTTCCCCCGACAAGGATCATATCAATACGGTGACTTTTACGTGGCACGACGCGTTCAAGAACAAGCAGAAGGCGTCCCAGCAGAATATTCACTTGGAGAAAGCTGCAGTGCTGTTCAATCTCGGCGCGGTGCATAGTCAGATGGGATTGACCTTCGATCGGTCGTCGGTGGAGGGGAGGCGACAGGCCTTGCAGTCGTTTTGTGCTGCAGCGGGGGCGTTTGCATTTTTGAAGGATAACGTGTCGATGAAGGCGTCGGCGGGTAGCTCGACAACGCTCGATGTGTCGGTGGAGTGCGCGGGTATGTTGGAGAGGCTCATGATGGCTCAAGCGCAAGAGTGTGTGTACGAGAACACTATCGCTAAAGGAAGTACGCCTGGGGTTTGTGCCAAGATTTCTAGACAGGTTTGTGGAGATTCTCGTAGGTGTTTGTTTTGTTTTAAGCCGGTTATCGTGGATATAATTATTTCTGTAATACAATATGGATTATACGTGATAAGCGATCGTTTGACATTGTGTTTAGTCTTTTGATCTTAGAACCTTGCGGACTTGATATGTATGAGTTCTTCTCACAGAATTTCGACCATAAAGAACTAGTACAATTTAAAGCCGTTGAGTTGTTGGTATGTGGAATGATTAGAAGAATGATGATTTCTCTCCATCACTTTATCTGAAATGTTGTGAATTTCAGTAATTTTGTGATGATATGTACGGGTTTTGCTTTTAGGGGACATTTGATATATTATCATGATGTCCGTCAACCTTAGGAATTCAGTGGTTATAAATACATAAACTGTGGGTGTTGAAACTCACTATGAAGTAGCGGACATCTGTATTTGCTCAAGTCTTATGACAAAAGTTAGATCTTACAAGATGAGCTTGAAACTTCTTTTTACTCTTGCATTGGCTTTGACTGTTATAAAACTGAAAACTTTTATTGGTCTTATAGGTAGAAGCATTGCATTTGTACCTCTAGATTACTGAAACTGGGAATGAGCGTAAGAGTCTTGTATAAGCGCTGACCTGTATCAGTATGACCAATCAATGATAATTTGATATATAGAAGTGAATAGTAAGTAGAATTTTGGCATTCTACGGTCCTTATGGTTCAAATGATTTTATCAGATTTCTGCAACATTGTTTTGGTTAATGCTCTTATGCTTACAGGTGGGGCTATACTATGAAGAAGCTTTGGCAGTACTGAATATTGCACCTCTACACCAGCATTTTGATAAGACCTGGTTGGCTCATGTTCAGCTAAAGGCGGCCTTATTTTATGCGGAGGCTTGCTATAGGTTTAGCTTAGAGCTTCATGAGAAAGAAGAGATTGCTGAGGAAATTGCAAGGTTAAAAAGTGGAATTAATGCTTTATCAGAGGTGAGGAAATCATCCTCGAAGGGGGCCGCACAACAACTTTTGGATGGTATCAGCAAATTGGAGGCGAATCTGAATCGTAATCTAGAAAGGGCTATGAAGGAGAATGACCGAGTCTACCTAATGAGGGTTCCTCCTGCCAGTTCTTTAGCGCCTATTCCTGCTTTTTCATTGGTGAAAGCTATGCCGATGAATGAGGTGTTGGATGCGAGCAAAGAGAAGATGTTTGCTAGCCTAGTTCCTGACAGCAGTGCCAAGGCTCTTTCCAGGTACACTGAAATGGTAGATGATGTCATCAGATCACAAGCTGAGAAATTACAACAAGGGAGTGAGCTAGCACGAGTGCGACTTAAAGAAATGGATTTACCCGATTCAATTCTTGCTTTGGAGGGGAATTTCAGTCTGCCAATAACTCTTAAGGAAGATGTGGAGGCTGTCCAAATTTGTGGTGGCCCAGCTGGTTTGGAAGCTGAAATTCAACAACTTAGGGATTTGAAACGGGTTAACCAGGAGTTACTGGTCCAGACTGAGGAGCTCCTGCAGAAAGAAGCAACAGAAGATGCACAGTTTAGAAGCCAATTTGGAACGCGATGGACTAGGCCTCAATCCAGTACATTGACCAAGAACTTGCAGGACAGGTTAAATAGATTCGCAGCAAATTTGAAGCAAGCTGCAGAAAGTGATGCTCGGATTGAGCGTTCAGTTAGAGATCATTTTGCTCTCATGTCAATTCTTGACCATCACCCGGTATGAATTTCCATATTATTTTATTAAATTCTTGTCTATTTCACATATGCGAGGTCTGAGAACCATTTAATAAAATTTGTCCAGAAGAGATTCTAGGTATGACTGTGGCCTTTCCCACAGTTAGTAGCAATTTTTGTAAGTTTGTGCAAGCTCAAATTAGGTGGTAATTAAGTAATTGCATGGACGTAAGTAAGTGATGGCAGTTTAGATTAATGTAACATCTTTGTTCGGGATACAAACTTGGAAAAAAAGTAAAAACCTGAGCGGAAATTGGAGGAAATTTCTATGGGTAAAAAAAAAAAAAAAAAAAAAAAAAAAAAGAAAGAAAGAAATGCACACAAGGCACAAATGCACCTTGTATTTGTGTCTTGACCAGGCAGCAATTGCTAAATGCATCCCATGTTGCCATGTGTTTACGTCCAGGCCGTTTTTGGAACCTGAGATCCAAATGCGGCCAAATGGGCCCAAAAGTAAAATCATGTAATCAGATTTGCCTAACTTCAGCTAATAGGTTTCCTTGTGCATGGAAAGAAGTTGACTAATACATTTTGGCATTTAATTATTCTTTTGTTTATCATCAATAAGTAGAAGAATGCATTTCTGTTTTGCCAAATGTTTGTGGAACCTGGACATGCAAAGTTTGTACTATAATTAAATCCACACGAGATTAAACATGATCCATGATGTCTGATCAATTTTCAAAAATGGGAAGTTCAATACCTGTAAAATGACGGATGCATCACTGCATATAGTTCCTCTTATTGTTAACTTGTGTCCTCTAGGCGTAGGTGTAAACCAATTTTTTGTGTATTTTGGTGGGTGTACTGTAAACCTGAATTCGTCCTTTCATCTTTCTTTATCCGTTCCAGAAAAACTTCCTAATTTGGCAGTTTAAAATTGGCCTAATTGAGTTTTTGTGTTTAGCTTTTCTCCGTACGTTTAGCTCTTCCATGACGTCCAAGGTTACCACAATTCACTAAAACCATAGCGATCGGCAAATTGGCATGATCGTTCCAAAACACGGTACACTATCTATCTGGAATGCTGAATTTGCCATCCAAATACCACAATTCACTAAAACCTCAGCGATCGGCGAATTGGTATGATCGTTCCAAAACATGGTACACCATCTATCTGGAATGCTGAATTTGCCATCCAAAAAGTTTAGCTTGAATAATTAATTTTAAAAGTTCTATCGGTATATAAAAAAATTAGCTTCTTATAATTATGCCTTGTTATGAGTGTCACTAATCATTTGCTTCTAAATTGAACGTCTTACTTATATTATTGAAGTATATCATTACATTTTTATGTATCGAATACGTATAGAAGTCTACCCCTAGAAATTCACATTTTTGGCTACCTGGCAAACCCTGTCCCTGTACCCGTTCTACGTGCTGGAACGTTCTGCGTTCCTGGTAATATTGCTTCCGTCCTTACTCCCACTGTGAATCCTAGTAATAGTTTTAAGATTCTGATTTTACTTTTTCTTTGTTTTTTTTTTTTAAAAAAAAAAAAATCTGTAGAACAGTGAAGGGTAATTCTTACTGTGCAATTTTCTCTTTGCCAGATAGAGTCTGCTCTTCCTACACTTGCAAGGCCAATAATGTCGTTGGATGCCAGTGAAGATGCTATAGTGGGAGCCCTGAAGCAGAGCTTGGTAATTTTTTTGATGCTATGACCTGCGTGATTTGTTTCTAAATCCCTTTCTTACCTATCGAATAGTCTGGAAACATGCTTTTCTAGGATTTTTGTTTCTGCTATTTTTACCGCACATACAAAAAGTAGGATGTTTATTGCCTTTCCTTTTTTGAAGAAATTATTTGTTTACGTTGTGTTTGCATAACATTATATTTCCTATAATGTGGTTCACAGACACCATTTGTTTTTACTTTTTAGTGATACTTTTAAGGATCAAATGAAGTTCTTTTAGGGCAAGTGTGATAACGCTTAAATTTTAAGTGCTGAAAATTTTGAGTACGTAATTTGAAGTGCTAAAATTTAAGTGCTGAATATAATAAGTATTCAATTTTTTAATACTCTTAACCTCGAAAAAAATTGTTTTTGTACAAATTTTTGTTCCTAAAATAATTTTTATAACTTTATTTTTCTAAAATATTCTCTCTTTGCAACTTTCTTTCTCTATTTTTCTCAATTGAGTATTTTCTTACTTTATAATTGTTTGTATATAGGTTTTTTAAGATTTCACATCGGTGTAAAATACTGATTTTGATAATTAAATATTTTATGGTATTAAGTGATAAGTGCTAAAAAATTAAGGTCCGGTTTGGTAACCGTTTCCATTCCAGAAATTCCCATCCCATTCTCAGATTTTTGAGAATTCTGTTTGGGAATAACGTTTGGTAATTTTTGTTTCCGTTTCTATTTCATTCCCATTTGAGAATTGTGCCCACTTTTTTATTAAAAAATAAGAAACAAAAAAAAGTTGTTTTTCATTATTCTCATTTCATTCCCAAAACATATGGTCACTATTCACTCGCCGGCTGACCACCGTCCGCCGCCGGTCGCCGCCGCCTGGAAACTTTCTGGCCACTGTCGCCCACCCGCCGCCGCTGTCTGACCGTCGCAGGAGCCATCGTCGTCCGGCCGTCGCCGGCACCGGCGCCACCGCCGGCGTCACTGCCGTCAGGCCAAAACAGGAAAAAAAAAAAAAAAAAAAAGATTTTAGAATAAAATTGTTACCAAACACAATTCTCTTCCCAAAACAAAAAAAAATTATCGTTACCAAACGCGATTCTACTCCCAAGAAGAAAACAAAATTTCCATCCCATTGCTGGAATGGAAACAGAAACGGTTACCAAACGGGGCCTAAGTAAATCACATGTCACTTAAAATTTTGAACAATTTTTAAGTGATGCTTATAGTTTAAGTGATTTCTTAATTTTGTTATCAAATGCACTTAATTTGATAAGCACTTAACGCATTCAGTTTTAAGTGTTTAATTGCGTTATCAAACGGGGCCTTAGTGTCTGACAGAATCGGTGTGCAGGGCTCACTGAGCTTATGTTATGTTTTGATGATAATTCTCCTTCTTGCAATTAGGATATTCTATATAAACCATTTTTCCGTAATTTGATTAGGCTTTTCGATTTACTTTCACCTGTGTACGGGTGGTTGACTGACCTTGACTTATTTGTGGTTACATTGTGCTTTTACTTTCAAACCTTTTGCACATATGAAGAAAAATGTTGACTACTAAACTGCCTCTAGAGAATAGACTAACAATTTTAAAGGTCAATAATTGTTTTGGATTAGACTCCAGTTTTATGATTTGGGAGAAGGTTTTTTATTCTCTCAACTGTTGGAGATAGAGAAACATATAAAAATTTATCGAAGCCAAAGCATTCTGGAATCTGGCGGCTGTAAGTCCTGGACAGTTGGTTACTTATTTTTGTTCATATCCTACTGCTTATGTGTTTGTGATCATTTGGCTAGTCCTCTACCTTATTTTCTTTTTCTAATTCCTTCAACACTCGAAGAAGTTGTCAAGCTTGAGGTGTTTAGCTCCTTGCTGTCACATGTGAAATATTTGATTCTTTATGAGGCAATCAGAGGAAATTTCTGCAATTCGTGATTCTTATTATGCCCCTTTTGACTTTAGATATTGTTAAAATATGGTAACATTAGGAGTTTACTGTCGAATCTACAGCTCAGATGTCAAAGATGTGGAAGGCACCTCATCAAGTTCAATTATTTGTAAATGTGAAACTTACTCGCCTTTGTTACATTTTGTTCATCACCTTGGAGAACATTTAGAATTCTGAAAGAAGACTCAACATGTAAAACAATTTTCTTGAAATTTTTTCTGGAAGTGAAATTGGACATCCTCGAAGCTTAAAATGTTATGTATTGGAGTGGAGTAGGAAGTTTTTCCATGGAAAGTGAACATTATTTTCAGAGCTAGAAGTCTTTCGGGGAGGGGGGTGTGTGTGGTATTTTGGTGCTTCAGGATACTAGGTGTTGTAATTATGGACTCATGGTCAGCATAGTTCAATTTGGCATATTAGCTCAAGTCATGTGATGATGGCTTTAAATGGGTGAACTTTGGACCATCGGGCCTTCAGAGTTTAAACAGCAATGACCGATTAATTTTATAGGAATATTTGGGAGGTGTATGGTGAAGTGGGAGAAGCCTATCTGTTTTGGTGGGTTTTCAATGTAGTTGTTGAGGGTCAAAAAATACGGAAGGGTGTTTAAGTAAATTTATATGGAGGGCGTTACACATGTTGGATCTGGAGAGTCAGAGAAGGGAAAGGGCACAATCAACTTGTCTAGGAGAGAGAGTACGTTGTCATGCAGTTGTTGAAACTGACTGTGTGGCCTCAGACCTTTCTTTTAGACTAAAGATCAAAGATTTAAAGATTCTTTCTTTCATCTTGGTATCACTTGTATTGTTTATTGTCTCATGCCATACGAATTTTAAAAAAATGTGCCAACATTAAATATCATTAATGGCGTAATAAGTAGTTCCCATAATTAGCTTATATTTGAGGTCAAGTCAACCCAACTGGTCGGTAACTCTTCCTTGTGTGCGAGCAAGCAAGAGCACGTGGTCGACACGTCTCTGTGGACACCACGTTTCATCCTCCATTCCATAATTTTCCTAGAATCCTGAATTCAATGAGTTTTTACTGCGACCCTGCTCTGTGAGGGTCTTGCGGGTATTGGTATGTTGCATACGGATTGAACTTTGTATGGCTTATGGGAGCACGTGCGGTGATTTTTCTCTCACACAAGTGCTAAGTTTGTGAGGCGTGGTGTGACAACAAATGGCATGTTGTGCTTGCCTTGCTTCTTGTTGGGCAAGTACATACTTTCTTTTTTTGTCGTAGCTTGGACTGTCGGCACTCCCATTTTGTTACCTTCTATAGTTATATTAGGGTTCATGGATGATCAGGCAAATTGTACTTGGGCCAGTTCTACGAGGGAGTTCTCTTACTTAAAGTGTGTTATTGAGTTTGCCAACTTATTATCTCTGTGTTTTCAATCGAGATCTCTTGAGTAGATGGCTTTGTAGATTTGCTTCTAAGAGTGTCTTTGTGAAGATGAATAGTCTGTGCTAGATTTGAGAGGATTGGTAGGGTGTCTTCTATCCTCCAATCATAGTTGTCAAAGGCGCGCCTAGGCTCACCTGGTGCGCCTCGCCCAGAGAAAGTCTCAAGCCTTGTGAAAGGCTCGTGCCTTCTCAGCCTAGGCTCAAGGCGCGCCTTGCTCGAGATGTTGAGTCTTAATTAAAAATTGAAAGACTTTGCCTTAGGTTTGTACATTCACTTGCTTCTCGGCAGTTCTTCATTTTCGTTCTTCCTCTTCGCAGTACTGTTTGGACTTCGCATGTAAGTCGTCTTCTCCTTCTCCTTCGAATCTTCTTCTTCCAGTCTTCATTATCTTCTTCTTCTCATGTTTTTTCTTCCCCTGTTCAACGTCTTCTTACCTTGCTTCGTCCTTCCCCTGGTCTTCGTTCTTCGGTCTTCCCTTCCTCTTCTAGTATATTTATTTATTTTTTCTTTTTTCTATTGTTATTTTTTATCTGTTTTATTATTTATTTGTTTAGTTAATTATTTATTTAAGCAGCTTCAATTCCTTATTTTCTGTTTTTTTAGATTCTTGATTGATTGAATTTATTTGAAAATTTTATTTGTTATTTTCTTATTTATTAGCTTACATGCGACTTGTTAGTGTGTTTTATTTTTTATAGTTGAAATATAGTTCATAGTTTTATTTCTTGATTCTAGATTTGCAATTTATTAATGTTATAATTTTTTTTTCCAATGTCGTGCGCCTGGCTTTGCTCAGGCTAGAGCCTTGCGTCTAGGCTCTGGGACCCCTTGTGCTACTAAAAAGTGCTTTATTGAGTTTGCCAACTTATTATCTCCGTGTTTTCAATCGAGATCTCCTACGTAGATGACTTTGTAGATTTGCTTCTAAGAGTGTCTTTGTGAAGATGAATAGTCTGTGCTAGATTTGAGAGGATTGGTAGGGTGTCTTCTACCCTCCAATCAGAGTTGTCAAAGGTGCGCCTAGGCGTGCACCTAGGCTCAAGGCTCAACTAGGCTAACTTGGTGCGCTTCGCCTAGAGAAAGGCTCAAGCCTTGTGAAAGGCGCGCGCCTTTTGAGCCTAGGCACAAGGCGCCCCCCTTTTGAGCCTAGGCACAAGGCGCGCCTTGCTCGAGATGCTGAGTCTTAATTGAAAAATGAAAGACTTTGCCCTAGGTCTATTACATTCACTTTGCTTCGCGGCAACTGTTCCTCTTACATAGTAATAAAAAAAACGGTGGTTGTCCAGATAGCATGAGAGGAAGGGTGGAGGATGATTCCTCTAGCAGTGTTTGTGGTATTGGGAGAGTGCAATAGGCGTGTGTTTGAGGATATTTCCTCACCTTTGCATCCCCTTAAGCCGGCATATTTGTTTTTTTGTTTGTGTGTTCAGGAGGCACTTGCTTTTTGATTTCTTGATGAATTGGAGGTCTCATAGCTTTCTTTTGTGTATATTTCATCGCTTCTTGTGGCTTTTTAATGAAAAAAAAAATAGAAATTAATTATCATCCCAATTGTAGAAGAGCTGTTGTATTGCAATTCTAAAATCAACTAACAATTTGTGCACTAGGTTTTGTTGAAATGAACTTGCGTGATATGAGCAATTTAGTTCTATTGTATGTTTAACTGCTAGAGAAGTTAATTGATTGCATTGAATGGGATAAAAGGACTTCGCTGTAAATGCATGTTGATCACTTCAATGTTGATATATTTTGCTTGCAGAGGCATTTGGAGACTCTTGGTACACAGCGAGCAGGTCTTGAAGACATGCTTAAAGAGATGAAAAGAAAGGTGTGACTATTTTTGATGTAATGATACAGTCACTTGCTTTAATTCTTGCATTCTATTTAGGAAATTGACATTGCTTAAAAGAACGTTTGGCAGAGTTTTATTTTTATCAAAAGTGATTCTTTCAATTTCATGGTATTGTATGTGTTGCATTTTGAGTTTGTTATGCTGGGCTTGGGCTGAAAAAATAATGTCTTTTATTTATTTCAGTTGTCCTTTTTACACCATGCTTGTAGTTTATGAGTCAGTTGAGTCTTTGTTATGTATTTGCATGCAGCACATTCATTATAGAGGGAAATGTTAGCATGGTTGTGGTAGTGATTTATTTTTATTTTCATCTCATTCACTTTTCATGTCATTTTCTGTCCACTGGTGGAAGAGGAGATACAGATTCAGTTAGTCGCTGGTGGAAGAGGAGATACAGATTAAGAGTTTGAGCAAAATAGGTAACCACGAATATGATGGGGAGATTTAAATGGAGAAAAGATAAGAGTTGTTGAAGGATAGAATCAATGATGAGGTGTTTTGAAAGAGACATGATGAGGTCAATAGAATGTGAGATGATGACGTATTAGAGGGATGCAGAAAAATGTGTTTGATTTTATCAAAGAAGGCCGATAACTATACAAGGAAAATTAGTGGTGGAATAAAGAAGTCCAAACAATAATATTTTTTGGAAGGAATGGCAAAAGTGGAGTAGGGAGTGTACAAATGGGCAACACGGTGGCAAAAGCCATTAAGGAACCTAGGTTGAGGGCTTTTGATGATCTTGATCAAAAATTTGAAACCGAAAATGGGGAGAGGGATATGTATATTTAACAAGAGATGTGAAAGAAAGAGCTTAGATTTAGGTGAATAGGGATTGGTGGAGAAATATAGAAAGAAGGAAGAATGATTTACATATAGTTTTCATTGACATATTTTGTTCTTCTTTTTTTTTTTTTTTTTTTAATAATAAATGTATAATTGAGTACCCTGAGAAGTAGTATGGTGGATTTTAGAAGCAACAAGATTTAATGTTTATGTTGGTGTGATTAAAGACGTATAGCAAAATAGTGTGTAGTTTTCGTACAACATGAGGTGATATTTGTACCTTTCCAATTAATATATGCTTAGATTAATGATCATTGTTTAGTCCTTACCTCTATGTTTAGTGATGAACTCTTAAAATATTTTTGGGATGGAGTACCATGGAGTATATTGCTTGCGGATGATATGTTACTTTTATAAAACTCGAGGTCGTCTTAACAAAAAGTTAGAACTTCGAAAGGAAGACCTCTAGTCTAATGTTTCAAATATTATTAGAATTAAGTCCAAAATACATGCATTGCTATTAAGGTAAAAATTGGAGATTAGATAGTCCCAAAGTTGATGCAATGGAAAAATTGAGGAGGACACTCTGTAATAAAATTGAGGTAGGAAGGTTAAAGTGGAGAGGTGCATTTGAGGGTGTGATATGTAATCATAAGATCTTGTTGAAATTGAAAGTGAAATTCTTTAAGACTGCAATAAGATTTATGGTATTATACAATGCTACAATGTCAATGATTTTATTAGTGCGAAATGTTGTGTGGTAACGAGAATCATGTTCAGAAAGTAAGTGTAGTTGAGATGAGGAAGTTAAGGTGGATGA
This sequence comes from Eucommia ulmoides, assembly GCA_016647705.1. NCBI lineage: Eukaryota > Viridiplantae > Streptophyta > Magnoliopsida > Garryales > Eucommiaceae > Eucommia > Eucommia ulmoides. Next base: position 25,890,173 of record CM028337.1, read on the forward strand.
TTGGTAAGCCAAAAACTGATCAAATTAGGAATTTAGTTAGAGAGAGGCTAGAATTGATACCCGTTGATCATAAGGTGCAAAAATATCATTTAAGATGATTTGGGCATATACAAGGAAGGCTCGCAGAAGTACCGGTTAGAAAGTCTTTAGTTAATTAGAAAGTAGCACAAGAGGGTGAGGTTGGACTAGGAACTTGGAAAGAGAATTAAATACGATTTGATGACATTGAATGTAACGGATGGGATGACCCTAGATGATTAGGTGCAAATGGATTGATTCTGTTTACCCTACTTAAATGGTACAAAGACACTGTTTTTGTTGTTGATAGAAGGGGGAAGTGTACCGGGGGGGAGAGAGAGGGGAAGGAAGGAGAGCGATAATTTATGCTACAGCATGTCGAGGTCTTTATTTCTTTTTCTGTTGCATTTATTTTGACCTTTTAACAAAGGGAAAACAAAAAGTGAAACAAAAAGAGTAAGATATGTGTGCTAAGTAATTAGAGAATAAATTTGTGGTTTTCTCCCCAAACCTTAAAAAGTTTAAGGCATGTGACTAAGAAGGGATGTACTTAAAGAGTAAGATATGTGTGCTAAGTAATTAGGGGATAAATTTGTGGTTTTCTAGAGGATAAATTTGTGGTTTTCTCCCCAAACCTTAAAAAGTTTAAGGCATGTGGCTAAGAAGGGATGTACTTATTTTCAAAAGTACCAAGGGTCTAGCTCTGTAAATGAAATTTACCCTTCACAAGATACGTTAGAATGGTGAATGAACTTTTACTATTCCATTAATTTGCTGTGGTCTATGAGAATGTCAAAATTGATCCTTTTTACAGGTTTGGAACGTGAAAGCCATTGGACTGAATAGAAAAATTGTGAACCTTTAAAGACATATTTATACTGCTACTATAAAATTATCTTTTAGAGTTCATTAGCACAATGAATTCCATACAATGCTTCCTCGCCAAATTTGATGGTTGTATGGAGGATATTCAAAGTTCATGAAACTATCTTTGAGAACTTAGTTTATGGTACCAATGAACCCACATGTGTCAACAATTGATACGCAAAAATACGCTTGTCATGAGAAGGAATAGGATACTTGTTATGATGTGGCTATTTCGCGGACTTCTACTTTTGCTTTAGTATATATTAGTATTAGAAGACACAATTTATAAGATAGTTATTTCTTGTTATTAAATGTCTGCTTTAGTATATATTAGTATTAGACTTTAAAATGTAATAGGTTTTACCTCTCCAAATGAAAATGAGACTATGAGTTTCTAGGAAAGCTAAAAGGAAAGGAATACAATTATCTTCACATTGTTTTCAAAACCACGATTGGAGCCAAGCACACCAAAGGTCAACCTTTGTGCCTCACCTAGGGTCAGGAGAGGTGCATACGACAAAGTGCACGCCCTTGGAACCTTGGCACGAGGCACAAGGCGTGAAAAGGTCGGTCTAATTGGAGTCGTCTCGACAAGGTGTTGGCTAAACTGCTACACCAATTTATAAGTTGACTTGAATCTTTTATAGTAATAGAAATTGATATGTTGGTATTACTAAGATGTCACCAATTTGAAGCCTCAACTTTGTTCCCATCATGCAACTCTCAATATTGGATCCACACTTTCAATTACAATGGTCTAGCATAATTTTTAATGAATATTTGATCTTCGGTTCTTTGATTTTCCTTTGGACACTTGAAATAGTAGTACTTTTAGTTGATTTTTTACTACTAAAAATCTTGGATGATTGTTATATATTGAACTTTCAAATCTATATGATGAATCCGAATGATTTTTAGAAATATATACATTTGAATGGTTAGACTTGCCTTTGGGGTAAATGAAGGGTTTTTGGTGGAATATTGGTTATTTTCTCATTTAAAGGTTTTTCTATCTCCTCACCCTTAAATTTCTTACATTTCTTTTTACTAGTGGTAAATACTCTCTGTAATTACTTTTAATAATCCCTTACTTATAACTGTCTAATTTACTTTATTTAAATTTAATTTAAATTTGATAAGTTTAAAAATTGTGACAAAAGATAATTCATGAAGTGTCTTCACTCTTCAGTCATGGGAAATTTGCTAGTATTATATTATCTTTCTGGATGAGTCTTTTACAATGTATTATTGTGGTTTATGGTCGATAATGATATATTATTCAACTTTAGATAATAACTTTTTTTATCACCCCCTCTATATAATACACACACACACACACAATATATGTATGTATATATGTGTGTGTGTGTATATAATGAAATCTGATTTTTGAATGATTTTGTGAACTATGCCCTCGACTTTAATAAGGCGCACATCGTCTTGTTCCTAAGCTCAAGCACTGAATTCAGCATGACAGTCTCTTAAAAATACCGTCAGTGACACGGTGGGAACACAGCAAAGAAACATTAGTTATCCAAATCCATTAACAGTTATTGCATGATATTCTTTGAAATCACTAGTTTTATACTCTTTGGACTTCAATTATATTTCTCAAATGAAAATGCTACCATTTGAGGGAGAATAAATTGTATGAAGTGTTGGCGAGTTTCGGACACAGATGTCTGGATTAGAAAAAAAAATTAAAAAATAATTTGACACTTTCAACATGTGTCGGGAGTGTGTCGGTGTTGGATCTGTGTTGGACATGGATTCGCATCGGTCAGAGGATTGTGAGAGACCTTGACGCATTGGTGTGCCTTGAGCCTTAAATAACTGGACATCTTGTAAATGGAGAGGGCATTGCTGTAACAAATAAAGGGAACTTGGTGGTGAATCTGCAGCACAATAGAAGTTATACTTCTATTTATTTTTCAGCCATGGAAAATGAAAAAAATATTTAATTTGCTGGGAAATTTTCCTTAATTAAAGATTTAATGTATATTAAATATTCAATTTGGGGGTTGGGGGAAAGTATATTCAGTGAATTGTACATTACTGCTAGGTTTGAGTCTGAATAAATGACTGGCTTTTGTGGCATATGTTTCTGAATAAATAGTGAACTAGTGTTTAGTGGTCCAGGTCATGTTGTGTGATGCGAATGGTGGACCAGTTCTTTTTTATTTTTGGTTCCCGATATCCGGATTTGAACTTTCTTGATGTTGACAAATGTCACAAGTTACAATTCTAGGGGTGGTTTGTGCTCACTGCTAGGTCTTGAGCTTTTTAATCTCTACATATAGAACCAAGTAGAAAAGCGAAATGGTATCTGGTGTGTTCTCTCAGTTTAATATTTCTTTGGGCTTTGCTTTAAAACATTATTTAACTTATAATGTATGAACTTCCATGATTGTACCCAAAGGTTGTTCTGAGTAGCTTGACTCGAAATCTTGCCTTTTGCATTGCATTCAAACATTACAAAATGTTGTGCACTTTTCACTGTTTAGCGCCACTTTTTGTGAATTCTATTCTTTAGCATTTATCATGCAGTTCTGATGACATGTTTTGCAGGATGATATATTGCCCAAGTTGATGACATCTACTGGCTCCTATGACGATCTTTTCCGGAAGGAAATTTGTAAGTATGATCACATTTGTGAAGAAATCGCCCAGAATCTTGAAGCACAAGAGCAGCTATTATTACAAATTCAGGTACATATGTTATGTGTTATTTTGCATTACATACCAAGGTTGTTCTGCTTTGAGATTTTATATCATTGTTTGATATTAATCCATTCTTGTCGTATCAACTGATCACAATTTGATGATCTGTCTGATGTTTCTTCCTCAAATGGTATCTTATGTTTTGATGTGATCCCGAGCAGGGAAATGTGCGGAAGACTGTTGGATGATGGTTTTTATTTTCTTGATCTTGAATCCTTAATGAAGCCTGAACTCGAGTTTTTTAGTATGAAAAAGTTTGGATGTATTGTTTTGTTTTTTTCATGTACTTGCTAACTAGCAGGAGGACTAATCTGTGGAAGCTAAAGTAGAATGTTAACCATAAATTTATGGAACTTGCCTTCCTCTCTGGATAAATCAATCAATCAACCAATCAAACAGGTGTTTTTTTGGTCTTACCATAAGTTAGATTGAGGATGTAGGGTTTGATAGTAAAGAAGAAGAGAGAAGGGAGAAGGAGGATTAGGTCTTAGTCGACCTAATCATTGAACATTTCTAATATTTATATTAATGCAATAATTAAGTATAAAATCACCTTCTGCATTGTCTAACTAAAATAAAAACAAATTCTATGCTCTCAGGATTTACTGCAAGTATTAATCACATTACTCTTTATGAAAAGAACATGTATTGTTCTATGCGTTGAGTCCCAATCCATATGGTGTTTTTCTATTCATTAAAAATATATCAAATGATTCAATGCTAATTTTACATTTTCACAAACATTTTATTTCTATCTTATCATTTCTTATTACATATCTATCTCAATTACCTGCATTTATGCAACTGTGGCTATATGATTATTTTATTTCTTATTTATCTCCGATCTCCTGTTCTATGCTCCTTATAACAAAATTGTTGATGATATCACTTTGGTTTATGTGAATATAAGTCAGAAACTAATTTTAGATTAGAATTTTTTTGGGAGAAATGTTTAAGATGAGAGGAAAAAGAGAATGGAAAAAAAAGCATCAGAGAGGACATGTTTGGGACTACATCATATTTGGTTTTGTATTTCTTTGGCTGGTCAGTAGTCTCTATTTTGTTTACTCTGGAGAATAGTTCACAGGTAATGCTCAGCTAGCTCATATTAAACAAACAGATCCTTGTTCTGAAACGTATCTCTGCCTTTTCCAATGAAGTTTATTTACATGCTTGAGTCTTTGTTTATGTTCAACATCCAATTCCTTCATTGATTTGATCTATAAAGAATTTGTCGCAAATTGAGGTTTTTTGAAGTATAATTTTGAAAAAAAAAATAGTTGATTTTTTGAGCTGTTGTCTTCTTTCTTAAAGTGGTGCTTTCTTGTTCTACAGGCTCAAAATGATCAGTTTGCTGCAATATTTAACCTTGAAGATTATAAGGGTATGTCTTTGTCAATTGTTTATACAGTAGTAATAATTATTCCTTAGTCATACATTTTTTCTTCCTTCTTATTTCGCTATGAATATAACTCAGCTGGTTTTTTCGTACGCTATTTGCTTGGTATGACTTTGACGCCCCTGTCATTCATTGGAATATAAAACTTGCAAAACTTTGTTTGGGAGTGGTTTTTCAACAAATGATATATGATGTATGGTACGGAGATTGAGCTTGTTGACTTGCCTTGTCTCATGTCGATGTAGTCAAGTTACTTAAGTTCAGCTGGTCAGCCAAATTAAAGTCTCCAGACATGTTCCTTGATCTGATAGTAACCCACTGTCCCTGAAAGTAGTCTGTCACATCTTACTAATCTTTCTCTCAGCTAAATGTTATATTTAATATTTTGATTTCTTCTACAAGTAGAGTGATTAAGAGATTTATTACAGTTTATCTGCCACTATGTCTATTTTCGGTTGCCAATGCCTTTTTGTTTCTTATATCCTCCACAGGGTGGAAGTTTGTCATTTTCCCTTAACTTATACCAAATACGCTACAACCTTAACGACATGTTTAGTTGGATGCAATCAAGGTGGGATGGACTCAATTCCTCTACTCATTCTCATTCTCCAGTTTGGTTCAATAATGGAATGAAAAACTTTGATTCCATTGAAATAAAAAATGAAGGAATAACATTCTTTACTTCAAGGAGTGGAATGACCGCTCATTCCATCAAAATGATTTTTTTTACTCTCAAAATAATTAAAAAAAAAAGAAAATACAAAAAATTGTCAAAAGATAAATATTTAGAAATATATTTTTTTTAGGGAGAGAGAGAGTCGATAAATTGATTGTCAAAAACCCATAGAGAGACAATGTATCTAGATATAAATTTTTCTAGAGATAAAAATTCCAGATATAAATTATGCAAATTATTGATACATTATTGAGATAGTCAATTCTAGAGACAGTTTTTTGGAAAACAATTTATAAATAGAAATATGCTAGAGAGAGAAAGTTGAGTAAAAATTTTGAAGCAATGAGTAAAAGAGAGTATTTTTTAGTTTATACAGCTGAGTATATTACCTTTTAATTTTTAATATATATTAAAAAAATATTGTATACATACGATTCCATTCTTTTACATACACGAATCAACCAAACAATAGAACAAAATAGTGATTCGGCTGGTAATCTTATTTTCATCCCTACATTAATTACATTATTTTTTCTTCACTGTTAAAGAGAGACCCCTTTGACATTTACATTCCATTCATATTCCATTACTTCAAACGAAACATGCTATTGAATCTTCACAGTCGGATGCTATGAATTTGTTTTATGCAAAATGGGAGGGAAGGAAAATGAGGAATGAAAACTGAAAAAGGGGAATACTAGCTTTTAACATGTGATTTTTACCATTATCAATATAATTGATGATTTTTTGGTAAGTCTTTGTTAGAAATTACACTTTTAAATTGCACTACGAATCTATATTCCTTTTTTTTTTTTCAGCATCTCGTGAGAAGAGCTATAAGCAGATTGAAGCTGCCATAGCCAAGTTTAGAGAAATAAAGGAAAATATAAATGAAGGGTTGAAATTTTATGTTACTCTACAGGTATGATTTTTTTATTACCACTAGCTGGTGCTACTCATTTCAGTATCACTGCTTTTGTCTCTTTTTAAGTGTTTTTTCATCTCCTTTAAAACTTTAAAGTTCTTGGTACTTGTCTTCTACATGTTATGTTTCGGTGGTAGTCTGTATATACTCCTATAGCATTGTTATTATAGTTGTGTGTCAATAATGTCTAATCTGCACAAATAAGTTTTGGTTAATGTAATAAAGGTACCAACTGTTGTTACAAAGACTTTACCTGTTTGATTTATGTCAAAAAGCTCAGGAACGAATATATGGATGGAATAGAAAGATTCCAACCTCCCATCTAAAGAACTGTAACAAATAATGAAGAAACTTGTAGATTGAGATACAAAGCAATGTAAATAAACCAAATGGAATATACCCGAATATTCCGTTTTGATAGCCTACTAATAATTCTTCTGCTGCTTCTGATAAATCAAAGGGCAATCTCTTGCACTCCACTAGGGAAGGAATTAGAAAAATGATAAAGCCTATAGTTTGACGCTATAAATTCCAACCCCCAAAACCATATTTTTCATGTTGGTCATTGGATCCTCACTGTTTGATTAGTTTTCTATCACGTGGTATTGACATTGATCTTTATGCGTGATTGCTCTTGTTTTTCAATAGGACGCAATCACAAATGTGAAGCAACAGTGCAGTGATTTTGTGATGACGCGAAACATGCAATGCCGAGAAATGATTGAAGATGTACAGAGGCAACTTTCAGGTCTCTCTTTTCAGGATAACAAGAACACAGGCACTTATAATTATCCGGCAGCAGGACAACCTCATCAAACTCCAACAACAACTACCCCACAACGAACTGACCATACAAACACGCCAAACTATTCTTTCCCCCAAACACCATACTACCAGCCTCCACTACCTCAGCAGCCTGGGTATGCCAACACCCCTCCCCCTTATGGCCACCCACAGCAACCGCCTCCCCCTTATCATATGCCTGCAGCTGGTGGCAATCCTCCGTATCCACCCCCGCAGCAACAGCAACAGCCACCCGCGAGCCACGAGTATGGCCAACCTGCCTATCCTGGGTGGAGGGGTCCATACTACAATGGACCACCTCAGCAGCCCGGCTCTCTACCTCGGCCTCCTTACACAATTCCCTCTCCATACCCTCCTCCTCATCGAAGTGGCTACTACAAACAATAATCTATGCTTGATTTTTCCTTTGCCAGATCTCCATACCTGGTAAGATTCATTTGGTTTAGTTGGATTTTCTCCCTCTGTACTTGCTCTAATACATGCTATTGTGGAAAACCGAAATGTGTCGTGTAAAGTATTGTTTTGTATAGGTTTTTGTTCTTTGTATTTGTGAGACTAATGATTGCATATTGCTGTGATCGAGTCTGAAGGGGTACATGAAGACAAAAGTGCAGGTTACCCAGTTGAAATGTATTTCTAATAAGGTTGTACGATATAGAACAATGTGCTGATGGGTGGTCCTTTTTACTTGTAGGCTTGCAGTTTTAATAATGCATTTTAGTCTCGATTGTCATTTTATATGGAATTATGTTCCAGATATCAGGAAGTTGAGCTCGGGTCTTCACATCTTTTTATTTTTTATTTTCTCGCACCTCTACTAATCACTTCTCTGGACGATCTTAAGGGTGTACTCCCCTACATTTGTCTGGTTCATTCAAGATTAAATTTAAGATTTAATTATTAGTGTTACCGTAGAGTCATCTTCACATTTCGCTTTAATCTTTTGATCCCTTTTTTTCTTTGGCTAAAAGAATCTTCTTTTGCTGCTTCTAGTACTACATTGGGATGTACTAATTACTAGTTTTTTGGTTTGGCCGGTTTGGTGAGTACTCTGTATGGTTGTTTGGTTTTATAATATTGTACTTCTTTTTGCCAAAAAAAAAAATAAAAAAATGGAAGTGTTACGGATGGGTCATATACGGTGTTCATTTGCTAATATATTTCCTGTAGAATTTTTTTTTTTTTTATAAGCAGTGCTGATGTTCTTTAAGTGACAGATATACTGAAGGCGTGGATCTAAAGGCTTTAGTGAAAGATGAAGAGATTATAAATGATGGAGAAGTTAGTTGTATAGTTTATTTAGTGAGAGTAGTGTTGGGGAATAAAGTTTAGAATTGTCCAGTTTGCTTTCAAGTAGAATTCATAGGGTCCTTAGGAGAATTAGGAGTTTGGAAGTTAGAATAGCGTTAAGGAAGATGAGTGATAAAAAATTAGTGGGATCAGATGAGATTTTTATGGAGGTTTGGAATAATTTGGGAGATCTTGGGACAGACTGGTTTGCTAAGTTATTCAATTACATATTGAGAAATACGAGTCAAGACGATTGGAGAAGAAGTGTTCTAATGTCTACTTACAAAAATAAAAGGGATATCCAAAGTAGCACAAATTATATGGGAATAAAACTTGAGGAATATCATTAAATTTTGGGGGATGGACCAAATATCAAATAAGACACGAGACGCGTATAGAGAGAATCAATATGGATTTATGCCTAGTTGATCTCCCGCTGAAGTCATAATTTACTTTGGTGATTGATGGTAAAATATAAGGAAAAGAAAAAAGATTAACAAATATTTTTTTGGACATGGAAAAAGCGTATGATTAGGTACCCAAAGAAAAATACATAAATGAAATAATATCTAATTTAATTCCTAATATAGTATCAATCAACATTATCTAACATAATAATCTCAAAATCCCTTTACAAGATAATGGTATTAACATCAAACCCCCAATTAATAAAAAAAAATCACACCTGTACATACACAGATTCATAAACAACATAAACATCAGAACATAGAAGAAACATAAACAACATGAATAATTAGGTTGCGTTTGTTTTAGTGTTGTAGTTGAAAAATGAATTCAAGTACATAATTTTTTTTTTGACATAATCCCCTTTGTTAGTAAAATATTCTCCAAGTAGTTTTCAACCAAATACCACAATAACAAATCCAACTAACACAATGCAAGATAACAATGAACACAATCAAAACAAACAAAGGAGTTGTCAATAAATTTTCAAATGCAAATTATAAACTAAACATAAATTTAACACCTAGAACACTAGAGCTCACCACCCAAGGCTATTGGAATATACCTTGAGCATGAATTGTAAAACCGTAAAATATCTATCTTACATCATTTTTGAGGAAGCACTTGTTTCTTTTTCTTAGGCCTTTCTATATACAATACAAAATGAAATAGCATATCAATAACATATTAATTAAGCATTTAATAATATTGGAACCTAAACATGAATCTGGGAAGGGCAGCTTTATGGGAAGAAAAAAAAAATAGAAACAATAGACATAGAAATAATAGAAACACTAAACAAACAAAAACCAATAACGTAACATAAACAACAAAAATAAAAACATAAGAAACACAGAAGAAACAAAAACACTAAACAAATAACAACAAAACACTAAACGAAGTAGGAACACTAAGCAAATGCAACAAAAACAGAAACAAACAGAAACTTCATTACATTCTTTATTTGAAACCCAAAGTTTGATGTGATAAATTTTTAGAAAGTTGAGTTGGGTGATTTGGAATATAAAAAGTGGCTTGAACCTATCAATCAAATTCAATATTTGTCAATATAAATGTTAAGATAATTGAGAAGTGGGGAGCATGAACAATATATTGATTTTATGAAAAGGATACACAAAATACAATGATATACACAATTATTTATAAGAGAAGTAGAGGACTCTCGGGTTAGGGTTTTGCCCTAATGGTTCAAGTGGGCCAAGCTCATATATTACATTAACATCCCCTCTCAAATTCAAGACAGTAAGTGGGAGATGAACTTGAGTTTGGAAACCAGAGAGTGAAAGTATTCGGGTAGATGAGCCTTAGTGAAAATGTTTGTTGTCTGATCGACTGAACTGATGGATTGTAGACAAACCATATTCTAGAGAATGTGATGACGGCTACACCAAGGCAAATATCTCAAATCGGTATCGCCTTCTTTCCATCCTTCATAGCATGCGCCAAGAACTTGGGCAAATGGTCAATAGTTTTATATCTCAGATGACTGCCGTGTGGAATCAGTTGGCTATCACCGAGCCAACTTGGGAATGCACACTAAGGTGGATATCTTAAATTGGTATCGCCTTCTTTCCACCCTTCATAGCATGTGCCAAGAATCTTGGCAAACCATCAACAGTTTTTTATCTTAGATGGCTGCCGTGTGGAATCAGTTGGTTATCACTGAACGACTGAATTGACGGATTGTAGATGAACCATATTCTGGAGAATATGATGACAAATAAAATGACGATTAGTCTCGATGTGTTTTGTACGCTCGTAGAAGACATTATTGTGGGAAATCTAAATGGCACTCCTATTGTCACAGTGTAGGATAGTGGTAGTAGGTAGGGGTGTACACGGTGCGGTTTGGCGCGGTTTTGAAGTTTTTTGGTCTCTGAACCGAGGTCCTCGATTTCCCTATGGTGGAAACCGCTCCCTGACGGTGCGGTTTCTGTACAGAGAAACAACCGACCATGCAGTTTTTGTCATTTTCGGTGCGGTTTTTGATTTGGGATGGGGAGGAAGAGGAACAAGAACAACCGCAATTGCAAGAAAAAAAAGAAGCAACTGAACTATAAATGAACAAAAGGAAAAATAAAACACAAAAATTGAAAACAAGTTTCATGGCCTTCACATAACAGGTAATTGATTAACATATAGAGAAGATGAAGAAAACATACCAGATTCGCTAAGGCGATGGCGGATTTGTGAGGACGAAATCGATTCTATGAAGGCGATGGATGATTTGAGGGCAGCGACGGCGATGGACGATTTGAGGGCTGCGACGGCAATGGAGGAATTGAAAGCAGTGACGGCCATGGAGGATTTGAGATCTGTTGGCTACGAGCTTGCGACAATGAACGAGAGCTGCGATTTGAAGATTATGACGGCAATGGTTCATGGTTGAGGTCCTTGAGGAGCGTAGGATGAGAACGATCTCCAGATCTCTGTTGTTGCTTGCGGTTGGAATGAGGAGGGAGAGTTGAGATCCTTTTGCGATCGATTTGGATCTAGAACGAAGAACAAGAGGAGAGAAGTAGAGTTGCGAAGGGAGGAGATCAGGAAAGAAGTGAAGCGAAGAGGCTAGGGTTTTTGCACTTATGCGTTGATATATACAAGACCCCTAAAACGACGTCGTTTTAGGGGACTCCGGTTTGGCGCGGTTTAAACCTTTGTTCAAGATCCCTAAACCCGCCAACTGAACCGGTGCTGCGGTTTTTTGCCTATAAAAAACCGATCATGGCGATTTTTTATGCAGGGACGGTTTTTTTTTTGTTGGTTTGGTTTGGTTTTTTGGTTTATTGGTTTTTTTGAACACCCCTAGTAGTAGGAGAAGAGATGCATATGTCAGCGAGTAGCCATTGAAGCCAGATAAGTTCTTGAGTTGCATCAACCATGACACGATATTCAGTTTCAATGCTGGAACGAGCAACCGTAGTTTGTTTCTTACTACGCCAGGAAATACGAGAGTTACCCAAGAAGAAACAGTAACCAGTGGTTGAACGTCTGTCGATGGGGTCTCCGGCCCAATCGGTATCAGAAAAAGTTTGTAAGATGGGAGCAGACTGAGCTGAGAAATGAAGTCCATGAAATAAAATATCACTGACATATCGAAGGATGCGAAGAACAACCGAGTAATAAGTGGCCCGAAGAGTGGACAAGAATTAGTTGACCTAATAAACGACATAGGCAATGTCGGGGCGAGTGACAGTAAGATATACAAGACTTTCAACCAGTTGGGGATATAGAGTGACATTCTAAAGAGGTCAATCATCGAGTAGAGTAAGTCTGATGTTCGACTTGAGAAGAGTAGTGGTAGTGGTTTAGTCAGTGATCCCAGCCTTGGACATGAGATTCGAGGTATATTTGGCCTGAGAGAGAAATATCCATCTGAACCGGATAAGACTTTGAGGCCAAGAAAATAGGTGAGCACGCCAAGATCTTTCATCTCGAATTGTCTACTGAGAAACTTTTTGAGTTCAGAAATATCGCGTAGATCATGTCTAGTAATAACTATATCATCGACGTACAATAAAAAAAAAGGATAATACCATTGGGAGTGTGGTGAATACATAGATATGAATCATGAGCAATAGGTGTGAACCCAAACTGATGAATGGTAGTGTTGAATTTAGCAAACTAGGCACGTGGAGCTTGTTTCAAACCATATAGGGTACGATGAAGGTGACAAACTTTATTTCGAGAGGCAGCTAGGCTGGGAGGGGTATGTATGTAGACTTCCTCAAGAAGATCGCCATTAGAAATGTATTTTTGACATCCATTTGAAAGAGAGTCCACTTTCTAATGGAGGGGACGACAAGAAGTGTACGGACAGATGTAAGCCTCGCTACTAGAGCAAATGTCTCTTTATAGTCAATGCTATATTCTTTAGCAAATCCCTTAGCAACAAGTCGGGTTTTATATCGTTAAACAAAGACATCAGAAAGCGTATTTATCTTAAACACCCATTTGCACCCAATAAGAATTTTTCCAGGGGGCAGATCAACAATATCCTAGATATGAGTTTTGGGTAGGGTCTGAAGTTTTTCGTCCATTGCTTTATGCCAAAGAGGATTAGTACTAGCCTCCTTATAGGATTGAAGCTCATGCAAATGAAGTATAGCAGAAAAACAATTATAATCAGTGAGATAAGAGGGGCGAAGAGTTACCTTGGTAGATCTGCGTGAGTAATTTGGAGGATGGTTCTCAGAGGGAATCGGTGCAGACTCATTGAACATAGGAATATTCTTGGGCACGACCGATTGAGTTAGAGGAGTGAGATCAGCTGGTGATTATGAGGTGGACTCAACAGTACCTGAAACTAAATTCTCAAGAAATAACTTAGTAGATGGATCAGTAAAGAATCTGGAGTTAGTGATGGTTGACATGTCAAATGACCATAAGGAAGAGAACATTTGATGTTCCCCAAAAATGACATGGTGAGAGATACAATGAGTTTTAGAATTGGGATCCCAGCACCTATACCTTTTTATGTTTAATACCATATCCAATGAAACAACACAAGTGAGCCATTAGTTCAAGTTTGTTGTGTTCATGTGGTTTGAGAAGAACAAAACAAGCGTAACCAAAGACTTTGAGTTTAGAGTAATCAGGAGGTTTACCGAAAAGACGCTTGAATGGGGACTGATTCTGGATTGTAGTGGAAGGGACACGGTTGATTGTGTATACTGTGATTAAGGAAACATCACCCCAGAAATACTTAGGACATGATGAAGAAATGAGTAGAGTATGAATGATGTCAAGAATGTGTCTATGTTTGCGTTCGACTCGGCCATTTTGTTGGGAGGTTCCAGGACACGAGCGATGGAGGAGCGTTCCATTTTTGTAAAGAAGGTTTAGAAAAGCACAGTTTTTGTATTCCATTGCATTATCAGAGCGAAAAACTTTGATACTCCGAGAGAATTAAGTTTGAACCATAGAAGAAAAATCAGAATATATTTGAAAGAGTTCAGATATGCTTTTCATAAGAAATAACCATGTATATTGAGAATAGTCATCCACAAATATAACAAAATAACGAGCACTACCCATTGTTGCATTAGGAGAAGGCCCCCAAATATAAAATTTGTACTAAATCAAAAGTTGCAAGGAAAATAGACTGACTCTCATTAAAAGGTAAAGCTGATTGTTTTGCAAGTTGACAATGAATACAATGAAAAGACTCATGCTGAAATGAACTTAACTGACCACTAGAAATAAGAGAAGGAAGACGACTGGATGAAGTGTGACCTAACTGAGAGTGCCACAATTCCATAAGTGAGAGTACTGGGATAGATGCAGTTGATTGGTTTGGTGATGATGAGAATGAGACTTGGAGGTGAGTGAGTTCAAAGAGGCATCCAATTTTATGGTCGGTTTCAAGGAGTTTTCCTGTGTGAGGGTCCTACATAAGACAACCAGTAGAAGAAAAATGCAAATCAAGTCCAAGATCACATAGTTGTCCAACATATATAAGGTTAAGCGTAAGATTAGAGACCAAATATGTATCAGGGAGAGACAAATGAGAATTGTCAACATGTTTAGTGTGGCTAACCAATATATTTGATCCATTGGCAGTGTGAATAGTAAATGCATACTCATTACGGGTTTCAGAAGAAAAGATAGACGCATCACATGTCATGTGATTGCAACATGCAGAATCAAAATACCATCGAGGTTTATCTAGTGTAGCTGACATAGCTATATTACTACTAGTTTTAGTTAGAGCCTAAAGAAGAGCGGTGCAAACACCACTCTAATCAGGTGGAGAGCTTGATGAAGTTGGTGTAGTATCAGTGGCTACAACAACAACATTGTTTGGCTTGGAATAAGACCGATTGCGTGAGTCTTGATAGCGATATTGGTTCTTATTTGACTGATTTCCAGATGAAAGTTTAGGGAAATCTACAAGATAGTGACCCGGTTGTCTATAGACCTTGCATAGGCGAGAAGGACATTTGAGCAATTTATGCCCTTGTGAATGACAATACCTGCAGTATAAGGGTTTCTGGGATGGGTTGACATTGGCAGCTAGTGTGGTAAGAGCAACTAGTGATGCAGGAGCAATAGGTATTGTAAGGGAAACATCTGTATGTGATCCTTGTAATATCGCAAGATGTGTTTTCTCACTGAGTAGATAAGAAATAATGTCGTTTAGGGAAGGTATTGTGCCTGGGTGTAGGATTGAAGCTCGTACAGGCTCACATTCTTCCCTCAAGTCCATCAGGAATTTCATAATGTGTGTCTTAATTTGGTACTTTCCATGAACGGTGGCGTCTTTTGTGCATTCCCAGGTTGGCTTAGTGATAGCCAACTGATTCCACACAGCAGTCATCTGAGATAAGAAATTGTTGAAGGTTTGCCCAGGTTCTTGGCTCATGCTATAAAGGGTGGAAAGAAGGCAATACCAATTTGAGATGTCTGCCTTGGTGTTGCGATGCTGGAGAAGATCCCAAGCTTCTTTAGCTGTCTGGAGTGTACCAAATTGAAGTTTAATCTTTGGGATGATAGTGGCACGGAACCATGTTAGAATCTAGCGATTTTTGCCATCCCAGTCCTCTAGACGGTCAATGTATTTTGCAACATCTTCGTCGTCCTTCTTCTTGGATTCAGTAAAATCTCTAGTCACGAAATGCCACAATTTTTGTCCAAAAAAGAAACTAGATATTTTTTGAGCCCACACGACATAATTAGATTAATCTAGAACAGTAGTGATAACCTGGGGTGAGTCTAAGTCAGCTATAGGCGTAAAGAAGGAGGTGAACTGGTGTAGAAACCACCCAAATATCAAAAGGAAGTATATTTTGTAAGCCTTAAATCATAAAGCGAAGTTCGAAAACAGAATTAGAACATCAAAAACCCCAAGAACCGGTCCAAGTTTGCGAAAAATCGGTTAAAAAATGCCTGAATTGCTTTGAAGAAGATTACTTAAAAGAATCGATAATGTGGCAAGAGCTGGCTGACTGGATGTTGATGTGATAGAGTTAACGATTGACGTAGTAGAGTCAACGATTGACTGGGTGTTGATTAAGGCTGACGTGGCAGGTGAAAGGGGCTGAACAACTTTCGACGCATAGATCCAACTGTAGAAGTCTTCTGCCTGCACGTGTAACCGCGTGGAGTGTTGGATCGATGAAATTTTTGTATCGCTGGAATCGTCTCGTTGAGAGTGTTTCGATAATGTATTGTGAGATGAATTTGGAGCCCTAGTTGAGGCGATAGGGCCTAGAATCCAAGATGGCAAAGCCTAGTGGTGCTGCAAGATTTGGGAGGCGCATGAGGGCGTGTGGATGCTCCAGTGGTGGTAATTTTGGTGGCGTTGTGTTTGTCTCTGCAATATGAAGACGGTGGTGTGGTGGTTGTTGATACCGGAATGGTGATGAGACATATAGGAGCGACGAAAATCATGGGAGAAAAGAGAAAGCAGTGGCGGAAGTTTTAGGGTTGCGAATTTGTTTTACGGAGAACATGTCCAAGAAAGATTTGCTCTTGATACCATGTTAAGATGATTGAGAAGTGGCGAATATGAACAATATATTGATTTTGTGAAAAAGATACATGGAATATAATGATATACACAATTATTTATAAGAGAAGTGAGAGATCCTAAGGTTAGGGATTTGCTCTAATGGGCCAAGTGGGTCAAACCCATATATTACATTAACAATAAATAATATGATACATCGATAATGGTAATATTATAATAATAAAGTATAAGATGTGAGTATAATTAATTATTTTATTATTTTTCCTATTTGAGACTTAGAATTCTAAACGACAAATTTTTTTGGAATGTTGATTCCTAGTCTTTTACCATTTAAATATATTTAAAATAAATACTGAAAATGACCCAATTTAGACTTATTTACCAAAGGCGTACTACCCGGGGTTGCGATCCCCAAGTATTGGAATTTAGGGTTCCAAAAATCGGGTTCACCGTATACCCGGTGTTTAAAACATCAGGCATACAACTATATATATTAATTTTATACCTGGGGATATGATCCCCGGGTATACATAGGACCCGGGGATCACATCCCCAGGTCCTAAATCATAAATTTATTTTTTAATGGGAACGAACATTTTTGCCCGTTCCCGAGGACAACCGCTGCACTGCTGTAGTGGTTGTCTTGCTGAATGGTAAAAGGAAATGACCGTTCAGTAGAGAGAACGGTTATTTCCTTTGACCGTCCTTTTTTGGACTCGGGGATCTTATCCCGGGGTCCAAAATATATATATATACTCCTCACCTGTGTTTTTTTTGTTTTTTATTGGGAACTAGATCCTTCTTACGTTTTTTTAAATTTTTTTCCTCCTTCAAATTTCTTTCCTTAATTCTCTTTTTCCTTAACTTATCTGCCAATTTTATTTTATTTTTTTACGGGAGTTGTTCATCAAGGATTTTTTACAACTTCACTTCATAATTTCTTCCTCCTACTAAAGGTAAGTTTATTTTTGTTTAATTTATTTATTAGTTTAGTTTGATTAGTATGTTTTGTATTTGTTTAATTATTTAATTTATTAGTTAGTTACTTTTGTTACGTAGTTAGTTTAGTTATTTAATTTGTTAGTTAACTAGTTCTTTTAATTTAATTTGTTAGTTTAGTTGTTCAATGTGTTAGATAGTTGGTTAGTTAGTTCAATTTGTTAGATAGTTGGTTAGTTGGTTAGTCTTTCAATAATTTAAAATAAATTTTAGTCTTTCAATTAAAATCAAATTAATTAAATTTATGGAATTGATATTAACTTGATGTTGAATTTATATTCCATTCAAAGTTAAAGTTAATTAAATTAAAATTATAAGGATTGAAAAATGTACATGGTGAGAGATCTGTATCGTTTAATGGGACGCTACTGGGTTTTGAAAGACGAATTCTCATATTCTTTAAATCCAAGAGTTTGTTACTCTTCACGGTGGGTTGCAAGGATGCGGGAGGAATACACTTATTGTCACACCCCACCCCAGACACCCGTCACAGTGAGGTCGGCGTGACGTCAACACGCCCTCATCTTAACGTTAAACCCACTAGTAAATGACGAAGTGCATATAAAAATATACGACCACAAATTCTGACCATATACAACATCTCTAACTGGGGACACACCCGTCCCTGAATTATAATAACAACAAAAGTATAACAACAATGAAGCTCTCACAGGTTCGCCTCAGACAGCTCTTCCCAAAATATTTCCATACCACACCATCGTCGGACTCTACCTAGTGCTAGTAGGGGACCGACTCCTAGCTGTTGTACCTGCGAGTGTACTGCCTTCTTAGTAAAACATTTTAAAAATAATAATACATTCTAAATATTACCACAATTAAATATGGATTACGCATAAGTATATAAACACCACATAGCTCGTAAAATCTTCAGTATATAAGCAGTGAAAATAACGCGATATAGATAAGTTCCATCCAAATTCATCTAGTATAAAATCATACCAATCATCATAATAAATAATAAATCACCCAATATAAGTAAAACACCACATCTCAAACACACATCTCAAACACACCACTCCATCACAACACACACTGGTTAGCCATAGCGATCGTTTTAACCTCACGATCGGGAGTTTGCAATGGTACCGTACCATCCGTAGGATATGCCTTCCTACGAACACCCATCACTCCGTCGAAGCGGATAATCATTGCGCAGTATAAACGTCTAACATCACTCTGCCGAAGCAGATAAACATCGTCGAAGTGGATAACATCACTCCGCCGAAGCGGATAAATACTATGGCATCGTCAAATCAATAATATCGTCAAATCAATACCATCACTCTGTCGAGGCAGATAATCATCACTCTACCGAAGCAGATAAATACTATAACATCGTCAAATCAGTAACGTCATCATCAAATCACAAATCAATAATATCGTCTAATCAACATCGTCAAATCTCAAACATCACTCTATATTTTCAAAACCGATTTTTAATTTAAAATCATATTTTTCACTTTCTTTAAACAAAAACGTCTGATTTCACTAAAACCATTTTTCTACTCTTTATTTTTAGAAAATCAAATATTTTTCCACTCTCTTTTTAAACCACC
Source organism: Eucommia ulmoides (assembly GCA_016647705.1). Lineage (NCBI taxonomy): Eukaryota > Viridiplantae > Streptophyta > Magnoliopsida > Garryales > Eucommiaceae > Eucommia > Eucommia ulmoides. The sequence continues at coordinate 25,909,403 of CM028337.1, forward strand.
AAATTCAACGAAAATCATTCTCAACTTTCTTTCGAAAACTATTGAAATTTCACGAAAATTCTTTTTTACTCACTCACCCCAAAACCTGCTTGATCCATATCGTCTATAAAATCATTTAGTCTTAATAAGACCATTTTATACGCATATATGCTTGATCCATATCATTTATGAAATCGTATAGTGTAAGTACACACATATGTCATCATCATATATATATATAGACAATAGTTTGGCAAGAAGACAATACACTCACCTGGTTATCTGCTCCGAAGACTTTGACCGCCTATTCTCTACCGGTACTCCGGTACTTGCGAATCTAATAGTGATAGGTTCTAAATTAATATTTTATGTAAAAATAACCTGACCATGCCATTAAATCATAATTTCCGTAGTTTCCTATTCCCCACATTTTCTTTTGGAATGTTTTCATTTAATTAACCTCATTCCGTTATGATTTACTATATAAGCTTTGTTCATATAAATGGTCTCATTATTTATTATCGTTATTTCGACATTTTCGATGAAATAATTAGTTTCAGAATCAGTCACGGGACAATTAAATACATATATTAAGAGAGTACAGAATTTTACCTTCCCCTAATTTTCCATGGATCCGCGAGCTGAGTTTTTGGTTTTATTGGGGTAGTTTGTGTATTTTTCTTTTTTCCCCTCCTTCTTCCTTTTTCCTTTCTGTTTTGTGTTTCTGTTTTCTGATTGAGCTCAGCCGCCGCTACTCTCTCTCTCTAACTCAACGGCCGGCTAAACGACCGACACCAACCACTACCCCTCCAACCGTCTGCACATACACACATCGTTCACACCGTCAATAAGACGGAATGCCTACACACACACATCTACTACCGGACCAAATAGACACACACACACACACGCTCCTATCTGACCAAACACCCAAATACACACACTCCCTTCACCGTCGGCGACCTAACAATTTGAACAGAACAACACCCACACACATACGACAAATACGGCACCTCCGCCATCGACGACGGAGAAATGATGGTTGCCATCGACAAGCTATCTCTCTCTAACTCATCGCCAGCGACACACCGTCGCACGCACCATCGGATGAGCCACATATCCACTGGCCAAACTCACCAACAATAACAGAACACACACCTACAAGCATCACTAAACGGAAACAGAAACACACACCCACATACCCACCTGATCGCTGGCCGAACGGAGCGCGCACACACACCTGGACCTTCTTACCTAACAAACAGACTACACACAATCAACGAAACATTGCACTGCCGACCAGCAAATCACACGCACCATTGATGGATCAAACACACACACACTGATACACCCAGAAGCAGAAAAAGAAACAGAGTACACGCACACCTTGCCGTCGGACAAGACTAATGAACGGCACACACACACACATCCCGCCAAACAGGATAATGATCAGAACCAAAACATACATCACGCTGAATAACCCACCATCACCGGCGATCACGAACATCCGATGACCCCCTCCTCCGATTCTCTCTCTCTCTCTAGATTTTCTGAATCTTTTCTTCTTCTTTGAAATTTTTGTGATCATTACATGCATGAACAAATATTTATATGCATGTAATTAGTGGTCTAAGCATTGAGCTCCTCCTGCCACGTCGCCTGCTCCTTTCTCTCCTTCCGGCCGGCTGAGCTCACGATCACACACACACACACACACACACACACACACACACATATATATATATATATATATATATATATATATATATATATATATATATATATATATATATAATTAAAATAAACTTTTGTTAAATTACTCTTTCCTCCCGCTAACTTCTTAAAAATCTTCATTTTAGTCCAAGTCCACTTTTAAGAATTTCTTAAATTGCAATTTCACCCTAAATTTTTTAATTAAAAGTTAAATGTCAATTTACCTTCCAAAGTTTGGATTTAATGTTTCCAAATTTGCGAATTGATTCCTAAGTTTTTAAATTTTGAATTTTTTTAATTGACCCAATTTCACCTCGAATTTTTCCAGTTACTCTAAAATGCAACTAAAATAACATACGTGCTACGATTGAGGTCTTACACTTATCGTGTCAACCAATCAGAGATTATAGTGGACGAATTCAGGTAATATAATATACCAATAGTGACTCAAGGTTTGGTTGTCGAAGCGCGTACTTACATGAGATGTGTAAAGAAATCTCAATATCAATCAGATATTGAAATGTCTGATGATAAGAGTAATGTTTAATATTTTCGCGTTGGTGAATTACAGTTTAACTATATATTTCCTTTGAAATCTAATGTATCATTTCTACGTTAAATTATAATAACGTTACTTCTACCAAACAACTGACTTTCTCTTTTTCAATTGATAGGTGGTGTTGGGTTAGCTTTTGTTAGTTAAGCCTCGTGTACATAAGTTCTAAAACATTATTTTTCAGTAATTATGAGCCTCGTGTACATAAGTTCTAAAACATTATTTTTCAGTAATTATGTTTTTTAAAAAAATTAATTTTTTGTACAGTATAATATTTGTAAAGAAACTATTTAGCCTATAATTTTTGTGATATCTTCACATATTAATTCAAGTGAAGAAAGCTCATTTAGTTTTTCAAGTGAAGAGAACTCATATAGTGTTTGGGGTTGGTCTGGACTGTGGGATTACCAAAGATGTTGAATTCTACGACCATATTATGATGACTACTGAAGTTATCAAGACACTAACCCGATAGAGTATCGCGTCGGTCTACGCTAGAAATGAGAATACAGGGCAAATGAGTTTAATAACCTTATATTTTGTTTGAGAGATCTTAATTCACCAGTTCTGCATCGTCGAAGTCTTCAGATGCTTAGACGATGTATAATTGATGACACGACCGAGATCGAAGATGCTATTACACGAATTCGCCTGGAGAATAATCGAATGTTGTTGCACAGGAATCGATATTATTTATTACAACTAGCCAATGAAATGGTTGCCGCAAGCAACAGGGCACTATCTCCAAGTGAAAACAATAACGTGACAAATAACAATAAATATATGTCTGAGGGGTACATGTCCAATGAAGAATAATTTTTTTTAGCTGTTAAATTGTATTTTTAAGTATTTTTTTGTTACTATTTTCGTGATGTTATGTACTGTATTTCTTATATATTGTCTTTGTTATGCATTTTGTAACAAATACCATTACACATGTTTATAATTTATGTAATATTTTTTTCTTCTTTTTATAATTAATTGTACTTGTTAACGCGTTGAATTTCAATATGATGTTCATGATTATTTTAAGTTGTTTTGCCTTTAATATTATACTCTTTCAATGTGCTCCATAATATTTTAGGTGAAATAAATGAAATTATTTGTAGAAAACTGTTGATCTACCATGTATATTGCTTTTGAAATGGATACAAACTTTGAATGAGAAATCGAGCGAGGTGTCTAACATTCCAGAAAGATTCTTAAAAAACATACAGAATGAAAAGTAGTTGAATATATATATATATACTCAACCACTTTCCATTCCGCATGCTTTTTTAAGAATCTTTTCGGAATCTTAGACACCTTGCTCGATCTCTCATTCAAATTACGTATCTATTTGCGAAGAAATATATACGGTAGATCAACAACTTTCTAAATCTACAAACGTTACAAAAAAATGTATTTAGTAACTATCTACAAACGTTACAAAAAAATGTATTTACATTCCTATAGCTAAACTATCAACTACATAATTAACTATTGGTGGCCGCTAAATAACGCCCTGCCACTTTCATCGCAAGCGTACGGATCAAATTTTATTATAATGGACCTTTCGGTCGGGTATCGTATCTATAGGAATTGGTGTTGTTACTATTGAGTAATGTGATTATCATAACTCGACTTTATCTAGGAGACAAAAATGTAATTTAATTAATTAATACTAATACTAATATACTAATTTAACTATACTAATTACTAATACTAATATGAGATAGTTTTGAGAGAATAAGTTGTCTAGCGATTAGTTTCGTTTATGAATACGTGTTTAGTCTCGTTTTAGTTTATGTTGACGGCGTTCGACTTATCCGACAATCTCGGTATCTAAAACTCCTCCGCCACCTCTTCCGAGTGTAAGATGTGGGATATAACGCAAATTTGTGTCAACGAAGAAGTCTCCCTTAACGTCTTAACGACTCTAGGTCACGTGAGTCTCGCCCCAACATCATTGATCACACACAAAATCTCAGTTCGTAAACTCTCTCGCCACCTTTCCCGAGTGTAAGACGGGGGATATAACGTGATTTCGTGTCATTGAAGAAGTCCCCCTCAACGTCTTAATGACTCTAGGTCACATGATTCTCGCTCTAACGTCATTGATTTCATGCGTTGTGTTTACTCTATTAACAATCGCAGTTCTAAAACTCATTCGCCACCTCTCCCGAGTGTAAGACGAGGGAATACGCGACTTCGAATCAACGAAGAAGTCCCCCTCAACGTCTTAATGACCCCAAGTCGCGTGAGTCTTTCCCCAACGTCATAGATTGTCCACAATCTTAACCCCGATCGGGTTATTGGATCATGGCGTTTCTTTATTCTAATCCGAATCCGGGATTTGTCAAACCCCGTATTCTTGATATGTAAATTAAGTAATATAAACGAACAATACGGCATACACAATCAACATAACGACGAACAATTGCAAACAAAATACAAACTCAACTAAACAACGTTTTCATAAATTATATTAATAATCCTTATACAACCTATGTTTAGCCAATGGCCATAACCAAGTATACAATGTAAAATGGCGTAAACATGCTCAACAACTACCAAAATATAGAAAACAAAGAGAAAAAACGAGCGACTTAGCCAATATCCAAAGAATAGCCTCTAAAATCGTCGAATGATCGCTTCTCTCTTCATCCTCCACCTCGGGTTGAGAGCTCTCCCTAAAAAATCTCTTAACCTAACCCTAAAATATGGCCTAAGGCCTTAGGGGTCAAAGATTCGGAAGAGATGAGGAGAGAAGGGTATTTATGGGCTCAAAAATATCGAAAAAATATCTATTCTACGTAGAGGCCACCGCCGCGGCGGTGGAGTATGTCGGTTAAGGCTTTGTTGAAACAATGGAGACAGCGGTGGCTTAGGAAAACTTTTTGCTGGTTCACCGCCGCGGCGAAGAGTAGTCAGTAGCCTATTTATGTTCTCTTCTTCTTCACCACTGCAACGGTGTAATTCACTACTGCGGCAGTGATCCGTGAGTGGCCTTTGGTCTTTCTCAGCATCTTCACTGCTGCGGCGGTGGTGTCACCGCTACCGCTATAGCAGTGACACCTGTTCATAATTTAGTTGTAATTTCTTCATTCGAACTCTGATTGAGGTGATTCAAAAACCTATGAAAAGATAAGATAAATATATAAAACTTACATGTTTTGAGTTTCCCCAAAATCGAATGGAATCATCTTAAAAAATAGTCTTGAAGTTACTGCACCTGTACCGACTTTGCAGGTTTGGTGACCGCCTAGGTGAAGAAGTAGGCGGTGGACTTAGAAATATTCTCAGCATCTTCATAGCCTAGGCAGAGGTCTGGATGCCTAGGTGGTGGGCTTCTTTCACAATGTTGCCTCCTTGCTTATCCACCGTAACATCGTCCGCTTTGGTTCGATCACATCGTTTTCGCTCCGATTTCATACCTTTTCACCCCATGCACCTATTTTAATACAAAAAGAATAAAAACATATTAAAACATATAAAAAGAACTATAAACGTACTCAAAAACTAACAAAATCGGTTCGAAAATACGTAAGTATTTTACACCTATCAACTATGTATCGCAACCCTATGTCAGACGTTCCTCTGCCCATGCCGTTGAGCAATAGGAGGTTTCTCAGCCTCTTCATGAACTTGTGTAAGTTGTCCAAAGTCCATAAACGACTGTTGCATCATCCCAGGGGTTGCATCCATGTTGTCCCCAAGCAACGACATTTGTGACACTTGTCTTTGCAATCCTGTGGGTTGGACAAATTCCATCGGAGGAATGACGGCTGAAGTCAAAACAATTTCGTCCATTTCTGGAGTGATGAATGAGGATGATGGTTACGTACCTAGCTGCGATGTGTAATTTGAATAAGGGTTATGCATCTGGTACACGTTGGATGGCCCAACATTATCACCCATGCCATACATACTAGATGGTTCGGCATCAACACCCATGTTGTATACTGTAGAAGGTCCGACATCACCCACACTACCTGGACAGTAGGCGTTAGTAGTATCCATGGTTGGGGAGAAGGATGAGGAGCAGACTGAGAAGATGGAAGAACGTCATCTCGCATATGGTGTGGTACCTGACTGTACACCGCCCCCTAGGTAGCAGCGTAGATGGCCTAATCCATCTCATAGTATGAGTCCAGAGTATGTGTTTGCAGAGAAAGATGACTCAAGCGCATCAGCTGCGATACTTCTGGATCCTAGGAAACACATACGATCGTTAAGTTAATACATGAATAATAACAAGATAATCAAACTCATATAAGTAAGTAGATGGTATAGTCAATGTGATCATACCTCTAACCTCGCTCGTCCTCCTGTTGCTAGATAATCGAACTCGGGTCGGTACCCTGGGTTGACTAAGAACCTTCGTGTGATTCTCCAATACCAGTTCATGTATTCATGGTCAGCCCCTATCCCCTACTTGAAGCTGCCCACATCTGGTGCTTGTCGGCTATTCCACGCAGCTATATGCTGGTGGTGCTTCTCAGTCCAGTCTGCACCGTAGTGTTCTGGTCGAGTAGTGTTGTGTAACTGCTGATCCCAAATACACGGCTCAGGAATCGGTTGCTGATAAACCGAATTGTCGTAGAACGTGCAGGGGATACGTGTACTCGACAATATCGTTGCAGATGAAGGGCAGCTTTGCCGTCCATATTTCTTCCCCATCTCTAGTATATGGAGACAAAGTCGATACGAGATAGGGCATCCAAACGACCTGTCCAAAAAATATATAAATAAAAAAATAAAAAATAAAAATTTCGACATAAATAAATAACTAATTTTGTCATTCTGCAACCGATCTAATTGATTGTGATAGACGATCAAAATGTGCATCAGCTGGTTTTCCAAATGGAATTCAAGGGTCCACCACCTATACACACACAAAAAAAAAAAAAAAAAAAACCTTAAGTTTAACTAAATATGGATGACAATTTCAATTACATGATAATGAAATAAAAAACAAAATACTAATTACTTACCAGGAATCCCTCGGAGCCGCTGGGAACAAAAAGTCCTCCAAAGCTAGCTCTTCATATGCTTGATCATACTCGGAGATAGGGACAACTTCTGGTCGAAGCCTCAGCAACTGCTCCCAGGCCCAACACTCAAAAAAATAAATATAGGCACCCAACTATGTCTCTCGTCGTGCCCTTCACCATCTTGCATAACTTGAGGTACAGGACCGCTAGTGTCGTATTGCCCTAGCTATACTTGATGAGAGGCATCAAGTGGCAGAGCAATGGGATGTAGGCTAGCTTGACGTTATTTTGCGATTTATCAGGCAACAATATCGTGCCAAGCAGAATCAAGTAATACACCCGTGCGTAGTAATGTATGGCCTCCTCAAGAACTTGGTTGAAGGTTGCCTTTATCCAATTGAGCTTCAAACAACCGTTCCTTATCGTACCGTCTGACAATGCCACGCCGAGGAGATCATGGCAAAGTGCCCACCAACTCTCTAGTGGCCGCGTGTCCTCAGGACCGATAACCGGTTGCTCATGTACGGGCAACCCCAACAAGACGGCCATGTCCTGTAGCGTGATCATCATCTCCCCAATTGGTAGATTTGTGCGTCTCTGAATGTCATCTCTCTGCTAACGCGGTTATCAGACACCTATCAAATCGCTTCAGCCACAGCCTGTAAAGACTGTACAAACTGGCCGATTCTATCAGCTATATGACTTGAGCGGGGGTGTCTTTTCTCCATCGGCCCACATCAAATCCAACACAGTTGAGCGCACTATTATCCTGAAACATTAATTAAGACACGATAAATAACATAAAAAATTTAAAAAACTAAAAATAAATAAATTAATGTAATAGTTTAAATATTTACTTGTCCTGCCCAGACTAATGCAAACCAATGTTGGGACTGCAAGTGGAGAACTGAAGTATCTATCGGGCTAGGCTCAAACATAACTGAATTTTTCCCCCCAACACTTGCGTCAAATTTATTAGTGCCAACTTAAAATTTAATCACATTTACAAACTAAATATAACATCCATTACAAATAAATGTGTGCGACAAGTGCATGAAATTTATGGTACATAAAAGTTGACAATCGTACCCGGATTGTAGTACTGCAATGCGACCATAAACTTAGGCAACTTCTGATATGATTCGTCCCAATCTTCGAATAAAGTCTCGATGGCTTTAGATCTAGCTAGCCAAGCTTTTTGATAGGAGGTGGTAAATCCCTGAGAATCTTTCACATAAGCCATAATAACGTTCATCTTTAATTCTGGATCTTATTTGACTTGTCTAAGTATTAAGTTCGAAATCAAAATAGCATCCAAAGATTTATGATCTAATGCCGTATGATTATAAAAACATGTGTGCTGACCCTCGTACTGCATAATCTAAAACATACCGTGGTTTTTTTTCATAATCACCCGCAACCTTCAACCGTATCCATGCAGATATTTAACCACTCAAATCTTCTTGTTCGTTTGCGCCACATCATACTCTTTGCTCTTCATGATGTAGTAATATTTTATGGTGTCCTGGACATGTTTCTTGTTCTTAAAGACCATACCGATACAAAATTCATCCATCTCCGTTGTCCATAATTTTTTTCGCAACTTCGACTCGTATTTCGCCATGTCATCATCATCACCCCATTCCAAGTTATTGAAAAATGGAATAACGTTGTCCAACTCAAATTGCTGACTCTGACTCCCTTGCCTGCTAGGTCCAACATCTAAATCTTCGTCCCCATTTCCATCATCCTCCTCTGTCTCCAACGCAACATTTGTATCTATCTCTTTTTCTGACACACCGTGACTATCAACTATATTAAACTCACCACCACAATTAATTGTGTTGTATTACGGTGGACTACTTGGCAAAAAATGGTGATGTGGAAGAACGGAACTGGTGCCATGATCACGGTCAATCATACTATGTGAATGCTTTTGTTCTGAAATGTAGGGGGTGGGACGCTGTAATTAGACTAAACTAATTGGGGGTGCGACATGAGAATAAAGTGGGAATGATATTGTTCTGGAATGTTTGGGGGTGGAATCGTGTAATTAGATTGGACTGCTTGGGGGTACGACATGAGAATATTATAGCCGAAAAATGTAGGGTCCGATTGGGTAATGTATGAATTAAAACTCTGAATCATTAAGTGGGTAAAATGACCAGTTGTGGGGAAAACATTCGGACTATGATCAAATGCTCCTTCTACTTTTACATACATTTCAACAGCAAGAAGCGATGATATGTAAAGAGGTAACTCAAGCTCTTGGTTTAATACTAAGTCGTCTCCGATAGAAAATAAGGTATATTTAAAATTCTCCCCCAAAAGAGCCATCGGCATCCTACACTATAATTTCAAATTTCCAGTAGCCCCATCCTTAAGAACATACAGTTTTAGCATCTCAATTAATTCATTCAATGTTGTTCCCCTACGGATAACCAAAGATTTTATAGATGATGTACTATAAGAAACCCCGAACTCGGTACCTTCCAACATTCTACCACCCCAATACAATAACAACCGAACGTGATTCATTTCAAGTAGTTATAATTTCATAAGCCAAAACAAAACAAGAAAATATTATCGTCAACCAAAACTCAATCGCAAAAGTGTGTTCATATACCAATTGTTTATAGTGTTCATTTTTTATATTCTATGTCAAGTTAACATTTTTTATAATTTATTTTCAATCCTTAACATTTTACTTATTTTTTATTTATTCAATAATTATTTTAACTTTAACTTTGAAAGACTAAAATATATTTATTTAAAAATAATAAAATAATTTTTCCAAACATATTAAAAAATTAAACTAGCTAACAAATTAAACATTTTTAATTAAACAACTAAATTAAAATGGACGATTTTTAATTAAATATTTTTTAATTAAATAACCAAATTAAAAAATTAAACTAACTAACTAACAAAATGCACAATTTTTTAATTACACATTTTTTAATTAACCAAGTAAATTAAAAAATTTAACGAACTAACAATCTTTTTAAAACAATATATTAATTTATATTTTCCCATACATGTGTAATTTGCTTAAACTTTGAGGGTTCAAAGTGCAATTTTCAAAATTTCACAACTTGGGAAAATATAAATTTTAATATATTGTTTTAAAATAAATTGTTAATTAATTTGAGTTTAATTTTTTAATTTAGTTGTTTAATTAAAAACTAATCGACTTTAATTTATCAGAATCAAGCTTAAAAATAATTTATTTCTCATCTGTAACAATTAATATATTGTTGAAGATGAAAAAGAAGAAATTTCCAAGCCTGATTTTAATAAGTTAAAGTCGATTATTGATGAAGTTGAAAATCTGCATCGGCTAGATATTTGTAACAAATTAAACTCGTTATGTATACTAGACAAATTAAATTCAAATTAAATTAATATTTTAAAAATATTATTTTGTATAGGGTTTAATATTTTATATTTTTCTAATTTGTCAAACTTTGAGGGGCCAAAGTGTATATTTTTTAATTAAACGACTAAATTAAAAATTAAACTCAAACTAACTAAAAATTTATTTTAAAACAAGATATTAAAATTTATATTTTTCCAATTTGTCAAACTTTGAGGGGTCAAAGTACACAATTTTTAATTAAAGAACTAAATTCAAAAATTAAACTAACTAATTAACCATTTCAACTAAATTAAAAAATTAAACTAACTAACAATTTATTTTAAAATAATATATTAAAATTTATATTTCCTCAATTTGTCAAACTTTGAGGGGTCAAAGTACACAATTTTTAATTAAATATTTTTTAATTAAACAACTGAATTCAAAAATTAAACTAACTAACAATTTATTTTAAAACAATATATTAAAATTTATATTTTTCCAATTTGTCAAACTTTGAGGGGTCAAAGTACACAATTTTTAATTAAATATTTTTTTAATTAAACAACTAAATTAAAAAATTAAACTAACTAATTAACAATTTCAACTAAATTCAAAAATTAAACTAACTGACAATTTATTTTAAAACAATATATTAAAATTTATATTTCAATTTATATTTTTTCAATTTGTCAAACTTTGAGGGATCAAAGTACACAATTTTTAATTAAATATTTTTTAATTAAGCAACTAAATTCAAAAATTAAACTAACTAATTAACAATTTTAACTAAATTCAAAAATTAAACTTATTAACAGTATATTTTAAAACAATATATTAAAATTTATATTTTCCAATTTGTCAAACTTTGAGGGGTCAAAGTACACAATTTTTAATTAATATTTTTTAATTAAACAACTAAATTCAAAAATTAAACTAACTAATTAACAATTTTAACTAAATTCAAAAATTAAACTAATTAACAATTTATTTTAAAACAAGATATTAAAATTTATATTTTTCTAATTGTCAAACTTTGAGGGGTCAAAGTACATATTTTTAAATTAAACAACTAAATTCAAAAATTAAACTAAATAACTTACAATTTTTTATTTTTTATTTTTATATATAATATGTTAATTTATATTTTCCTACATATGTGAAATGTGCCAAAGTGAAATTTTTAATTTAACATCTAGATTAACAAATTAAACTAATAAACTAACTAACAAATTAAACAACTAGACCAACAAATTAAATTAACTAAGTAACTAACAAATTAAACAAGTAAACTAACTAACTAGCAAAACAAATAAACTAATTAACAAATTAAATAAGTAAAAAACATACTAATTAAAGGGCCTCTCCAAAAGGCAGACATTAGGCTTGACTTACCCTGTAGATAGTCCTATATGAGGAAGACATATACATGTTACCTATGGAAAGGAGATTTTGTTCATGAACTATTAAGGCAAAAAATTGGTACTAATTTGGACAAGCTACGCAAGCTAATGGTGCAAGTGGGGAGGAATGGGCTTGTGAGGAAGGACATTTTTTTTTATAATAAAACATCTCTAGAGTGGATTTATTTGTTTGTTTTGTTGCTTAGGGTTCTATACTTAGTTTAGTATGATAATTTAAAAACGAAGGATTTCCATCTTCCCAATGGGTGTAAGATGTGGTTGGTTGAGTAAGAGTCTCAAATGGTTTTAGTTTTTCAGTGCCTGAGATTTGTAGGATTATGATTTATATTCTAATATTTTTTTTTGATGTTTTACAAAATAATTAAATTAACAACTAAACTAATTAATTAACTAACTAAATTATAATTTATAATTTAATTTTTTGATGTTTTAAAAAATAACTAAATTAACAACTAAATTAATTAATTAACTAACTAACTATTTTTTTAAACAATATTTTATAATTTATATTCTAATATTTTTTATGATGTTTTTTTTTTTAAATAATTAAACTAACATCTAAACTAACCAGTAAAAAAAGTAACTAACTAATAAATTAAATAATTAAACAAGTATAAAACTAAACTAATAAATAAATTAAACAAAACAAACAAAAATAAACTTACCTTTAATAGGAGAAGAAATTCTGAAGTGAAGTTGTAAAAAATCCTTGATGAACAACTCCCGTAAAAAAATAAAATAAAATTGGCAGCTAAGTTAGGGAAGAAAAGGAATGAAATTTTCAAATGAGGAAAATAATTTGGCAGGTAAGTAATTCAAAGGAAGAAAGAAATTTGGCAGGTTCAAAGGAGGAAGAACTCGTTCATAGTAGGTAAAGGAGGAGGAACTATTTCTTTCACAATCGGTAAAAAAGAATTACAACCAATGGGCTGTATTTATATATTTTGAACCAAGGGATATGATCCCCGGGTCCAAAACTAGAATGGTCAAAGGAAATGATCATTCTCTACTGAACGGTCATTTCCTTTGACCGTTCAGAAGGACAACCGTTAGTGCTGCGACTGTCCTCGGGAACTAACCAAAATGCCCGTTCCCATTAATTTATTATTATTATTATTTTTTTTTTATTTAGGACCCAGGGATGTGATCCTCGAGTCCTATGTATGCCTGGGGATCACATCCCCAGGTATAAAATAAAAAATAAAAAATAATCATATACCAGGTGTTTCGAACACCGGGTATACAGCAAATCCATTTTTGGAACCCAGTTTTCGGAACCCTAGGTTTTAATATCTGGGGATCACAATCCCGGGTAGTACGCCTTTGGTAAATAAGTCCAAATAGGATCGTTTTCAGTATTTTTTTAATATATATTTAAGGGTTAATTACACTTTACCCCCTGTGGTTTGACCAATTTGCACTTTAATCCATATGGTTTAGAAATCGCCACTTCCCCTCCTGTGGTCAGATTTTCAAACCACTTACCCCCCCTGATGTAGGGGGGTAAGTGCACCAAATATTTGACCACAGGAAGCGTAAGTGACAATTTTCAAACTATAGGGAAGTAAGTGCAAATTGGCTAAACCACAAGGGGGGGTAAAGTGTAATTAACCCTATATTTAAATGGTAAAAGACTCTTGATTTCCATCCAGACTCTCTTTCCCTATTTTATATTTTAAATTATTAGCTAGACAATAGGATCTAACGACATAAGAGCCTCATAAGAACAAAATAGCAAATCAAATCAGCAACTTATACTACCTAAACTGAGAACAAAATATTAATAAGTGAGAAAAAGAAACAAAAAATTTGAAACAAAAACAGAAAAGGAAATCTGGGTACTGAAACAAAAATAGAAATCGAGGAATAAAAATTAAAATTTGGAACAGAAACATAAATAAAAAATTAAGGAATTGTTTTTTTGTTTTTTTAAATTTTTGTTCCATTGTTTTGGGTATCTGTTCTTTTTTTTTTCTTTTTTTTTGCTCTTTTTTTTTTCTTTTTTTTTTTTAATTTTTTTTTTTGGTATGTTTGGGCATAATATTCAATTTTGTTTTTATTTTTTGTTTAAATGGTATAATTGAACTTAAGCCTTCATAGCTCTTCAAATTCACCCAAATAATCGAAGACTACAAGTGTGAGATGCACAAAAACTTCTCACAAACCAAAAGGAAAACATTTGTCCAAATAGTAAGGGTGCAAGTGGGTGCCGGGAGGGGGGAGGTGTAGTGGGTGCAGAGCATCAAAGTTTTTGGTAGTGGATGTAGTTGAAAATTCAATCTAGCAAAAAATAAAATAAAATTAGATTACAAGATAATGGAATGTTAAATATTTATGAAGTCAATGGTTAGTATAGACTTATATCACGGAAAACAAATTACACTTGTTCTTCCACAATTAAACTTAACTTCATTTTGGTATACATTGTTCTTCCACAATTAAAGTATTGACAGAAAATAGAAACAATGAGATGGATCCATCAGCTCCGTACACCACATATATGGAAAAGTTTGAGAACCTCAAAGGATAACCAACTCACTTTCCCAACTAAAATCTGATTCCTGATTCTAGACATTCGTAATCCCACAAAGAATGTCATGTTTACTGAAAAGGCAATGGTTAGCAAAAGAAAGTTCCAAATTGATTGACCCTCTTCTTTTGCATATTTCACAACTGTCTCACTCCTTAAGAAAATGCTTGCAACTTCAAATAACAAACTTAAATAACTCTAAACAAAATAAATTAAGACTGTCAAGTTGCAAGCCTATCATGCTTATCGACAAGGCATTGCTTGGCAAAGAAGGCTCCTAATTGGTTGAACCTCTTCTTTCGCATGTTTCTCAATTGTCCCCATTCCGCTAAAGACAATGTTCGTGACTCGAAATACCTCAGTCAATAATGTTCACAGGCTTAAGAAACTTAGAACAATGAGGCAAATCAGAACAAATTTAAAAAAGTTCAAGAGAGAGAGAGAAAAAAAGAAAATAAGGACTAATGCCTCTTTTATAGAAAAACTGTAAACAAAGTGACATACCAGAACATTGCTCTCCTCCATTAGTGACGCGTCCCGTTTTTCTGAAAGGAAAAGGATATGAAATATTAACTGCGTAAAAGGGAGATGGGTTTTTTGAAGTCTGGATTTAAAATTCTCTAAAATTCTATGGAGGTGAGAATCGAAGGAGGATCACGGAAACAAATTTGTCGAAATTAATATTTCCAAAATTTAAGCGGAATCACATGAAAAAGTTTATCGAGGGAAGTAATTTCCTAAAACCAATCGTTTCTAAATTCCATCCTAGTTGGAGAATTGAAATGAGATCACAGAAAATTCTCTCAGATTCATCAAATCGCTAGATTCATTCTAAGGTTTGTAAGGATTAATTCCTACAAACTAAGATTTTATTATTTTTTAGGATTTTTTTTATAACAAGTGTTGACCTAGTGAAATACCCAAGAGAGGGAGGAGGCGAATTGAGTAATTAAAAATATCAGGAAAAAAAATATTAATAACTCAAATAATTAATTTTAATCCTAAATTAATTATTATCTTTATATCACATTGGAAATATAAAATCAACTAGGTGCACACCAAATAACAAAAATAAAAAAAGTAAAGATTACAGCACACCAGAAATTTATACTGGTTCACCAAGTTACTCTTCGCTAATCCAGTCTTCCGAACCCCACAGAGAGTCACACCCACTAAACTCAAAATTCCTTTAAAGGTAAGAACCAAACTCTAACAAAGATTCTTTTACAGGCTCAGAATCAACCTTTACAAAATTTCATTTTCACAGATTAAAGAATAACCTCTACTTTTTACAAGTTCAAGAATAATCTAATTCTTTTTAAAACAAAGGTTAAATAATCAAAACCTCACAAAACACTTCAAATATCCTTTTACCTGGTAAGAATTAAATCGTTACAAAATACACATAAAACAATTCAATTTAGAAAGAATTACTACCTCAATTTTTTTACAGGAAGAAATTGAAACTAACTACCCTTTGATTAAATACACCTAACAGTATTTAATCCGCCACTTAACTTACCAATTAAAAATTGACAAGTGATTTTTCTTACTCGGAGCTTCTACCACCCCAGATAAATTAAAACTCAATTAATATCTCAAAACTAATAATAGAAAAGTGAGAAACTCAAAATCTGATTTTAAACAAAAATGGATAGCACGTAATTGAACACGTAATTAGATTAATTCAAGAAATTGTTTAAAAAATATTTTTCAATAAAAAATCAGAAAACTATTTCTAAAAATCAAATTTCAAAAATTAATCAAGCAATACTATGTAGAAAGTAATTTAAAAAGATCTCACCCGGAATCCATCGAAAAAATAATTAGAGCGATATTACTCAGATTCGGTAGCAGTAATGATTCTCAACAAATGATTCTCAAGAATGTCTCTTAGAAAAGCTCTCACAAAAAATCAATATGATTTTTCTTAGAAAAGCTCAATATAATCTCTTGATTTCTCTTAATCTTACTTAATGATACGAACAACGCAGGTTTATATAAATGGGATTAAAATCAGCTTTCTAACGGCTAGTTCCCATTTGTCATGACACTTAATTGCTCTTTTAGACCCCTTATATCATTAAGACTTCATTCTGGTTCAATTCATTTAGTTATAACTTTTAAATTTTTCAATTAAGTCTCCTAAATATTTCTTAATCATAATCAAATAGAATAGAAACAATTATATGTATCAAATTGAGAAATATTCAAATTTAATGAACCAAATCAATAGAGATAACATACTATGTGTAGCATATCTCAAATGATATTAAATTCCCAAAATTTCTCATAAATCTTAACAAAAAAAAAAAGGCTAGTAACGGTTACTTTTAGATTAAAATCCGAAATTTCATAATATCTTGAAACAGACACATAAGTCGACTGACCAAGATTAACAGTCGATCGCTCGATTCAGGATGTAGTCAAGCCAAAGATTATGTGCCCATCGGTCGACCTATCTGTCGACTTAGAGATTTAAAAAGTTTCATTTCTCTTCACAGGTCGACCGCTCTGTCGACTTAAAGATACAGAGAGTTCATTTTTAAGTACAGGTCGACCTACCTGTCGACCGAGAGATACATAGAGTTTTCCTTCTGTTTCCAGTCGACTTACCTATCGACTTATGGATGCTGGATCACTTTTCTAAACTCTTTTTTAGTACATTCTTACTGACGTTTTTGCTCCTTTAGCCAATTTCTTTTCTTGGTTAGCTCCACTAAATACTTAAATTCAATTTTAATTATAAATATTTCTTTTTCAATTACACATCGGAGCAAATAATTTATCTAACTAGAATCTTATTAAAAACACATATATTTATAAAAATCATTTAAAAATCTTTTTGTGTCGTGTGTGATCCTAATTGGGATATTAAGAGTTAAAATTTAACCTGAGTTGTTTTCCCTAGGTTCTTCAAATTCTTCAACCTCTTAATCCTTTATCTTCTTTATCATCATATTTTTATCATTTGGAACTAATAAACTTAAACACTTAATCAAACCGTTAGTTCCACAAAAAACATCAACCTTTAATTGTCCATCAAAATCTTAGGATCAATAATCTCTCCCTTTTTAATGATGACAATTAATTTTGATGTTTTCTTCAAAATAATAATATAACCACACTCCCCTTGAATCCGAGGACGGGTTTTATAACTCATTTAAGCATAAGAATGAAGATATTAAAAACAAAAAAAAAATCAACAAAACACAAATATAAAAATAAACTCCCCCTTAACATATTCAATAAAACATCAACTAATTCTCCCCCTTTGTCATCTCAAAAATAAATTAGGGAGAGGAGAACACACAATAATTCTACTTTAGGCAAACATATAATTTATTTTGAAAAAAAATAAACCTCTAAAGTAATTAAATCAGAATATTATAAAACACATTGAATCAATTCATAAAATCAATTTTATATATTAAGATTATTTTCAACAAATATCACGTGGATCATCATTAGGGATAAAAAATTTAACTAAGTAGATCAAGTCTAGTTAATCCATAAAAAAATCATACACTAGAAATCAAGGTTCACCAAAATCCTAAATTAACTATTACAGACCGAAATAATAAATGTGGAACTTGTCTCAATAACAAATTTAAAAAGAGAATAAAAGATAAAGTTTAATGAGGGCTCTGTCCAGAAAAGTGATAATAAAGTCCCATCGTACTAGTGGCTGGCTGCTGAGGATACGGAACTCCTAGTTGAACAATAGGCCCTGGAGTCATTTGCTGATGAAACAACATTGATGGTCCTGCTCTAGATGGCCCTGCTCTAGATAGCCCTGCTGCAGTTGGTCCTCCAAAAGACTAATGTGCTCCAAACATAGGATGTCCTGTAAAGTGTGGCTGAGCACTATACTGCTGCTGGTATCCATGATGAGATGACTGCATAAATTGAAATATTTGTTCTAGATTCCCTGTGATTTTCCCAAATCCAGCTTCCATGTTCATATTCATTTGGATCATTTTATTTTTTAACCCAGTCATCCGATCACCCATTAGATCAGCATGTACCCTTAGATCATCAATTTGATCATGAAGAAAATCCATCTTTTGATCTATGCCCATTTCTTCTTCATTATCTTCTTCCTCGCCCACAACCTATATTCTTTGCCTTTTCTGATTCTTCTTCTTTACCCATCTATTTCCTCTGTATTCATATCCCATTAACGAAGCATTTCCCACATTAATCCATCAAGGTGTAATTGTCATGAATTTTTGCTCATCATGATTAGTTTCAACACCAAAGTGATCAAACAATCTTTGGAGTGCATCAACATAGGGTAGTACTCTAGAGGGTTTCTGAACATGATACTTCATGTGGTCCATCATGATATGAGCTAGATCCAATTTTCTCTTTTCAACAATCTCATTCATCAAATAAAGATCAAAGTCATTTACATTAGCATGATTTCCCCCGCTAGGCACAACTGAATAGGTTAGCACCAAATGAAGGAATCAATGCTCAATAGATAATGATCCTACTTTGTCTCCCTCTGAATCAATTTTCTTAGCAATTTCCATTCTATTGAAATTTATCGAAAGCCAGTGAGGGGTATTGTACGGAACTATATCTCCTCTAGGTATTTCCAAAATATCACATAATAACCCCCTATCAAACTGGATTACTTTTCCTTTAACGTAGGATGAAATTTCAATATTATTGTAAGTGAGATTGTATAGAACATTCTCACCCACATCGGAATCCACTCATTCCTCTAGGTGACAGAGTCGACCCACCCCAAATTTCTAAAATATCCTTTAATATTAATATTTTTCTCTTTCAGACTAACAAAATCTATAGGTTTGCAACCTAAAACCTTTCGGTTGACAAACCCCTTATTATATTTTTTTTTCATACTCTTCATTTCGAAATAGTTCATTGTCGAATGTAGACCTTTGAACACGATTCTTGATTCTAGGCATTTTTCACACAAATTTAAAATGACTCAACCAAAATATCTTAAGAGATTAAGCCTAAAATGAGAACCAACCGAAACCCTAGAAATAAGAGAAAACTAACCTTTTTTTTTTTTTTTTTTCGCGAGTAATGAGCCTCCGAATCTCAGATTCAAGCCTTAGACCTTTAGATTCAACCCAAAAATCTTCTAATCCGAGCCGAAATGAACTGATTTCATGAGGTTTATGCTTGAACAAACTTGGGAGAGGAAGGGTTTTAGAGAAAAAAAGGTTTTCCTATAAACATTGTTGTGTTGTTGCGTGGGTGGATTTCTAGTACTATGTTTTGGTGTATGCTCGTTGTATAACGTTATAGGAACGTGTGTGTTTCACATAGAATCGATATATTTTCGTTGCGTGACAGGACATTCACGAGGCTGCTAGTTGTCGGTGCAACTAGGTCATCACTGAGTTATAATTTTTGTAGTAAAAATTTGACCGTGTGACAGTGGGTATCAGAGCAAGGCTATGAGTGGATTCTGCGTCAGCGTATGAACTTCCCACATCGTTGGAGGAACGACGAGTCGTTAGACCAAGCTGTTGGACGTGCGTCGACATTATGTTGTTCATGAACAATAGACAAATCGGGAGCGGTTTGAAATTAGCTATGTGATGCTGATTTGCAAACGGGCGTCTTACATCATTGGAGGAATGATGAGGCGTTAGACCTAGTCGTTAGGCGCACATTGAAACTATGTTGTTAGTGGACAATGGATAGACCGGGAGTAGTCTGAAATCGGCTATAAGATGCTGATTTGCAAGCGGGCGTCTTACATAGTTAGAGGAACGGGAAGGCGTTGGACCAAGTCGTTGGATGCACGTTGAAACTATGTTGTCAGTGGACAATAATTAGAACGGGAGTAGTCTGAAATCAGGTATGCGGTGATGCCTGATTTAGGACATAGGATTTCAGAAAACATCATATACTCCGTACTGAAATATAACCAAAGGTGGCTGATTATCGTGGGGATTTCCAAACAAAATTTGCTGTAGTAGCAAACGGACTATTGGTCAGTCCGATTACGGAAAGTGTTCTGTGGCCAACACATTGCAACGAGTTGCAACGGACTTGTAGAAATATTGCAGGTAGAGTGAGAAGACTGTGGAAGTATCGTCAGCATAAGTATATGCTAAATTTTTGTTGCTGCGGTAGCAATGGGCTGGTGGTCAGTCCGGTCATAGAAGGCATTCTGTGGTGAACACATTGCAAGGAGGTACGACGATAGGAGACAAGTCTGTGGGCAGATTAAGAAGACTGTGGCAGACACAATTAATAAACACGTTGTAATGAGTTATAACAGACCGATAGAAGTCTGCGGGCAGATTGAATAGACTGTGGCAGACGAAACTAACAAACACGTTGCAATGAGTTGCAACAAATTGACAAAAGGGTGCTGGCAGATTGAGAAGACTGTAGCAGTAACATTGGCATAGGTGTATGCCAAATCCAGTTGGTCGAGCTGGGCATGATCCGATGAGAACGTCGAATTCTTTTGGTGGGGGTACTTTGTTAGTCCTTAACAAGGTTGGAGGATCAATTAGCACGGATATAGTGTACTTTGCTACCGGACGTGGTGCGGGCAGCACAAATAAGGGTGTTGGCAATAAAGGCACCAACCAGATGCTAATTGGTGGACAGCGTTGCGACACAACACCAGTGAGTGTTGGCATTGTGTTGGGTGATCCTAGGCGCAATACTAGGATCGGTGCTATGTGGGTGCATGGTAATAAGCAAGACTTTGACACGCGACCAAGGCAATGAGGGCCAAGAAGCGGCAACATGCGTTAGAGGAACAGAAAGACATTGGACCAAGATGTTGGGCATGTGTTGGCAAAACGGTGCGCTGTTGAACAACATGGTTGCACGTTGGCGGCGTTGACAGAGGACGTCAGAATTGGGTTTTCGTAGGGAGTCACAAGACTAATGGAAGACTTTGGTGCGGTACCAAGGAAAAATAGCACAACGTAGGCGCAACGTTATGTTATGAGTAGAGTCATGCGTGGGGTATGGCAGACTATTGGGAACAACAGTGCATTTTGGTGCGAAAAATGCATACGACGTTGGGCGCAACGATCTAGCAAGACAAAACGTGGGGGCAACGACTTGTTCTGGCCATGCAGGTGGCATGGAAATACGTTGGAAAACGTCCGCATGACTATGGGACGAGATGCCAACGAGACAGAATGTTGGCACGATGCAAAAACGCTGGAATGAAACTGAGCTCGTGGTGAGTTGATGGACTGGTAGTTACTAGACACGTGCAAGACATGTGGGTGTTGTCTGGACAGTTTCATATGGTGGTCTTGGTTAGTTTTCAAACAGGAAAACTAATTCCTATGGGCTGGATACGTGTCGGGACAAGTGTCGATTGTCTGCCCAGGCAATTGGGGCTGTCAACTGATGATTTTCCCTACAAGTTGTCATGTTTTGGGTCTGATTTTGGCAAGTGAATGTTTAGTAGCAAATTTTACAGACCATTATTGTTATTGGTTCCTTGTAACTCGAATTATATAATACAAGGTTAGATTTTCCCGTTAACGTTGATGTGCCATTGCGTGGGTGCGTTTCTGGTACTGTGTTTCGGTGTATACTCGTTCTATGACGTTATAGGAACATGTGTGTTTTATATACAGTCAATGTTTTTTCGTTGCGTGACAGGATATTCACGAGACTGCTAGTTGTCGGTGCAATTAGCCCATCACTCGGTTATAGTTTTTGCGATAAAAATTCGATCGTGTGATACAAGGCATGGTGGCTCTACTCATTTATTTTTATTTGTCTCTCTATCTCTCTTTCACATGGGGTTGACCAAAGGGCGCACATTTTTTTGTTCTTCTTTGCTTATGTTTTTTAGAGGTCGGCAATGGGCCGGGCCGGGCCAAAATAACTGAAGCCCAAATGGGCCAGGGCCCATCGGGCTTTGACTAGTCAACGAGCTTGTCGGGCTTGGGCCAGGGCTGGGCGGGCATGAATTAAAGAAGTCCGAGCCCATCCAATAGGCCCATACATTTCGGATCTACGGGCTTTGGGCTCGGGCCGGGCCAAGCCTAGTGGGCTCAGGCGGGCTTCAGGCTGCTCATAGGCTTTGGGCTTTTTGGAGAGCCCTAATGTTTTTTGTGTTTACAAGTTGGACAAAAGTGGGGCTCATGTGTCCTCTCTTTATTATCTGGTTCCTCCCTCTCTTGTCTCTCTCTCTCTCTCCCCTATTCTCTCTCTCTTGTTTGAATTGTGATCCCCAACCCTTTCACTCTCTCTCTCCCTTCATTTTTTTTTCAAATTGCACCCATTTTCTTTTATTTTTCAAATTTCAACCATTTTTTTTTTCGATTTCTCCTTCATTTTTCATTTTTTTAATTTTTTATTTTTTTTATTTCTAAAAATAAAATAAAATAAAATAAAATAAAACATAAATAAACTATAAAATAAAGCATAAATTTTTTACAGGGCAGTCAAAATGTCGTGTCTACAATAATCTTGGTCGATGATGATTTGGTATCTGAATTTTCCTATTCAGAACCTATATTTTTGAAATTTTATAATTGTCAGTAGATTTCCACTTGATTTTGTAGTGGATTTTTCCTTGATTTTTGTAAGGATTTCCACTTAATTATTATGTAGATAAGTTATTTTTTACTTCGATTGTTTGATTTTTTATGTTTTACTTTTGAATTTTGGATCATGTATATTTTTTTTAGTGTAATTATTTTATTTTTATATATTGTATTTGGTGGAATTATTAATAGTCAGTGGAATTATTATTTTTTAGTAGAATTGTTTATATTCGGTGGAATTATAGAAACTCAGTGGAACGTTTATCGATTTTTGATATTATTTTGATAATTAATTTGTTTATAAATATGATTTTGTATTAAACAAACAAATAAAATTTAATAGAACATATGTAAGGGTATTATATTTTAAAAAAATTATATATTTCCGAATAAAAAATAAAATTCAATCGAATTTTTATTGAAAATTAAAATTCAATGAATTTTAAAACATAAAAAGTGAAATTGCAAAAATTTAAGTGGAATTTGTTTTTGTAATTTTGGAATGAATTATATATATATATAATTTGGACATGAATTTGATTTGACCCACCCAATAGCCTGAACAACTAATTAATATCTAACAACTAATCTGAACTACCTAACATCTTGTTGTTTTTTGCTTGCCATTGATTGCAGGGATAGTGATCCTCAACTCATTGATCTGGTGGCTGGGAATTGATCAGAGGTGGACTGCTAGTGACCTACATTTACTGACTGATAACATGATTTTGACAATAATTTAAATAAATATTTAAAATTATCACAACAATATAAATAATAAATTTCTCAAAATATAAGTAAAGTACGAAAAATTAACTGACATGTCCTAAAGTAACGATTACCTACATAAAGTTCTAACCGCGATAGCTATTTCAAAATACAACTATTGCTCATAAACACATTCTCTCGCGGGATTCACTATATAATTAATGAACTGTTTTTATCGAATTGTCCTTGAAAACACTAATAGGTATAGACTAATTAATGGGACGAAGAACCCTTTTATACAGTGTAAAAAACACTAGAATTATAAAAGAGTAATTAAACACGAAAAAAAAAAGGTTACTATTTATGTTTTGCTGACATGCAAAAAGTTGATGTTTCATGCGCTAAGCTCGTGCGTTCCGTTTCATTATTTTGTCTCTGTTCACTCTCTTCGGCTTTTTCTCTCTGCACTTCAATATAAACTCACACCATCCTTGAGCTTTAAGGTATGGAATGATATGGAGATATCATTACTTGTATTTTCTCTGGTTTTTTTGAGTTTCTTAATCTATGCTCCTACTCCAATACTTTTAGTATTTGCATACAAGACCCCTGCAATTTTCGTATTCGGGGACTCCATTTTCGATGCTGGCAACAATCACTACAACAAAAACTGCACTGCCCAAGCCGATTTTTCACCTTATGGCTCCAACTTCTTTCACCATCCTACCGGAAGGTTCACCAATGGTCGGACGGTGCCCGACTTCATCTGTGAGTCAAATTTTCATTTTCTTTTTTTCAATTAAATCTTTGAAATTCTAATTTTGTAGCTAAATAGCCTTTTACTGCAAAAATTTTGTCACAATAAATGGATCTATAGTGAATTTTGACATACCAAAGAAAGGTAGGGCTTTGGTCCCTTGTAATTTTTTTTCTGTAATCCATAGGGCTTGTGTGTAATATTTTTGTACCGAAAAGAATTACACTTTGGCCCCTGGAATATAAATTAGAAAATTCTGGCCTCCCTACAAATCAGTTGTGGTTTCGAAAGTTTTCTCGCCCTCTAGAATCTAGGGAAAATTGCATTTTGGGCCCTAAAGTTTGGTGAGGGTGCTTCTGTGGTCCCTATGATTTGTACGGTTACACATTTGTCCCTGAAGTTTCACTTTCGTTTCAATATGGTCCAATTGCAAACTCCATCAACAAAAAAGTACTGAAATCCGCTATTCTATAGAGTAGTTTTTTCATTTCTTTCATATAAGTTTCGGGTGGGTGTTTAATTGGACATGAGTTTTCAAAGGTGACACATCCAGTCACTCATGTTCCAATTTAGCTTCAGTTTGATACAATCGAACATTTTGTTAAGAAAATATTGGATGGAATACATTAGTTTGAGAGTATTTTTATTATTTTTCGCATCACTCTCTCTTTTTGCATTTGCAAAAAGTTATTTTTTTTTCCGAAATCTATTCTTGTACTCATACATTTCATATTATTAATAATGAAAAATCTTACCTTATATTTTAATGAAAATTCAATTAAATTTTGTATATTTTTAGATAAACCTCTTTGGATCTTGTGTTAAATTACAGAGAATAAAAACTTTTATCACTATATTTTAATGAAATTTGATTAAAATTCTTAATTTTTTTTATATAAATCTATTTTGATTTTTATAAATATTTTATTGAATTATGAAGTATTAAAATTTTTACTCATACAAAACAACTTTGGATATTATAAGTCTTATCTTATTTTTAATAATTTTATTGAATAGTCATTAAATATAGGGGTAAAAAATTTCATTTTAAATAGTTATAAGATGCATGAATGCAATAACAGATTGGAAAAAAGAAAATAGCTTTCTTATAACTGTAAAAAGAGAGATTGATGTGAAAAATTTCAAAATCCCCATATTAATAGAATTCATCCAAATTTTGTAATAAAATTTAGATTGGATCAAATTGAAGCAGAATCAGGACATAAGGGATCAAAGAGAGAAAATTGACTAAAGCACCGGTGCACTAACAGAATTCGTCCAATTTTGTTTACGAAATTTGCAATTGGACTCAATTGAAACATAAATGTACTTGGAAGACCAAATGTGCAACTTGTGAACCTCAGATACCACAAAAAGCACCGACCCAAAATGTAATTACCCCTAGAATCTACCGTAGTTTTTGTGGAAGATATATCGGACCAATCCGGTATACATCTATAAATTTGGGGAGTTAATTGGAAAACCTGAAACGTCATGGACTTATGTAATGAAAAATTTCAGCTCAGTTCATTGGCATTAGTCTGCAAAAACCATTTCTTGAAGCACAACTGGAGGTTGTGAATGGAAGCGAAAAGGAGTACCCCACCAATGGAATCAATTTTGCAAGTGCCGGCAGTGGAGTTTTGAGAGGAACTAACCAAGATCTGGTAAGAAGCACCACCATTTTTAGGATAAAATTGCATGCCCACCCTTCAAAGTCTTGCTGTTTGTTAAGCTCTAGTCTCATTAGGAAAATCAAACTCTAACTCTACTAGGGTTACCTAGTCACCTCCTATATATATACTCCATGTATATTTTATAAAAAAAAAAAAAAAAAACTTTTACAAAGATATACAGGGAGTTTATATATAAGAGTGTTAGGGGTTGATTTTACTAGTGAGATTAGAGTTTAACATAGTGAGTCAAAACCCATATACATATATTAAATTTTTTTACTACAGGTCCTTGGAATAATTAGCAAAGTACAACAAGATACCAAAATTTTAGGGATGCAAAGCGAAGCCTAACCTTTTTTTATTTAATATATATATATATATATTTCATGTGTAAGTTGTGTTTTGGTAAGTGATCAGTCTTATTGTCATTTTGCAGACTAATCGACCCATATTAATGAATTGTTATCGTCTATATACACATTGCCACCCTAATAATGTGGAACAAATATAGTAACAAAATACCAATAAAATAGAAAACGAAACTTACAATTTCTCCCAATTGTGATTGTTGTTCAATGATTTTTTTTATACCACAATGGTCTATAAACAATGATCTTTAAAATGAGATATTAATATTTTATTTTTGGAATTCTGAATTAGGATACAAGCGAATATTATATATAATATTAATTTTGATGTTAATATTATATATCACATCACTACAATTTGTGTGTCCCGTGAATGTTGAAATATAGCATAAATTAATGCTGATAATAACGCAAATTATATGAGCATGTTGAATGTAACATGATTTACTGATAAAAAAAGTGATTTGGATGTTGTATATAATACTCACATATGTTTTGATAATGTATAAGACCGTGTTATAAAAACTTAAGTTTCTGAAAGTGCTATATTGCATATAACATGAATCTGAAAACTAATGAAAAAATAGTGAATATGATATCATTTTGAATATCTTATTCAGACGAATGTGCATATATTTAGATCATGACAAAAATGTGTACAATAAAAAAGATTTTGATTTTAATAAAATTTATTTTATTGTGAAAATAGTTACATATGGGAGCAACAATTAAATATAAAAAATTCCAATTCGCAAAACTTAGAAAGGCAAATTTGTCATGGAAAATTTGACGTTTTTGAATTTGAAATTGGAAGGTTCAAAAAACTACACTTCGAGATTATTTGGTTCAGTTTAAAAAATACATGGAAATCTGAATCTTTCTGGAATGATTCTAATCTGCTGCAAAGTATCACACCAGAAACTAGAAACAATTTGTAAATAGTATTCTTATTCTTGTTAAGACACTCAATTTCTAATAATATTTATCTAATAACACACATTTTTAAAATATATTAAAAAAAATAAAAATAAAATTATCCTAATAAATATAAAGTGATGTGGCAAAATAATTATCTTTATAAATTATTGGAATAAAAATTAGATAACTTTTAATTATTTTAATACTTAATTCATCTCAAAATAGTATATATTAAGACAAATTTAGTATAAGTAAATTTTGTTGTAATGTAATTATCATTCCACTGTTATTTACAGGGAGTAACGCCCCTCCAGGATCAGCTCCAACAATTCAAAACCCTAATCGAGCAAAACCACATAAACAAGAAATCTCTCCAAGCTTCTCTTTTCTTCTTCGAGTCCGGCTCCAACGACATCTTCAACTACTTCCTCCTCTTGGACACTCCAACTCTCTCCCCAGCCGCCCATGTACAGGAGATGCTGACAGAAGTTGGGGCTTTTATCGATGGGGTCTACAAGCTTGGCGCCCGCAGGATTGTCCTATTCTCGTTGGGTCCCGTCGGCTGTGTCCCTGCCCGAGCACTCCTTCCAGGAGCCCCGGTCAAGCGGTGCTTTGGAAAGATGAATAGAATGGTGAAGGATTACAACAGTGGTTTAGATGGTATAGTGAAAGAAATGGGAAGAAAGTACCCTGGCGCAGTTGGTGTTTATGGGGCAGTTTATAATATTGTCCAGCTTTTTCGAGCCAATGCAAAACGTTACGGTAATTTCCTTTCTTTTCTTAGTTTTTCTTCTAACTGGTAATAGTCTTTCTTCTTCTTCTTTTTAATTATTATTATTATTATTATTATTATTATTATTATTATTATTATTATTATTTCAAGAAGTTCTGATGATTTTCATAGAAGGAATAGCAGGATGAATTACACTTTTTTGCCACTGAAGGAAATAGTAGCATAAAATTTCTTGGTTTGGGTACGACTGGGAAATTTAATGTAAATTTCAAAGTTAAAGGGGTAATTTGATAAAATTAAATATCAAATTAAAAAATGAGTTGTAAATTTAAACTTAATTCATACTTTAGAGTTACAAAGCATAATTTAGTAACATGCTTAAGATTTTAAGTGTTAAGTGGTATCAGATAAAAAAAAATATAATAAACTCCAATATTTTTATATTCAAATGTTCACAAATTCTTATACCTTATTTCTACGGAAGCAAACATATATTTGAAGAGAGGAGGAGACAATATTGATGAAGGATTTTTCCCGACCAGCTCAACTGCTTGACAAATGGCACTCATTGAACACGTGTACCCAAATATTGAACACATGATGCACGTGCCAAGCACGTGATTCCAAACCAGACCTACTGGCAATTAAGGGTTATGCTCGATGCCAAAGGGACCATCGAATAAGTTGTCTTACCGAGCGCACGACTATTTCCGACCAATGCAAGCATTTGCTTGGGGCAACCGATCACTGCCTGCTCGGTCTGCATCACGAGCTTGGGGAGCGTTACAACTACTCACTACATATAAGAAATGTGCAATTACTATTACATTAATCCCAAATCCCCCCAAATCCGGGGGATTAAGGGAAGTTGGCAAAAAATTAGGGAAGATTTGCCCAACAAGTCTCCCCCTCATCTACAAATATGGGAAGGTAGGTCTAGCCAGATAGGAATATACACCTACCCTTTCTCACTAGTCGTTAGTCTGCCAAATTCTCTTGAGAACTTTCGACTAATTCTCACACCAAAGGTGAAATTGCCAAGAGGCCCATTCGTGTGCATGTTTTATAGGAATCCTAGCTAAAGGAGGATCGATCTTCCGAATCTCGAGAACCATATCTGAGATCCAATTTTTGGCATCATTAGATTGACGCCGTCTGTGAGAAACGACTAATTGTATTTCTCATGCTTTAAAAAGATTTTATGGTTACTCTTAGATCAGGAAACATAACCAACGAATGGGAGAATGATAGACAACCCATCCATACAACGTATCCAGAGATTGGCTCTTCCGGTGACTCCCTACTGATGGACCTGATGAAGGAGGTTCGTGATCCTCTTAGAGCATGCAAAAGATGGATAGACAAAAGGAACTACCGCCACTAGTGCCCTACAGGTTTGTGCCTCCCTATAGTGAGGCACAAGCCATTGCCAACAAGGGGCGAAGAATCCGACAAGATTTCCGTCTGGAAGAAGAGCTCCAGAGAAAGCGATATGAACTTTAGAGGGAATTAGAGAAGCTTCCTTACGAAAGAGAGAAACTAAGGAGGGTAGTCCCTCATCCTGAACGTGCGCCCCAACGTCCATTCTAGGCTTGCTCCAAGGGTGCTGCCAGTGTGATCAATGGAGATGAGAAATTGTTTGAAAGACCATAGGAATGTTGTAACCAACTAGGAGGGAAACAAATTTGTCCCCTAGCAACGTTTCATACTTTATGGAGGCTTCTTCGGGGACATATTCGCAAACTTATCGTTTGTGGAGAGACTGCCAAACCAATAGAGATCTTTGGGACCAAGTGAATGAGATCAACAAGAAACTCAGTCATATTGGGAAGAGGGAGCTAAACG
This sequence comes from Eucommia ulmoides, assembly GCA_016647705.1. Taxonomy (NCBI): domain Eukaryota; kingdom Viridiplantae; phylum Streptophyta; class Magnoliopsida; order Garryales; family Eucommiaceae; genus Eucommia; species Eucommia ulmoides. The sequence continues at coordinate 25,939,469 of CM028337.1, forward strand.
TGTAAGGGCTTGTAAGGAAGATTTCCCTGTCATTTACCACCTGGGTTTTTAAAGAAAATGTGTCTGTCAACTTCAATTTTCCATCATAGATCTAGACATACAAGGAAAACCAACCCTTTTGAGCACCTAGATTCTTATAATGTCCATATGGATATGTACAGAGTGTCGAGTTCAGTTAAGTGTCAAGAATTCAAAGTCATCCTAGCTGGTTTTACCCGGATATGGTATAAGGCCCTCAAGCTAATTATTTTTACTCCTTTAAATCCTTAAGTACGACATTCATTCACAGGTTTGTAAGTAACAAGCAATGAGCCGAAAACCCATCCATTCTAATGGCTACTTAACCTAGATAATGAAAGATTAGAATCTTTTTTAGAAAGGTTCAAGCAAAAGTCTGACTAAGTCGAAGACTTGAATAATGGGATAGCCATTGCGGCGTGGATAAAAGGGATTAGGAAAGGCCCTTTCATCTATGTAATGGCCTGGGCGCCACCAAATATATTAGCTTCAACGTTTGCCTTGGCAACCTAATTCATCTCGGCTGAAGATGTCTATCAGGCCCGAGCTAAAGAAGATGAAGACCAAATAAGTGAGAGAAAACCCAAAGAGTCAAACTATAATGGTACTAGTCAGGATGACATCAAGTCAAAGAAGAAAAGAAGCAACAGAGAGTGGTGAGGGCCCAATAAGGCACCTGGGAGCTCAGGATCCCTTATCTGCTACACGAACTTCACCCTCTTAAACGCATCACTAGGAATAGAATGATGCAAATAAAAGACAAGAAGCTGGTCAGGTGGCCCTAACCCTTAAGAAAAAGGGAAAAGACAACCAATTTTGATAAGTGGTGTAATTTCCACCAAGATCGTGGACACACTACCGACAAATGCTACGACCTCAAAAATGAGATCGAATAACTCATCTAGAGGGGCCATCTGAGAATGTTCACAATGAACCAAGAATAAAACGACCGAAGAGAATAAGAGATCATGAACCGGCCTGGGGTTCCCAAGGAGATAAGAACCATCCACGGATGATTCATCTCAGGTAGAGTGTCCAAGGTACCAACCCTTAAGTATGTAAGTAAAAGACAAGAAGTTGGTCAGGTGGCCCCAACCCTTAAGGAAAAAGAAAAAGACAACCAATTTCGATAAGTGGTGTAATTTCCACCAAGATCGTGGACACACTATCGACAAATGCTACAACAGCAACTAAGCCTTTATCCCACTTATGTAGGGTCGGTTACATGAATCCATTTATGCCATAATGATCGATCAAGGGCTATTCCCTTTGTTAGGTTTAATATCATTAAACCATTTCTAATAGACTCGTTTAACGTCTTCTTAGGTCTACCTCTCCCTCTAGTAGCTCCCTACACTTGAATTAAATCACATTTTCTCACTGGTGATTCTATGAGTCTTCTGTACACATGCTCAAACCATCGTAAACTATTTTCTCTAATTTTCTCTTCAATGGGTGTTATTCATAAATTCTCTCTAATAACTTCATTCTTAATTTTATCCATTCCCGTCTTCCCACTCATTTACCACAACATCCTCATTTCAGTCACCCTAATTTTCTGTACATGATTCTTTTTTACCGCCTAACATTCTGAACCATACAGAAGTGCTAGTCTTATAGCAGTTTTATAGAATTTTTCTTTAAGTTTCAACGAGATCCTGTGATTACAAATCACTCAAACTGTATTTCTCCACTTTAACCAACGTGCTTTGATTCTATGCATAATATCCTCTTCGATTTCGCCATTGCTTTAAATCATTGAGCCTAAATATCTAAAATGATCAACCTTTGGCACCTCCTCATATCCAATTTTGATCGCAACACCGTCTCTCTAGGCATTACTAAAATTGCAATGCATGTATTCCATTTTGCTTCTGCTAACCTTCAAACTTTTAGACTCTAAAGCTTCTCTCTATCTTTCTAACTTGGTATTAAAACTTATTCTATTTTCGTCAACTAATACTATGTCATCCGCAAACAACATACTCCAAAGTACCCCATTTTGAATATGTTTTATGACCTCATCAATTACTACAACAAATGGGTAAGGATTTAAAGATAATCATTGATGTAAACCTATATTAATAGGAAATGCACAAGTATCGCCTCCTCCTATTCGAACACTAGTGACTATACCTTCATACATATCCTTAATTACCTCGATGTACACATTGGATACCTATTTCGTTTCTAGCACCCACCACAAAACTTCTCTGGGTACCCGATCATAAGCCTTTTACAGGAATACAAATACCATATGTAAATCTTTCTTCTTTTCTCTATATTTTTTCATTAATCTTCTGAGTAAATAGATAGTTTCAGTGGTTGATCAGCTGGACATAAATCCAAATTGGTTCTTTTCTATGCTCGCTTCATGTCTTATTTTATATTATATCACTCTCTCCCAAAGTTTCGTAGTATGACTCATAAGTTTTATGCCCCGATAGTTTGTGCAACTTTGAACATCCCCTTTATTTTTATAGATGGTGAACGCGCCCCAATTTTCTAGAGAAAACCAAAAAACAAATATATATATAGATATATGTTTATATATGCTTGGCACTGGTAAAACGAGAAGGGTTTTTAAAAACGTCGATTTTCTCATTAAAATGTACTTAAGCCTGTTTTAGAAAAAGGAGTCGCCACCTAGCATTGGGTTTAAATGATGTGCTAGGTCACCATATTTTTCTTTTTTGAAAATAATTTAAAAATGGCTTAAGTAAAATTTGACTCCAAAAATAATATGGTCTAACCAGAGATTCGTTTAAAGAGTTTGGGGGTCAGTTACGCTCGGGGAAGGTGTCAAGCACCCCAAGACGCCCGTCCAAATACGGTACCTTATCCGATTAAGTCCAATTAAAATTTAAATCCGAATGTTTTTATTTTATTTTTAAATCCTCCTTATATACACATACACACACATTTGAGGGAAGTGATCCCCCTTCTAAACCTAGACCGTTCTGATTGAAGGTTGGGAATTTTTTACCTCGTATTGTTAGCACATTATATTTAATACAAATTAAATAAAACACCCGTACACACGCATCGAGGAGAGTAATTCCCTTCTAAATTTTAGCCATTCAAATTGAAGGTTGAGAATTTTCCACCTCGTATTGTTAGCACATTATATTTAATACAAATTAAATAAAACACCCGCACACACGCATCGATGAGAGTAATTCCCTTCTAAATCTTAGCCATTCAAATTGAAGGTTGGGAATTTTCCACCTCGTATTGTTAGCACATTATATTTAATACAAATTAAATAAAACACCCGTACACACGCATCGAGGAGAGTAATTCCCTTCTAAATTTAGCCATTCAAATTGAAGGTTGAGAATTTTCCACCTCGTATTGTTAGCACATTATATTTAATACAAATTAAATAAAACACCCGTACACACGCATCGAGGAGAGTAATTCCCTTCTAAATTTAGCCATTCAAATTGAAGGTTGGGAATTTTCCACCTCGTATTGTTAACACATTATATTTAATACAAATTAAATAAAACACCCGTACACACGCATCGAGGAGAGTAATTTCCTTCTAAATTTAGCCATTCAAATTGAAGGTTGGGAATTTTCCACCTCGTATTGTTAGCACATTATATTTAATACAAATTAAATAAAACACCCGTACACACGCATCGAGGAGAGTAATTCCCTTCTAAATCTTAGCCATTCAAATTGAAGGTTGGGAATTTTCCACCTCGTATTATTTACTTAAAAAAAAAAAAAATTAAAAAAAAATAAATAAATAAATAAATAAATAAATAAAAAGAAAATAAAAAGTAATAAATAAATAAATAATAAAGGAAGAAGAAAAAAAAATCTAATTTACAAAAAAAAAAAAAATTAGTATAATAACAACTTAAAAAAATAAGAGTAAGATTTACAACAGATGAAAATTTACCACCTTCTTGGAGATTTTTCTTCTTCAAAATTACAATAAAATGAAAATAATATTATTTTCTTCAAAAATTTTCTCCAGATTTCTCCTCTCCCTTACAAAAATTTGTCTCAAAAAATTTCTTCCTCCCCAAAAATCCCCCTTCCCTCTTGTGATCCTTCCTATATTTATAGGAAGGAAATCTGAAATATTCCTTCAACAATCACGCGAAAAAGAGGGGAAAAAGGGGGTGGGTGCACCGAAATTTGGTGCACCCACCCCCTTTTGGGTGCACCAAAAATGGTGCACCCAAAAAGGGGGGGGCTGCCCCCCCTGCTGGCCGCACATGCGGCCAGCAACACTGGTCGCTACAGCGACCAGTGCAACTGGTCGCTGTAGCGACCAGCTTAGTCGCACGTGCGACTAGCCCTTGGTCGCACGTGCGACCTTAGTGCACCCCCCGCCCCCGTTCGGTCCAGACCTCTCTCGTTCTCGTCTGTTTCTGGTCCATTTTGTTCCGAATTAACGCGTTTTTATTCCACTTCGACAAATCTACAAAACCAAAAAAATAAATTAATTAATTACTAATATTTAATTTACTTAAGAGATTAATAAAACTTAATTTAGCAGTATTAAACCGTACAAATACGGTACAATCAAAATAAAATAAATAGAAAAATAAAATAAAAATAACTATAAAACAAAGTATATTTTTTTGCGAAGCGGTCAAAATGCCGTGTCTACAGCTGCCCCTCTTTGTCATGCAAGTTCCACTTGCTTGACAAAGATAAAAGACCACGTCATTTTGATCGTCCCATTTTATCTTTATTTATTTTTTTATTTTTATTTTTAGTGTATTTTCCAATAATAGAACAAATAAAATTAAATGATTCATGACGAATACGTGTACGTTTAGAGTAATAAAAGAATACTCATGACGATGTTCATGATAAACAAATGTCCGTTTAGAGGATTGTTTAGAGTAATAAAAAAATGACTCTTGACGATACTCATGACGAATACGTGTCCATTTAGAGGATCGTTTAGAGTAATAAAAAAAGTGACTTCTGACGATACTTATGGCGAACACGTGTCCGTTTAGAAGATTGTCTAGAGTAATAAAAAAAAGACTCATGACGATATTCATGATAAACAAGCGTCTGTTAAGATAATCGTTTAGAGTAATAAAATAATTCATGACAGTACTCATGACGAACATGTGTCCGTTTAGAGGATCGTTTAGAGTAATAAAATAATTCATGACGGTACTCATAACGAACATGTGTCTGTTTAGAAGATTGTCTAGAGTAATAAAAAAAAGACTCATGACGATACTCATGACGAACAAGTGTCTGTTTAGAGGATCGTTTAGAGTAATAAAATGATGACTCATGACGATACTCATGACGAACAAGTGTCTGTTTAGAGGATTGTTTAGAGTAATAAAAAATGACTCATAACGATACTCATGACGAACACGTGTCTGTTTAGAGGATCGTTTAGAGTAATAAAAAATGACTCATAACGATACTCATGACGAACACGTGTCTGTTTAGAGGATCGTTTAGAGTAATAAAAATGACTCCTGACGATACTCATGACGACCACGTGTCTGTTTAGAGGATTGTTTAGAGAAAAAAAATGACTCATGACGATACTCATGACGAACAAGTGTACGTTTAGAGGATTGTTTAGAGTTATAAAAATTATTCATGCCCCAGCCCTCTTGGCCAGGGGCTTAAAGAAAGTTCAAGAGTATAAAATATGCCCCCACTTGTGACTGAGCCAGAATGAGAGAGCAAAGATATAAATGTGCCCCAGCCGAACTCTCAGATGACCGAACATTTATAGATTGCCTACGTACCTTAGTATTATGCCGAGGATTAAGTTTGGCGTAGTTCACTTTTCGCCCTTTTCAGGGCAAAACGCATACCTGGATGCTCATTTAGAGCTTTGGAACTTTTAGTAATAAAAGTTTCTAATTTGAACCGGAAGGTAAGAAGTCTTTGTGAGAGAGAAATCCATGTTTCCCTGCCCTTTGAAAACCCTGTAATTGGACAAAAAACACATGCAACACGAAAATTTAGTTTGAAAAACTTGTCACTCTTGACGACTAGCAATTCCGTCCCCCCCTTTTCCGTCGCAATCTCTCATTTGATGGCGCTTGACTTTCTCGGGTCACGGGACAGTATCGGGAGATTTTTCCATTTTTGAATTTAGAAGTCTCGCTTTTCAACTGAGAGTTCGGCATGCTTCAGGGTGATGCGACAATTTTTTTTTTAGTTCCCTTCGACTCAAGGGAAGGCCCAACATACCTCATCGAGGTCTCCTTGGCTTGCTCGACTGGATTTTTGTCTTTTCAAATTAGTAGGTGCTTCAATGCTTGGGGTTCTAATACTCCTGCATGCTCTGTGTTTTCTCAAGTCCTGCAAAACTGATTTAGTCCAAAAATGGGTAAATGTCGAAAATTACTAAAATGAGTACCTTCAATACCCGATATGATTTTCTGTGAGATCTTGAGTCAAGAATGTAGAGGAATATGATTCTAATACATTTTCAGACCACGACCAATGTTTCTTTTCTCAAATTCTAATTCCATTCAAATCCATTAAGTTCTGATTCCAAAAAATATCATTTGCCGCTAATTTGGACCGAGGCGGAAAATATGAACAAATCTATCTATCATCTTTCTTTCCTCTTCAAATCTCTTCCACATTTATACCAATACTTCTTGTTCGGTTATCCCACTTTTCGTTTTTCCATTTTTTTTTTCTCTCTTTTTTCTTTTTTCTTTTTTTCTTATTATTTTCTTCTTTTTCCCTTTTTTTTTTCTTTTTTTTTTTTTCTTTTTTTTTTATATCGAACTTACAATGATTTAGGGACAGCCGAGCTTATCAATGAACTTGATTTTCTTTGAAAATTGAGACCTTCTTGCAACATTTGAAAGTTTCTTCATTGGGATCATTGGCGTGAGATGATTGTATTCCCTTTTTACCATCGAGTAACTCAGACAATAGGTAAATCGGGATATTTACACCCAGTTTCATCAATCACTAAAGTACCACCAAAGATAGTTTGATTAGCTTGCAACAATATATCAAAGCATCGTAAGGACAATGGATACCAATCTTTGACTTTTGAACCCCCCGGTACTTCTGGAATCGCTGACGAATTTGGTTACGGGCCTTTTCAGATTTCACCATCGTTTGGATAAACTTAATCTTCCTTTGATTATAGTCCCATTGAATCGTGGTCTAACTTTGTATTGAAATCACACATTCACATCCTCACTCAGTCATATCACGTACAACATATGCAGGCAATTTTGGGCACCTGAAATAGTAAGATTCAAACATTCGACCACAGTTTTGAATAAACAGTATTGCATTATTGAAATTTTAAAAGTCATTACAGAGCAAATCCTTTTCCATCCAAAAGACCAACGGGATGGAAAGGTGAGTACGCAAAGATTTTCCAATTTTATCAAAACACCTCGCAAATTTAAAGCAAACAAAAAAAAAACAGTTTTGCAGTCTTTAGATTTTTTCAAATTGAGCCTTAGGCACATGACTCGCTCCCATCTCCACCAATATTTTGGTAAAGATTGACTTCACCACCCCTTGAAGGTGCATACTCAGGCAACGGATTCTGCTGACAATTTGGCGTACCGGCCTCAGGTTTTTTAGGAAACGTGATGGCTCCTGTCCGTATAAACTCCTGAATTTTGTTTTTCAGCTGAAAGCATTGTTCAGTCGCATGTCCTCTGGTTCCTGAGTGGTATTCAAGAAAGCATTTGAAGAAGCTGCTTTACTCCCTGGTTTAACTTCGTAGAATGGAAGGGGCGTCAGCATCCCCTGCTTTAAACAATTCCGGTACAACTCGGTGATCGAGACCGGAAGGTCTTGTAGCTCTCTGTTGTCGTTCTGGAAATTTCCCCCAGTAGCATGAGGTAGAAGGTCTTGGTGGTATTGGGTTCCTGACCTTGGAGTGCAGTTAGGAATTTGAGGTGGGGTGTTCGGGCGCGGTTGATAGGTATGGTAAGAGGGTGTTGGGTAGGCTTGAGGGTAATATTGGGGAATGTGATTTTGATAAGGGGGAGGTACATTTTGGTAATAGCGCGGGCGGCTTTGGGAATAGGGTTGGTTTTGAGGATAATTTTGGTTTTGGCAATTTTGAGGAGGGTAGTTGTGATATTGGTTGTTCTGGTTCGGGTAGTTCTGGGGACAAGAAGTTTGGGGGTAGTTCTGGTAATGGGTTTGCCGAGGGGAAACGACAACAGCTACTTCATTTTCTTTCATCTTTGGTGGGGCTGACCTTTTCGTCAGATTGGATTGGGCCCCTTCAATTTTTCCGCTCCTTATTCCTTCTTCCGTCACCTCGGCCTGTTTGATCGCATCGCCGAAAGAAACCACTGCTATGCTCGAGAGATCTCGATAGAACGGCGGTGACTGAATTGATTTGAATATCTCTAACTGAGCCTCCTCGCTCAGCTTAGGGACAACTTTGGCAGTCTCTTCCCTCCAACGAGCAGTATACCTCCGGAAACTTTCGTCTTTATTTTTCAGTATCTGGTAGAGGGTATTGCGGTCTGGCGCGGCATCCCTATTGTACACATATTGCTCACAGAAGGCCTCTACCAGATCTTCAAATGTTTTAATCTGTGATAGCTCCAGGGTCATGTACCAGTTGAGAGCCGATCCTTTCAACGACCTCCGAAACATCTTTAGGCAAAGGTCTTCGTTCCGAGCATGAATTCCTAACTCCTCTTTGTAAATGCTAACATGCCATTCTGGAGGGCCAGTGCCATCATATTTTGTGAATTCTGGAACCACGAAATTTTCCGGGTACACAATCCCGGGTGGTGCTGACAACTCCTTGTACGTCGCTTTCCTGGACGGCTTCTCTTTTTGCCATTCTTCCATAGTTTTTTCTAATTTCTCCATTTTCAGAAGCCAAGACGGTGGAGGGCCATTCTCTTCTTTGTTTTCAGTTTCAATGGCCGGGGCCGGTTGGCTATCATTTGAATTGTTCGGTGGAGTAACGACCCTCTCCGGGTGAATGAGGATCTGCGGGGCGGCGGGGGCCGAGCCCTCTGGCGAGGCCTGATAGACATGCCCCTGGATGGGATATGTCGGAGCTCCATAGGCGAAAGGATGAGGGCCCAGCTGAGGTCCATAGTAGACCGGTACTGCAAAGTTCGGGCCGACGTGGTTCGGATTCGGCCCTGAGTTCTCCATCCCAATACTTGCAGGGTTTCCATTTGGGGATTCAGTCACAGGATTCCCGTTGGACGGAGGAATAGGCACCTCCTGAGGTCGGCTAAGTTCATTGATCCTTTCCATCAACCTGTCAATAGTTTCCTGCATCTGAGCTATCTGGGTCGTTCGGGGAGATTCGGGATTGCTTTCTGATGTCATCCTGGAATGAGTCTGTGCTCGACTGCGTGTAAAGATCGGACTTCGAAAGGGGGGAACTGGATTTGCTTTTCGGGGACCAATTTTCTTTGTCTTGTCCTTTTCTTTTTCACCTACAAAAAAAAAAAAAAAAAAAAAAATCATTTTTTAGTTCATGTGGGTCTTAGGTGGCCTTAAAGCCCTTTCTAATTCGAAGATTTCAATTTCGGTAACGACTAATTAAAAAAAAAATTATTATTTTTTATTTATTTTTATTTATTTATTTTTTATTTTTTTATTTTTTTGTCGTTCCCTACCGATATTGAAAACTTTGAACTTGTTTGGTGGTTTTTTTTTTTTTTTTTTTTTTTTTTTTTTTTAGGACTTCCCCGGACGTCATAAATCCATCAAGTACAAAAAATCATTTCTCGTCTTGTATCATAGAATCCTGAGGGGATAATATGGATACAAGACAGTTTTGTTTTTATCAGAGGATTTACAACAATATAAGGGCCTGAGAGGAAATAAGAAAAAAAAAAATATATATATATATATATAATAAAATAAATGATATATAAAAAAAAATAAAAAATAAAAAAATAAAAAAAATCACAACTTATTTACTGAATTGAGGGAAAAAATAAAATAAAATTTAACATTCGGACTTTAGATTAATTGGACTTATTCAGACATATTGGGCTCAACCCTCAGCCGTCCCCAGCGGAGTCGCCAGCTGAACGCGCCCCAATTTTCTAGAGAAAACCAAAAAACAAATATATATATATATATATATATATATATATAGATATATGTTTATATATGCTTGGCGCTGGTAAAACGAGAAGGGTTTTTAAAAACGTCGATTTTCTCATTAAAATGTACTTAAGCCTGTTTTAGAAAAAGGAGTCGCCACCTAGCATTGGGTTTAAATGATGTGCTAGGTCACCATATTTTTCTTTTTTGAAAATAATTTAAAAATGGCTTAAGTAAAATTTGACTCCAAAAATAATATGGTCTAACCAGAAATTCGTTTAAAGAGTTCGGGGGTCAGTTACGCTCGGGGAAGGTGTCAAGCACCCCAAGACGCCCGTCCAAAGACGGTACCTTATCCGATTAAGTCCAATTAAAATTTAAATCCGAATGTTTTTATTTTATTTTTAAATCCTCCTTATATACACATACACACACATTTGAGGGAAGTGATCCCCCTTCTAAACCTAGACCGTTCTGATTGAAGGTTGGGAATTTTTCACCTCGTATTGTTAGCACATTATATTTAATACAAATTAAATAAAACACCCGTACACACGCATCGAAGAGAGTAATTCCCTTCTAAATTTTAGCCATTCAAATTGAAGGTTGGGAATTTTCCACCTCGTATTGTTAGCACATTATATTTAATACAAATTAAATAAAACACCCGCACACACGCATCGAGGAGAGTAATTCCCTTCTAAATCTTAGCCATTCAAATTGAAGGTTGGGAATTTTTCACCTCGTATTGTTAGCACATTATATTTAATACAAATTAAATAAAACACCCGTACACACGCATCGAGGAGAGTAATTCCCTTCTAAATTTAGCCATTCAAATTGAAGGTTGAGAATTTTCCACCTCGTATTGTTAGCACATTATATTTAATACAAATTAAATAAAACACCCGTACACACGCATCGAGGAGAGTAATTCCCTTCTAAATTTAGCCATTCAAATTGAAGGTTGAGAATTTTCCATCTCGTATTGTTAACACATTATATTTAATACAAATTAAATAAAACACCCGTACACACGCATCGAGGAGAGTAATTTCCTTCTAAATTTAGCCATTCAAATTGAAGGTTGGGAATTTTCCACCTCGTATTGTTAGCACATTATATTTAATACAAATTAAATAAAACACCCGTACACACGCATCGAGGAGAGTAATTCCCTTCTAAATCTTAGCCATTCAAATTGAAGGTTGGGAATTTTCCACCTCGTATTATTTACTTAAAAAATAAATAAATAAATAAATAAAAATTAAAAAAAAAATAAAATAAAAAAATAAAAAATAAATAAATAAAAAGAAAATAAAAAGTAATAAATAAATAAATAATAAAGGAAGAAGAAAAAAAAAAATCTAATTTACAAAAAAAAAAATAAATTAGTATAATAACAACTTAAAAAAATAAGAGTAAGATTTACAACAGATGAAAATTTACCACCTTCTTGGAGATTTTTCTTCTTCAAAATTACAATAAAATGAAAATAATATTATTTTCTTCAAAAATTTTCTCCAGATTTCTCCTCTCCCTTACAAAAATTTGTCTCAAAAAATTTCTTCCTCCCCAAAAATCCCCCTTCCCTCTTGTGATCCTTCCTATATTTATAGGAAGGAAATCTGAAATATTCCTTCAACAATCACGCGAAAAAGAGGGGAAAAAGGGGGTGGGTGCACCGAAATTTGGTGCACCCACCCCCTTTTGGGTGCACCAAAAATGGTGCACCCAAAAAGGGGGGGCTGGCCCCCCCCTGCTGGCCGCACATGCGGCCAGCAACACTGGTCGCTACAGCGACCAGCTTGGTCGCACGTGCGACCAGCCCTTGGTCGCACGTGCGACCTTAGTGCACCCCCCGCCCCCGTTCGGTCCAGGCCTCTCTCGTTCTCGTCTGTTTCTGGTCCATTTTGTTCCGAATTAACGCGTTTTTATTCCACTTCGACAAATCTACAAAACCAAAAAAATAAATTAATTAATTACTAATATTTAATTTACTTAAGAGATTAATAAAACTTAATTTAGCAGTATTAAACCGCACAAATACGGTACAATCAAAATAAAATAAATAGAAAAATAAAATAAAAATAACTATAAAACAAAGTATATTTTTTTGCGAAGCGGTCAAAATGCCGTGTCTACAGATGGGTACTAAGATACTCCTCCTCCAATCATCATGCATTCTTTTAGTCCTCAAAATGTCATTGAAAAGTCTAGTCAACCACTCTATCCTAATATCTCCCAAATTTTTTCACACCTCTATAGGGATTTCATTTAGCCCTACTGCTTTTTCAATTCTCATCTTCCTAAGGGTTATTCTAACTTTTGAAGCCCTAATTCTTCTATAAAACCTATAAATCCTATCTAAAGATAAACTAGGCAACTCTAGTCTCTAGATTCCCCGACGTCATTCTCCTTAAATAAATTATAAAAATAACTTCTTCATCATTCTATAATCTCCCCATCCTTTATTAGTACATTTTCATAAGTGTCTTTGATGCAGCTGACATTTCCCATATCTCTAGTCTTTCGTTGATGTCGCCTAGTAAGTTTAAATATATCATTCTCTCCCTCTTTTGTATCTAACTTTTGATACAAATTATCATACGCCCCAAAATTTTGATTACTTAATTACTTTTCTCGCCTTCATTTTTGTATGTTTATACTTCTCTAACTCTCCCTACTTTGATATTTTTTCCATTCTTTATAAGCTATTTTCTTGTCTCGAATAACTTTTTGAACCTTCTCATTCCACCACCAATTTTCTTTATATCATGGTCCTCCTGCTTTCGAAACTCTTAAAACTTTTCTTCTTATCTCTCTAATACGACTCGCCATATCAATCCACATTTTGTTTACATCCTCATGTCTCTTCCATAACTTATCATTACTAATTTTATCCTTCAACAACTCCATCTTTTCACCTCTTAGATCTCTCTAACGTATCCTTGCTTACTTATTTATCTTAGACTGCCGTTTCCACCCCTGAAACTTTATATCGGTTACCATTAGTCTATGTTGGGTAACAATACTCTCTCCGGGTATGACTTTACAATCCTTACATATTAAACGATTACTCGTTCTAGTAAGGACAAAATATATCTGGCTATTCTTCTGACCACTCTTAAATGTGATAAGGTGCTCATCCCTCTTCCTGAAACATGTATTTAGAAGAACTAAATCATACACCATAGCAAAATCTAAAATCATCTCACCTATTGCATTCTTCTCCCCAAATCCATAACCACCATATACTTTCTCGAAAGTCTCCATTTTCTTCCCGACATGTACATTCAAGTCTCTCCCGATAAATATTTTTTCTTGGTTAAGTATACTTTGAAAGACTTTGTTCATCGTCTCCCAAAATTACCGTCTAACATTTTCTTGCAGTCCAACTTGAGGAACGTACACACTAATAACGTTAATCACCTCTTTTCCAATCTCCAACTTTATAACAATCATCCTATCGTCAATTTTCCTAATATCAATAACGCTATCCTTTAAATCCCTATCTACCATAATGCCCACCTCATTACTATGTTTGTCCTTCTTTGTATACCATAATTTATACCCCGTACTCTCAATTTCTCGAGTCTTACCGATCAACGTTCCTATATTCCAAGTTACCAGCCTAAGCCTATTTTCATGGACAAACTTCTTTATCCGCACATGTCTACCATAATGCGGCAACCCTCTCTTATTTAACATTGTATCCGATCGAAAACACAACACGTCGCTTTCGGGCAATGCCCTAAAGGGGCCATCTAAGAATGTTCACAATGAACCAAGAATAGAACGACCGAAGAGGAGAAGAGATCCTGAACCGATTTGGGGTTTGCGATGAGATAAAAACCATCCACGGAGGATTAATCTCAAGTAGAGTGTCCAAGGCCGAGCACAAGGCCCATGCCTAGAAAAGTAAAAAGAATGTGGAAGATTATACTTTCCAAGTGAAAAAATCCCCCATGGCTGAACGAGAGGCCAATATGTATACCGAGAAGGATTGAAGATTTACACCCTACATGATGACATTCTAGTTGTCACTCTTTATATTTCCAACTATAATTTAGCGAGAGTGCTAGTCAACAACGGGAGATCAGTCCTTAAGATGTTCAATAAGATACAAATTAGTCACGATAACTTCCAACCCATGATAACCCTCTTGGTTAGCTTTTGTGGTAAGACTTGTCAAATCTCTAAGTTGGACCACCTTGCAGGTTACTTCCAGAACCGAACCCAAAACACGCTACTATTGACTCACATTATAGATTGGTGGATTGTCCTTCGGCTTATAACACCATTATAGGATGACCCTATTTAAATACGTTCAAGGTGATCACATCAACATATCGCTTGATTATGAAGTTCTGAACCAAGAATGGGGTCGGGAAAGTACGAGAGAGCCAAAGCATCGAGATAAAATGCTTCATGACCAAGATGGAGATTCCCAAATAGCAAATACAGATTTGGGAGGAGGACGAGAACTCTGTTCTAAGAGACATGGCCAAGACCCTAAAAGGAAGAAAGATTGTTAACCCAAGAATTGAGCAACTAGAATAGATTCGCCCCCGTCCTGGTGAGGAACTGGTTGAAGTTTGAGTCCATTTGACGATTGAAGATAGAACCTTGTAGATCGGTTTGATACTGCCCGATGAACTGAGAGGGAAACTTGTCAATTTGCTTCGGGTGAACCATAACGTGTTTGCCGTCACCTGAAGACCTATTCAGGATTGACTCATCTATCTCAGTATATTTCTAGAATACAAACCTAAGATTTTCTCCTATTCTACAAAAAGAAAAAAGTTCGGGCCAAACAGACAGAAGCTCATCAAGGAAGAGACGATAAAACTGCTCGATAAGAGACTATAGAGGAGATTCACTACCCACTTTGGCTGGCCAATGTGGTTTTAGTAAAGAAAAAGACAGGATAATGGCACATGTGTGGACTTCACTTACCTTAATAAATCATATCCAAAATATTACTCTTCTCTACCAAAGATCGACGCTATCATGGATGCATCAGTAGAGTTCCGTTTGTTTAGTTTCTTAGGCACGCTCATAGGGTACAAACAACATGTATCCTCCCGACAAGAAGATGAAATTTTTTATAACTAATAAAGGCTTATATTGTTACTGAGTTATGACTTTCGGGTTGAAAAAAATACTAGGGTAACATTCTAGAGACTGGTCAACAAAATGTTTGCCCAGTTGTTAGGAAAAATCATGGAGGGCTGCCTGTGAAAAGCAAAGAATCCACATCATGAACTTACAAAGATGCTTTAATATTCTAAGAGAGCATGGTTTGAGACTCAACTTGAGCAAATGTGTCTTTGACATTAGGACCGGGAAATTACTCGGTCACATGTTTATGAAGAGAGGCATCAAAGCTAGTCCCAAGCAAATCAAAGCCATTCAGGATATAAAATCAACAAGTACAATTAAAGAAGTCCAAGGCTTAATTAGGAGGCTAGCAACTCTCAACTGGTTCATCTCATGATCCTTAGATAGATACTTCCCATTCTTTAAGATGCTTTAGGGAGACAAAGCCTTAAAATGGACTAATGAATGTGAAGATGCTTTTAAATCCCTAAAAAGGTACATCTCTTACGTGCCAATCCTAATCGCGCCAAATCTCAGGCAAAACATGTATGTCTATCTCTCACGTATCTTGCCGTTTATCACAATGTCAGTAAGCTCTGTATTGGTGGTAGATAAGGCTATGACTCAAAGGTGGCCTATTATACCAGTTATACCTTAACCAGAATCAAGACTAATTACCCTAAGCTGTAATTGATTTTGTATGCCCTAATTATTTTAGATAGAAATTTCAAGCATCATTTTGAAGCTCACTTGATGGTGATCCTTACGAACCAACCCTAGAGAGTGATACTGCATCGGTCGAAAATATCGAGTAGACTATTCAAATGGATAATTAAACTTGGGAAATTCCACATCGAATACAAGTCATGGACTTCTATAAAAGGCCAAGTCTTGGCTAACGTTATTGCCTAAATGGTGTTCCCCAAGAATGGAGACCCAACGATTAAAGCTATAGACGAAGAAAGAGAACAATCAAGCACGATTGCCTAGATAGCATTTGTGGATGGTTCATCAAACTAGAATGTCTCTAAGGTTGATCTGGTGATCCAAACACCCTAGAGCGGCACTCTGAAACATTCCCTCAGACTTGGTTTCAAAACAACTAATAACAAAGCTGAGTATGAAGTATTAGCCTCCGCACTCAAAATCTTGGGAGAACTTGGAGCCTAAGGTTGCCAATTCAACATCAATTAATACCCAAGAAAAGAAAAGAAACATGCAAACTCCTTAGCGAACTTGGCTTCTGTATTAGGACGAAAGACTCAAGAATTATTATGGTTGAAACTCTAGCACAATCATGCTTTGAAGAAAACAATTAGGAAGGGATTAGTCTGATCATCCACTAACCGAGGTGGATGAATCTTATCTTCAACTACCTTAGCGAGGCCGTGTTACCCAAGGAAAGGAATGAGGCGAGAAGTGTTCTCTACCGAGCATCTCGATTTCCCATACTACGAGGAACACTAAATAAAAGGTTGTTATCAAGGCTATTCTTGTGTTACCTCCGACCTGAAGAAGGAGACTATGTCTTCCTAGAAATACATGAGGGCATCTGTTGAAATCACTCAGAGACATGTTCTTTATTCAATAAAGCACTCCAGCAAGGATACTTCTGGCCTAGAATGGAGGTTGACTCCAATGACTTGGTGAAAAAAGTGTGGTGAATGCCAAAAACACGGCCCTATTGTCAACCTTTCTGCCTCTGAGATGAATCTAGTGGCCGGACCATGGAAATTCACACAATGGGGAATTCATATCTTGGTCCTATTTCCAATGGTATAAGTTCAAAAAACGTTCCTAATAGTAGCGTTCGACTACTTCACCAAGTGGGTGGACAAAGAAGTAGTGGCCAAGATAATCCATGTAAAAAATAAATTATTTTTCCTAGAGGCATATTGTTTGCCATTTTGGGATTCTACATGCCATCATCAATGATCATGGAACCTAATTTAAATGTACTAACTATGTTCGAGACATTGTGCTAAGACTTAAGGATCCCCCATTACATGTCGACACCCGGGTATTCCGAAGCCAATGGGGAAGTCGAGGTCAACAACAGGACCTTCTTGAAAAGCTTGAAGATTCAATTATAAAACTCTAAATCCAAGTAGGTGAAGGATCTACCAGTGGTCTTTTGAGCTTATCATACCACTTCAAGGGTGTCAATAAGGGAGATTATATTCTCTATGACTTTTGGGACCAAAGTGGTGATCCCGACAAAAGTGGAGTGACTACACCAAGGGCCACACATTATGATCCCAAGAAAAATAATTTTGAATTCGCAATCAACTTAGACCTATTTGAAGAGAAACTGGATAACACTCAAGTATGATAAGCATCTTACAACCAACAGATAGTATGCTACTTCAACAAAAGGGTAAAACCAAACCATTTGATGATGGAGACTTTATAACGATCCGGTTTCCTAGGGGCGTCACTCGGTTTCTCCCTTTTATGGACAAGTAAAAGTAAAAGACCAACCACTCTACCACCACGCTTCCGCTGCGCCACTCTGATAAAAATAGTAATACATTTTACTAACTCAAAATTCAAAAGTACTACACCGACTATTCCATAGCAAACTACAAAGTTCAACCTTTTGATACTACCACCTACACTACTTGCCTCAAAAGCAACACCACCCTTTGACCCTATCTAACGCCAGTAGTGGACCCATTTCTAGCCGAGGTACCTGACACCAAATATTTTATCGGTGTACTATCTTCATAATATAGAAACAATTTATGGATTAAGTATATTTATCAAACACTACTTTTCAAAACATAATATAAATATAACCGCATACTGAGCTAAAATAAAGTTCCACAATTATCATCACAATAAAATAATACATTTAAAATAACCAATCAAATTATTTTGATATATAATAAAATACCGCACACATATTTCCTACTAGCCATAAGATTATTTCACCTCAGGATCGGGAGTTACGATAGTACCATAACTTGTACAACTGTACAATCTAAGGTTACTATCAGTGCCAGAGCTATTTAATATCTCCAATGGTAGGAGCCAACACGTGGTAGAAACCACCATATCATGATGATAATCATTATCGTCAACAACAACAACAACAATAGGTATCAACCACCTGTAGAACTTGCCCTCTTATCAAGTCCCAACAAAACGTCCTATAGAGCATGCCCTTCTGTTAGGACCAACAATATTCCGCAGGACTTGCCCTCCTGTCGGGATCACACTATGGCATAGTCGGATAATAAAGTCATTTTTAGTAGATAAAAATTTACTTGATCAGCATAACGTTATAAAAACGTCAATTTTAACAAACATTTTCTTTTCACATTTTAGTACGAAAATATAATTTGATAATTTAAATGAAAAACAATATGCTCACCTCGATAATTACACTACTTTTCACACTTCTGTCGTAACACTGACGGAGTCGGCCTTGCTTGTAAACCTAATCACGATAGGGCCTATAATAAGAAATTATCTAAATAAAAATAATCTGCAATGCGTGATACTAAAATGAATTTTTTCTCATTCCCAAATTTATTTAATTATATAAAATTTAGTATAATTAAATGTTCTATTTTCGCAACCCAATATTAATTATACAACTAAAATATTATAGTTACATTTATAAAATTTATCAATTAGTAATTTCATTACTACAAAAAATATTATATGACTATCTATAATATCACTAGTTAATGAAATGCTAAAAAAAACCATTGTAATAAAATTTATAATTTTACATTAAATTAATCTTCACACAATTTAAATATTAATCTAATATATATATATATATATATATATATATATATATATATATTTGAAGAAGAAAAACAAAAGAATATAATTTACCTGCATCTGAAATAGTGGGAATTGAGAGAGGAACCAAAAATGAATTATGAATATTATGCTTTTCCTTTCCCTTTTTTTTATTGTTTATATATATACACATAACATGCACATGTCACAATGCATGACACACTTATATTATGTGTGGTTTGAATTGTTGCCTTCTCTATGAAGGCAACAATTTCAAATTTTTATTATTTGTTAATTTATTTATACTAATATTCTTCTTGAAATAAAAAATATTAATTATAGCTCAAAACTTTTAAAGTCAAATTAAAATTGACATATTAATCCTAGAAACTTTAAATTAAAATTTTAAATAACACAACGAACCCAAATATTTTTCAAATGTTATAAAAATGCAAATAAAAATACGCATATATGAGACCAAGTGTTATAGACTTGGTTCTTCAAAAAGTAACAATTTATACTAAGGACTGAGTAGAAGAAAATCTCAGACCTAACTGGGAAGGACTCTACAAAGTCAATAAAATTGGCCAACCAGGGACCTACAGACTAGAGGATATAGAAAAAAAATTATTGCACCTGGCATAAAGTCAATTCAATGCTCTATGCCTTGAATAGGTGGCAATCCACTAGGCACGTCGTAAGGGAACACGTCCTCAAATTTCTGCAACAAAGAAACAACAACAGTAGGCAAAAATTGGTCAAGTTCATTAGTACTAAAACACGCCTCTCTGTACAGTAGTACAAATATAGGATGGTTTGCATAAAAAGCACTCTTGATATCACTCACCTTAGCATAAAAGCTCACTTGTTTATCTGTTTTTCTCTTATTTTTTTCACTATCTTTTTTCTTTTCATTCTCTTTTCTCTTTTCACTCTCTTTTTTCTCATCTTTTTTTGAACTCTCGGTCTCACAAGTTTTGTCAACTTATTCTCTCTTTTCAATTTCATTTGATCCTTATACACTTGTCTTGGAGTTAACGGCACAAGAATAATGGTTTTATTGTCTTTGACAAATGAGTTCCTATTCTTGAACCCATCATAAGTAACATTCCTGTCAAATTGCCAAGACCTGCCCAATAGTATATGACTCGTATGCATTGGAACAATATCACAAAGTACTTCACCCTTGTACTTCCCAATTTAAAAGAAAATTAACACTTGCTTATTTACTCAGACCTCTCCACAATCATTCAACCACTGCAATTTGTACGGTTTAGGGTGTTTCAAGGTAATTAAACTCAGTTCTTTACTAAAGTAGTGCTAGCCATATTAGTGCAACTTCCCCCCATCGATGATCATACTACATACCTTGTTGTCGACATGGCACCCACTATGAAAAATATTCTCTCTTTGTTGTTCCATGTCATCTACTGCAACTTGGGCACTTAGAGCACGCCTTACCACAAGTGACTTTCTCTCTACTGGGTACTCTACATCATCATCACAAGCATCCTCAAGTGGTGGCATATGGTCATCATAACTCTCGCTTTTGGTTTCCACCTCTCCATCAACACATTCTTTCATAGTCTTCTTATTTGGGTATTGTGAAGCTATGTGATCTACTCCCAAATAAAAAAAACATTTAACATCACGGTTATGAGTTTGGGTTTCGATTTTACCTTTGTTGACATTAGGCACATCGTTTCTCCTTTTTGGTGGTTTGGTTTTGGACTTTGAAATAACTCATTCCTCATTTCCCCCATTCGGCCTCCATGAAGTAGAGGATCTTGGATTTTGAAATTATCGAGTTCCTTTCCTTTTAAGATGTTGTTCTACCTTTATGTCCATGTGAATCATGTCCTCCAACTCCACGTAATGTTACAACTCTACCATGTTGGCAATGTCCCGCTTTAACCCACTCAAGAACCTTGTCATGGTAGTTTCTCTATCCTCCTTGACATTAGTCCGAATCATAGAGATCTCCATCTCCTTGTAGTAATTATCCATGCTCCGATACCCTTGCATAAGGCTTTGTAATTTCTGATCCAAGTTCCTATAGTAGTGACTGGGGACAAAATGTCTCCTCATGATGGCATTCATTTCTGCCCACGTCTTGATAGGTCTCTCATGGTTTCTCCTCTTATTTATCACAAGTTGATCGCACCATATTATAGCATAGTCAATAAACTCAATTGCAACGAGTTTTACCTTTTTATCCTCGGAGTAGTTATGGCACTCAAAGATCAACTTCACCTTCTTCTCCCACTCCAATATGCTTCAGGGTTGTTTTTTTTCTTGGAATAACGGTATCTTAACCTTGTTGCTTCCCAAGTTATTATCAATCTGCTCCTCATATGTATCACTTCTATTCCAAATCCATGCCCAAATTTACCCATGTTCACATTAGAACTGCGATCTTCTTCATCTAGGTTATTCCAATTATCATCTTTATATTCATACTGAGGTGGATTCCTCTCTCGTTATTGCACATTAGGAGTTTTAGGTGACTGTCCCTTTTATGAACTTTACTCAACTTTGTCTAGCCGTTCATACACTTCATCGAACCTCGAGTTCAATCGTTCAAACTTTTTCTCCAAGGCCTTGTAGAAAAGTTTGACGTCCATGACGTCCATCATTTCTGGTGCTTCATTGGACGAGCCTTTGCTTGTTTCTTGAGATATGTTTAATAACCCGCAAAGCAATGTTAGCAAACCTCATAAACACTCACTCACATGTTTCCCTCATGATTAATGGCACTCACACTCGTGTTTCACTCAAATTTGGCTTTTAACCTCTTATAAGCTCACACTCTCTTGCCTTTTTCCACTCTTTAATTCAATCTTTCAGTTCTTTATTGAACTTAACCAACATCAATCAGAAATATTCTTGTAACAATCCAAATTCAATAAATCGATTCACTAAGAATGAGATTTTAGGAACGAAAACAAAGCGAACAAGAAGAACACAAAGAAAAGTTCATAGACTAGAATAAGAAGAAATAATTCTCAAATTTTTTTGGGCTGCTGATTTTTTTTTTCTGTTTTTGTGTTTTTTTTTTTTTTTTTTTTGGTTTCTATTTTTTTTTTAAAATAATGAAATTCAATAACCTTTAAAAATGAGATTTGAGTAAAACAAAGGTGCACCACATTTTTTATAAAGATTTTACCAGATTTGAATAGATTGAAAAAAATGCACAGTACTTTAATCAAAGTTGGACCAGATTTGACAATACAATTCAGTCAAGAAAAAAAATTAGGAAGGAATAGTTATTAATGAATAAAAAATAAAAGGATAGATGAAATTTGATTTAGATCTCACTCTGATTACCAAATAATACAAACCTCACCAAGGATTATTGAGAGCCAAAACCAACTTAGGATTTTCTTCGTGAAGGATCAAACTAAATTCAGATTTATAACGAATTAAAAATACAGAAATTGAAAGATAGATTACCTTGGTCCAACATTTATGAATAAAACGCAAACTAAAGGTATAGAATAACAACCCTGACCCAATGATTATAAGTGAATCAAGAACTTGAGGTATTGAGTTTGAACGCCATAAGAAATTCTTGATAAGTTCAGAAAAAATTCTCTGAAGAACTTAAGAGAAAACTCTCACAATTATATTAATAAAAAATTATGTTGTCATCCTTACATCTTTTCTTTAAATAGACGGCCAAGGAATACAAGAAAACCCTAGCCGTAAATAGTAGTCGTGAACAGTACCCCCTGAATAGTAGCGGCCACAATAAAATCCTAGTGTCTCACACTACAAGATAAAAATAAAAAATAAGAAAGCTTCCTTATCTTACCTTATACTCCTAGTCTTAAAAGGAAAAGATAAATTGACAATCATACCTTACAAATTATCTAATAAATAATCTTAATTAAAATTAAAAGACTAATAAATGAAATAAATAAGCTGAAAAAAAAAAATTTCGTGGCTCTTATGTGTAGGTTCATTCAAGTTCGAGCCTAAGTCAATTCGCTTGCCTTGATAAGATGGACTAGGTCTTAATCGTCATTTGGGCTTAATTTTCATTTTACCATTTTAGACTCAGCCTAAATCTCTTGAATTAGCCCATTGAGTACTTTTTTTTATCTTCTTGGATCTTGCCCTAGTAATAGGCCTAATTAGAACTAGCGGCGGATCCTTTAATAGTGTTTGTTGGTTCTCATCACCATCTTCATCTTCTTCTTTCCAAAGCTCAACCCAATTCTTATGCACTTCTTCGAACCCTGTAAATGATCCCGCTTTTGTAGAAGTTAATGGACGAAGCCAACAAAGACATTGTTTCGTGGAATTCAGTGGTGACCAGTTACTCACAGATCGATCGATGTGAAGACGTCATTGATTTGTTTGAGAAAATGAAGGAACTAAACATCAAATTGAATATAATAACATGCAGTGCTGTAATTTTCGAGTATGCTCAAAGGGAACAAGGCTATGAAGCTCTAGATATATTCAGACATATGAGGATTTCTTGGTCTGAACCAAACGTTGTCACCCTTATCTCTTTTTTATCAGTTTGTGCCTTTGTTTTGACATTGAATCAAATGAGAGAAACCCATTATTATGCTCTAAAACTGGTTTTGAATATCTATAGGAATGATGAAGGGGACAATGTAATGGTGGTTAATGGGCTTATAGACATGTATCCAAAGTGTAAAAAAGACAAGGTAGCTTGAAGAATGTTCGATGACATGGGAGCTCACGGTCGGAATGTGGTGACGTGGATGGCTATGATTGGTGGATACATACAGGACGGTGGCACCAATGATACTTTAAAGCTTTTTCTCGATGATAGTGAATCATAACGGCTATGTACAGCCGAATACGTTCATTGTGTGTTGTGCATTAATGGTGTGTGCTCGTCTTGCGTCATTAAGGTTTGGGAAGTAGATTCATGGGTCCTTAGCTATTACGGAAATGGGCTTTTGTTTGTCGTGAATTGTTTGAACGATATGTATAGGAAGTTCAACGATGTTGATGCGGCAAAGGTGGTGTTTGATTTGATGAGTCGAAGGAATGAGGTGTCGTGGACGTTATCAATGGCGAGGTACGACATTCGTGGAAAGGGAGAGGAGGTTGTCGGAATATTCGACCGGATGAGGAATTTCGATCTGAAAATCGACGGCGTGACGTTTCTTGTTTTGTTTTATGCTTGTAGTCATTCGAGTATGGTGGATAAAGGGATTGAGTTTTTCGAGAAGATGAGAGGTGGGTTGTTCAGAGTTGTTCCCGACGCTGATCATTATGCTTCCATGGCAGATTTGTTGGGTCGCGCCGATCGGCTGGGGGAGGTGAGGAGATTAATCAGAGAGATGTTGATGGATTCGACGCTAGTGGTGTGGGTGGCTCTTTTGAGTGCCTGTAAAACCCATAATAACATGAAGGTAAGGGAATACGTAGCGGAGAAGTTGTCGGAGCTGGCGGCGGGGTCGTTTACCGGGTTCAAAGAAACGCAGAAGAATTAGGTTGAGCTTTAGAGTAGAAGATGAAGGTGGTCGGTGAAGTGAGGAATGAAGAATGTTGTCATTGTCGGAAAAGAAAAAGAAAAAGGGAAAAAAGGAAAATGAAAAAAAATTACTTTTCTACCCCTGAAGCTTGCATGTGCAAGTTATATGCCTCAAATACGCCACATTTAACTTCTATTTTTTACGGAAGGTCCACTTAAAAAAATGGTTGCAAATACGAGGACAAATTAGAGGGTCAAATGAAAAAAAATGTGCAAATAGGAGGACCAAAATTGTAATTTGCCCGAAAAAATTACTTTTCTACCCCTAAAATTTGCATGTGTTAGTCACATGCCTCAAATCTGTCACAATTAATATCTATTTTTGACAGAATGGCCACTTAAAAAAATGGTTGAAACTACGAGGACCACTTTGACCAAAAACCAATGGAAGACCAAATGGAAAAATACGTGCAAATACGATGACCAAAACTATAATTTACCCTATAAAATAAAGTTTGCACTCATTTGCACTTCGGTCCCTTTTTGTCATACCCTCCTAGACAATGGCCAAAAAATCTCTGCTAGAAAGATTATGCAAAATTTTCGATATAATTTTTATTGGCACATGCATTGAAAAGTGCATCACCCGTTACAATAAAACCCACTTCCTCCAGGCTAATTTTGAATAAAAGGTTGATGTACTGAAAATTTTGATACAAACTCTTACCGGAGTTTTTTTCGGACAATGACACTAAAATTTGTCATCTCTATCGTATATATAAAATTGAGAATAAATAACTCAATTTTCAAAGTGCCTCTAATTAAGTTGCCCAATTTTTAAATTGAGTATATTATAGATTTTTTGTGATATTTTAATATTTTATATTACTCGAAAGCATATTATTTTTTTCTTATTTCGAAACTTATTTGGAAATAGTCGTGATTTTAACTACATAACTACATTTTTATCCTTATAATTCATATTAAAATTTCACTCTATTAATTAATTTTCCAAATGGTTGACCTACAAGGATAGTTCAAAGTTCCATCTAAGTTATTGCATTACATTAGTCTAGACATAGCCCGAATTGAACCCCAAACAGGCTGACACACCCTCTAGATTTCCCATTCTCAACCTATCTAAGTTAGAATGACTTGGTCATGTTTGGATTGGCAACCTCTGATGTGGTTCACCGTTCGACAAATCAAACCTTTCTGAAAAACCGTTCTTGGGTGTGAGAAGGTTGGTCTTCCTTTAGAATATGTCGATATGCATCCCTAATTCATGATTATGACTTAGTCGTGCTACAAATGGCTCCATCCGTCATTCAAATGGGATCTAGTGCGAATTCTACAGTTTGTGTTAGTAGCAATCACAATGAAATGGGGAATTTATTATAATCAATTCTTATACCAATCAAGAAACCATTATCAAAATGGAATTACCCATCCTCCAGGCACGATCTTCAAAAGAGTTTGGATCTCTAAATAGTGGCACAAGTGTCTCGACTCTAATAGATAGCACAGAAAGATATTGACTCCCCAATATTTGTTTAGATGAGTATATGTCATTGACCTCCCCTATCATTTTGCACCATACCAAATATCTCTTCTATCATTTTACAAATACTAGATATTTTCTCTGTCATTTTGCAAATATTAGAGACTTCCCCTGTCATTTTACTTAAACACCACTTACCTCTTTTATTGATTAAAAAATAATATTTTTTTTATTATAATATCAATTTTACCATTGACTATTTTAAAAATAATTAAATAAAAAAAAATTAAAATACATAAATAACTATTTAATTTATATATATTCATCGCCACCTCCTGCCACTGCACCCACCACCTCCTATCGCCGCCACCCCCCCCACCGTCGTCACCCACCACCTCTCACCGCCACCACCCACCCAACACCACCTCCCACTGCTGCCACCACCCACCACCCATCGCCACCCTCCGCCACTTCCTAGCGCCGCCACTACCCACCGCCTCCCACTGCCACTACCCACCCCCATTTTAAAATATATATATATATTTTAACCATTTCATTAAAAAATAACCTTTTCATTAACCATTTCTCTCTCTCTCTCTCCGGTGGTGATGGGTGGTGGTGGCTGCAATGGTGGAGACAATAGGTGGTTGTGGGGGAGGTGGCGGTGGGTGGTGAGAGGTGGTGGTGGGAGTTGGGAAGTGTGGGTAGTGGTGGGTCATGGCAGAGGGTGGTGGCGGTGGCAATGGGTGGTGGGAGTTAGGCGGTGGCGGTAGGAGTTGGGTGTTAGTGAGAAATAAATATAATTATTTAAAAAGTTAAGGGTAAAAAATATAATTTTAAAAATATAGAGGTGCTAATGAATTTTTAAAAAGAATAACCTAAGGGCAATTTTGTTCAAAGAGAGATAAGTGGTATTTGAGAAAAAGACAGTGGAGATCTATGGTAATTACAAAATGACAGAAAAGATATTTAGTATAATTTAAAATGACATGAGAGATCAATGAGATATATTTTAAATGGAAAAAAGACATTTTTGGTCCTTGAAAAATGACTAAAGTGTCCAATTGGCCCCTAAGATTTGAAACTCGACACATTTGCTCTCAACATTTAAAAATCGTTCTAAATTGGCCCCTAGGTCGGGTTCTGTTAGTAAAATTTGGAGATTTTGGATGGAAACAATCACGTGATAGGCACGTGACTATCTGGTCAGGGATATATGCGTCATTTTAACCTTATTAATTTAATGGGGTCTAGTTGCATATTTTGTTAAATTAAGGGGTCAAAATATTTTTTCCCCATTTTTGGCTTCTCAATCTCTCCTCCTTTGTTCTCTGCACTACCGAGCACCACCACAGAACTGCCGTAGACCATCGTCATCTGTCTCTTCTTCACCATCCTCCATTTATTTTGTGAATGCAAGAAGGGTCTGGGTGTTGTTCTTCTCGAGTAGGGTTCGAGGGAGAATTAAGTGGGTTTTTAGAGAGAGAAAGAGATAGAATGTTGTTGCAGAAGAGAGAAAGAGAGACGAAAAATGGATTTCGAAATCTCGATTTCGAGCCCCAATCAATTTCGATTTCGTTTTCTAAATCGAAATCGAACAACAAGTTCGATTTCAAAATCTAAATCGATTTTGACTTTGATTTCGAAATTGAAATCGAACTCGAACTAGGGTTTCGATTTTCATTTCGATTTTGAAATCTCGATTGGTTTCGATCTCGATTTCGAAATCTCGATTGGTCTTGCGAGCCCCTCTCTCAGTCATCTGCTTCATCTTCTTCATCTGTCCATGGCGAAATTGTCTATCGTCAACTTCGTCGTCTACGATTTCGAGCTCGAAATCAAAATAAAGTTTCGATATCCTGTCAATCGAACCCTTTCGTTTTCAAAATCGAAATCGAACAACAGGTTCGATTTCCAAGATGGAGCAAGGGTCGCCGAAGACTTGTGTTCTTTACCATTAACGAGTGAAATCATAAGGGAGAGAACCCATAATATTCCAGGTTTTTAAAAAAAAAAAAAATTACATGATTTTGGGTGTATAAGAACAGATTCTTTAAAGTAGGAAATGAGTAGATTTGATAGAGAACAGATGCAGCATGAAAATGGGAGAAAATTGAAGATCGAAAATTTGATATCGGCAACTTTTGGCAGCAGTGGGGCTTGGCTCGCCGGAGATGGGATAGGGAGGGAAGAAGATGAATTAAAAGAAAAAAATACACAACACACCCTTAAGTTTTAGATAGAAAATTAAATGACCCCAAGAAAAAATATTTTGACCCCTAGAAGTTTAAATGAGTTTTTAAATTAAGCCCATTGAATAAAAAGACCAAAATGCCCTTAAAGTAATGTTGACCGTTACTTTGACTTCACAGAATCCTCTTCAGGGCCAATTTGGAACGAATTTCAAATGTTGAGAGCAAATGTGTCGAATTTTAAATCTTAGAGGCCAATTAGACACTCTAGTCATCTTTCAAAGACCAAAAAGGTCTTTTTCCCATTTTAAATCTATAGAATTAAATAATGTTGTAGCAGAAAATAAATAAAGAACGAGTTTACCAAAATTTCTTGGGATGAGTCGCGGACTAGGTCGCTCTCTTTAAGACGTTTCGCGGCTCTGCCCAAGAACGTGCAAGCAGTGTATCAGCCCCGTCGTCCCCAGAATAAAACAACCCAAAATTCTTCTTTGTCTAGGACGTTCTTTGCACTGTAGAAGTCCCAAAAACCAAACACCCCCCCACACTGTTCGCAAAACGAACAAACTGCTCGGAAACTAAAATCGAATTGAAGAAACAGTACCGAAACATATTGGAACAATTCCGGAAGAACAAAACAGTGGAAACCGAAACTGTTTCAGAACAGTTCGGAACAGAAACAGAAGAGAGCAGAAACAGAAGCAGAACACTGTTCTGTGTGTTTAAAAACTGGGGAAGAAAGTATTATTTATAGGAGGAAAAAAAAAAACCGTTTGAAAAAAAAAAATTAATCTTTGAAACCAAAATTAAAAAAAATGTTTAAATAATTTAATTATTAAAACGTTAAACGTTAAATGTTTTTTTTTTATTTATTTAAAACGTTAATAAATTAAAACGTTTTTAATAAATTAAAACGTTTTTTTATTTTATTTTAACGGTTCAAAACGTTGTTTTTTTTATTATTCAAACGTTTTAATTTTTTTTTAATTAAACTGTTTTAAAAAAATATTTTTTTCTAAAAAGTAAATAAGTGCCACCTCATCACACGCGCGACTCGACTCGACTCGGCACGACCAGACGGATGGCGGTGGCGGCGCGCGCGCGTGTGTGGTAAACCGGTAGGGATGTAACTCCTCTCCCCTCCACAAAATGTGGGTACCTCTTGGGGCACACCCCAAGTGTCTCACATACCCCTAGATATCCTCATTAATTTCACCTCTACCAACCAATGTGGGATTAAAGGGCTAGAGAAAATTTGCACATTTGACACTTTCTATTCTAAAAATTTAATTAAAATTTATTTGATTCAACAATCCCCCACTTGAATTTTTAAAAATAATTTTTTCATCGAGCAGTGTAATTCAATATAAGATTGTGCATAAGAAAAGGTGTCTATCGACTTGAACCTTTACATAGTGAAGATGCTTTAGATTATATTAGAGTAACTAGTAGTTTTGAACTCTATCTCTAACAACATCGCACACACAACCCTATCAGGGTGTAGTCCAAAAGCCCGTGCTTTACGGCCATGCACGTGTATCCCAGTATAGTGAATGCTCTAGAGAATTTTGCCCAAAATTCTATAGGAAGCAGCCCCACTTCCACATTCACATAGGTGAATCTATCAAGAGTACTCTTGTAGTTAGGTACTCCACTCCAAATAGAGTATAGATCTCATTAAGAGTTAATAAAAACTCAACCTTCTATCGCTTCAAGATATCATGCTTCAAACAACACATTTATGAAATAGAACTCAAATTTATAGCATGATTTTTCTCATATCACTTCATGAGTTGTTATTACCCTTTGAACCTATTTCTTGGGATCTCCAGTCTATAGGTTGGGTTTCCCTCACGAGTGACTCGTCAATCTATGAGCTTGAGTCACATTCCTTTTGAGATTTTGTAAACCTTTTCTCGAGCTAATACTTTTGTCAAATGATCGGCTAAGTTATCATCAGACCGTACATGATCCACTCTCACAGTCCCTGTAGAGATATACTCCCTAATAGTGCTGTGTTTGCGACGTATTTGTCGCTTTTTTCCGTTATAATAACGGTTCTGAATCTTTGCAATAGCCGTGATACTATCGCAATGGATCAAGACAACTGAAATCGGTCTCTCCCATAAAGGGGTATCAGAAAGCAAGCTCCTTAACTACCCTGCTTCCTCACTAGCCGAAGCTAGTGCAATCATCTCAGACTCCATAGTTGATTGAGCCAAAATAGTCTGTTTCTTAGACTTCCAAGAAACAGCTCCACCAGCTATACTAAATATATAGTCGCTAGTTGCCTTGAAGTCATCTGAAAGGGTATTCCAATCAGCATCGCTATATCCTTCCAAAACAGCGGAAAACTTCTGATAATGTAAACCAAGGTTCATAGTTCTTTTTAGGTATCTCATAATCCTATCAATAGCATGCCAATGCTCAATACTAGGTCTACTTGTAAACCTGCATAGTAATCCCACAGCATACGCTATGTCGGGCCTAGTATAGTTAGTGGCATATCGGAGACTGCCTATGATGCTCGCATACTTAGTTTGTCTAACACCGTCACCGGTATTCTTGAACAACTTCACACTAGAGTCATAAGGAGTACATGCTGGTTTACAATCAAAATAATTGTATTTCTTTAGAATCTTCTTTATATAATGAGATTGATTCAAAGAAATTCCATGTTTAGACCTAGTTATTTTAATACCAAGGATTACACTTGCTTCACCAAGATCTTTCATATCAAAATTAGCACATAGCATGTATTTTACATTATTCACAACATGAATATTGGAACCAAAGATTAGCAAGTCATCCACATAAATACATATAATAGTGCAAACATCATTTTCAAATTTATAGTAAATGCATTTGTCACTTTCATTTACTTTAAAACTATGTGAAATGACTAGATTATCAAATTTCTCATGCCATTGCTTAGGTGCTTGTTTCAAACCATAAAGAGATTTATCTAATTTGCATACTTTGTTTTCTTGACCAGGAATAACAAATCCTTTAGGTTGGTCCATATAAATCTCTTCTTCTAATTCACCATTCAAAAAAGCAGTTTTAACATCCATTTTGTGCACAACGAGATCATGAATAGCAGCAAGTGATAAAAGCACATGAATAGAAGTAATTCTAGAGATAGGTGAGAATGTATCAAAGAAATCTACATTCTCTCTTTGTCTAAACCCTTTGGCTACAAGACGAGCCTTATATTTTTTAATGGTTCTATCGGGTTTTAATTTCTTCTTTAGAATCCATTTACATCCTATTGCTTTACAACCAGGAGGTAAATCTACCAAATGCCAAATTCTATTTGACTAGAGAGAGTCTAACTCATCATCTATAGCCTCTTGCCATAAATTGGCATCTATAGAGGATAATGCCTCTTGGAGGGTAAGTGGATCCTCCTCTAAGGTATATGCATAGAAATCCGAACCAAAATCTTTAGCTATACGAGGTCGTTTACTCCTTCTAGGTTTAATATCTAATTCCTTATCAGATTCATTAATTCTAATGATAGGTTCATTACTAGAAGTCGAGCCCCCACTATTCTTTAATTTGAAAGGAAATTTATATTCATAAAAATCAGCATCATTTGATTCAATGATAACTCTATCTTTCAAATCATAAAATCTATAAGCTTTGCTATTTACCGCATAACCAATAAAAACACATTAATAAGCTCTACTGACAAGTTTTCTTATTTTTGGGTCAGGAATTCGAACATATGCCAAACAACCCCAAGTTTTAAAATAAGACAAATTTGGTTTCTTATTTTTGAAAACTTCATAAGGTGAAATTTTACTTTTCGATTTGGGAACTCTATTAAGTACATAGCAAACCGTTAATAAAATTTCACCCCACCAGTGAGAAGCTGCACCGGAGTTAAGTAAAATAGCAACTACTGATTCAGCAAAAGTTCTATTTTTCCTTTCAGCCTTACCATTCATTTCAGGAGAATACGATCCAATTTTTTCATGAATAATCCCATGAGAATTATAAAAATCAATAAAAATATCAGAATCATATTCTGTTCCTCTATCACTACGTAATCTCTTAATTTTCTTATTGCATTGATTTTCAATCTCAGTTACAAAATTTTTAAACATATCAAAAACTTCACTTTTATTTTTCATGAGATAAACATAAGTAAAATCAGAACAATCGTCTATGAATGTAATAAAATAGCGTTTACCATTCCTAGTCAAGACTCCATCAAATTCACAAATATCAGAATGTATCAAGTCAAGAGATTCAGATTCTCTAATTACTGATTTATGAGCGGTTTTAGTAATTTTAGCTTGACTACAAAATTCACATTTTTCAAAATCATTCAAAGACAATTTAGGAATTAGTTCTAAGTTGCTTAAGTTTTTAATAATGCGTTTGTTAATATGACAAAGTCTAGCATGCCAAATATTAAAAGAACACAACATGTAAACAGAAGAAGAAATTTTATTAATTTTAACATTCAGTTTGAACATTCCATCAGTTGCATATCCCTTTCCAACAAAAATATTATTTTTGGTTAAGGTGTACAAATCAGCCCCAATAGTTTGAGTGAACCCTGCCTTATTTAGAAGATAGCCCGATAGTGGAGTGGGAATCACCCAGCAACACTTTCTTGTCTTCACTTTCAGAATAAGACTTGAACATGGTACGATCATAGCAGACATGGCGTGAAGCACCAGTGTCTACCCACCACCCTTCGGATCCACCAACTATATTGATTTCAGAAATCATAGCTATAAGTTGGTCCTCGTTAAGATTCGCCTGTGGAATAGGACGACGTCTTTGCCGGTAGTTCCGAGCCAAATGGCCCGCCTTCCCACAGTTATAACAAGTAAACTGTTCAGAATTATTTCTTGAAGGGAGTTTGTTTCTATTCTGATTTTGATGCACATTTCTGTTCTGATTGTTATGGTTGCGATTCTGATTTTGATTTTTCGTATTTTTTCCTTTAGGTTTTAGAATAGCGTAAGCTGATTTTTTGTGAGCGTTGTTAGAAACAACAAGCACTTCATCTTTCTGATCTTGTTTTCGGGCCTCCTCCTCAATCCGAAGACGAGTGATCAAACTTTCTAAAGAAAACTCTTTAGTTTTATGCCTCAGAGTATTCTTAAAATCTTTCCAAGAGGGGGGTAATTTGTCAATTAAAACAGCAACTTGAAATTGTTCATCAAGGGACATACCTTCAACAATTATTTCGTGAACGATTTTCTGAAGTTCATGAGACTGAACTTCCACTGATTTGTCGTCGGTCATTTGGTATTTTAGATACCGACTAACAGCATATTTTTTACTTCCAGCCTCCTCAGTGTCGTATTTCTTCGAAAGAGCATCCCAAACTTCCTTTGCAGTTTTGTTAGAGCAGTAATAATCATACAGATCATCAGACATACCATTAAGAATAAAATTCTTACAACGGAAATCATTTTCATCCCAAGACTTAACTTCTTGAATCTGAGCGTCTGTAGGAACTTAAGATAATTGAGGTTTTTCGGTTGTACAGACATATGCTACTTTTTCGATAGTAAGAAAAAATAACATTTTCTGTCTCCATCTTTTAAAATGAAACCCTTCGAAACGAAAGGTTTGTAGAGATCAACAGTTACTTGTTTAAAATCGTGATCAGTAGACATCTTAGCAGATATTGGACGTCTTAAAATTGTTGTAGCAGAAAATAAATAAAGAACGAGTTTACCAAAATTTCTTGGGATGAGTCGCGGATTAGGTCGCTCTCTTTAAGACGTTTCGCGGCTCTGCCCAAGAACGTGCAAGAAGTGTATCAGCCCCGTCGTCCCCAGGATAAAACAGCCCAGAATTCTTCTCTGTTTAGGACGTTCTTTGCACTGTAGAAGTCCCAAAAACCAAACACCTCCACACACTGTTCGCAAAACAAACAAACTGCTCGGAAACCAAAATCGAATTGAAGAAACAGTACCGGAACAGATCGGAACAATTCCGGAAGAACAAAACAGTGGAAACCAAAACTGTTTCAGAACAGTTCGGAACAGAAACAGAAGAGAGCAGAAACAGAAGCAGAACACGGTTCTGTGTGTTTAAAAACTGAGGAAGAAAGTATTATTTATAGGAGAAAAAAAAAAACCGTTTGAAAAAAAAAAAATTAATCTTTGAAACCGAAATTAAAAAAAACGCTTTTTTTTTTATTATTTAAAACGTTAATAAATTAAAACGTTTTTAATAAATTAAAACGTTTTTTTATTTTTTATTTTAACGGTTCAAAACGTTGTTTTTTTTTATTATTCAAACGTTTTAATTTTTTTTTAATTAAACTGTTTTAAAAAAATATTTTTTTCTAAAAAGTAAATAAGTGCCACCTCATCACACGCTTGACTCGACTCGACTCGACACGGCCGGACGGCCGGCGGCGGCGGCGGCGGCGGCGGCGGCGTGCGCGCGTGTGGTAAACCGGTAGGGATGTAACTCTTCTCCCCTCCACAAAATGTGGGTATCCCTTGGGGCACACCCTAAGTGTCTCACATACCCCTAGATATCCTCATTAATTTCACCTCTCCCAACTAATGTGGAATTAAAGGGTTAGAGAAAATTTGCACATTTGATACTTTCTATTCTAAAAATTTAATTAAAACTCATTTGATTCAACAAATAATACAAAGGAAGGTATGTTCTTTATTGTCTGTGACAGTAAATAATAAAAATCATAGGCTTTGGAAGAGACCAAGAGAAGGCGGCGGCTACACATTGTAGCCGAAGGCTACATCATGTCATGGCTGGACATTAAGCCTAGAATTCTATTTATCCCTAGAATTCTAGGGATACTATCTAGAGCTAAACCCTAGAATTCTATTTATCCTATATTATACTTGGACCCACGAATCTTCTAAGTTGTTCGATATACATCCCTTTTTATCTGAAAGACAATCAAGACCTCAATTACTGATTCATTAGGTTTTTACCAATATCTGGATAATAGAATTAATTAATTAATTAATTAATTCCAAACACACTTGGAGCAATTCAAGTTACACACCTATAAAAAAATATTTCTTTAAAGTATTTCAATGAATTATGGTAACAGCTACTAACAAGCCATAATTATATGTAGTTGATATGAATTTAAATAAGCCAATAAGTTGTAGTTATTGTCTAATTTTGTGTCTCTATATCAATATCTTGAAAGAACTAATAAGATAGGGATAAAGTAAACACCCTAGTTCGATCATATATACTAATTCATGAAATAATTTACTTTTGATACAAATTCTAATCATCATCCAAAGCCTTAATTAAATCATATCTAAAAAAAAAGAGAAAATCAAAATCGTTTTTTTTTTTTATAAGGAAAATAGATCATTTATTACATACTCAAATGTCTATATACATGACCCACTACACCCACTATGCACCCTTCATGGTTCATGGCTGGAATAGCATCAAAGCATAGGAACACATTTGTACAACATACGTACACAAGTCAAAACTTCACATGAACCATTACAACTAAGAAATTCTATTTTAACTTTAAGCAATATTATGAGCAAAGAATATCAATTACGATCATGTTCAGGTTCTTGTTACACATAACACCTCCTTTATGCTGGTTCTAGTATCTCATGCTAGTAGTCTTGAGATTCACCATTCTCAATATAGTAAATAATCCACAAGCTAGTCTATGCAAATTATTAATTACAACTTGGTAATATTTTTATGGGAGATTTTTTGAGAGGTCTCAAGATTTCAAAAATAATTTTCTAAGGAATATCTCATGTGTAAAAAAATAATTGTTACGAGACTTCATAAAATAATGTTTTTATGGGATGAAACTTTTGGGAGAATTTCTCTATTTTTATTAAAAATGTTTAGGATGTCAATACTAAGTGTGGATGATCACAAATCTTTTAATACATCAATAAAAGCTAAGACATTTCAACTAACTATCCATGTTATCTTAAAAATTATATAGTATAGTGGTAATGTTTAAAATACCGCATTTTCCCTTATTCATCATTTATTTACTTGAGATTATTTTCTGAAAATAAGTCGAACTAGGATTATCTATATGGCTTATCCCAACAATATCCCACTAGCACTATAGGCAATCCAATAAAATACCTAATAATCATCTCCTAGAGATATTTGCTAATTGTTGTTGGGCTAGGGCCTTAAATGAGTGGATTTGTGATATTATTCACTGAACATACTCTCCAAATAAAGATATATCATCTTTCAATGATAAAATAAAAGCGTCACTCTTTGTGTTTTGATTTTGATAAGATCAAGTTTCCTTGGCCTAATTATAGCTCCATCATTGTCATAACACTTAGATATCACTGTCTCAGTGGTTGGAACCTAGTTTGACTAACAATCATTTGAATCATTACACCCTTATTAGCTACATCTGATACAACTGCAAACTTGGCCTTCATAGTAGAATCTAAAGTTGTGGATCTAATCCGTAACTCTTTCAACTAACAATCCCAAAAATCACGATATATGTATATCCTAAAAAGACTAATGGTAATTCATATCGAATTAGTAACTTGATTCTACAAAATTCATTAATTCTTACATATTCTAGAAATTTATTCTTAGTTATTCCATATTAGTTTAGGATATATTTCTACACAATCTAGTTCTCTCATCCTAGATGAGATTGATGTCTACTTGTCAAGCGAAAATGTGTCTGACATCAAATCTACTACATAGTACATAAGACTTTAAGCATATAAAATCCAACTCATTATGTCCCTCTTAATCAGAGTCTTTTGGACTTATGTCATAAGGAGCCCAATCCCATGATAAACTGTAGAGGTTCTCATTTGTAATTATTGTGTCGACCGTATGTACTAGGATTTTGAAATCTAAGCATAAGTCTCGATCTATCTCTACTTATCTTTAGGCATTCTATTAAGAATTTCCAAATCCTCTGTGGAGTACCTTTATTAAAAATTGTACTATAAATACAAATAACATTCAAAGGTTGGAGTGTTGCCTATTTTGTAGAACTAAAAGTTTACTACTTACCCATCCTCTTAGTGTACACACTCGGATTATCACATATTCTTAACATAGTAAATATATGTAATTGTCATATAAAAATGAATATTCCAAATTTGGGAATTTTTTTCTTAGTCAAGAAATGAACATTTGCAACTTGTACACTTCACGACTTTCATCATTCATTATGAGACCCTCTAATTAATTTATGCAAATATGTTCAACAAAGTTGCAATTGAGAGTTTTACATTTATCTACTCGATTTCATAATCAAAGTGTACCCTAGTGGAAAGTAAAATCTTGAGGGTCCTTAGCCTTGCCATCGACGTTAAGGTTCACCATAGTATTATTTCTTGACACTATTAAAATCCTATAGCCATTAGCCTCGCTTTGTGTATGTTCACCTTACCATCAAATTATGAGCTCAATTAGTTTACATACAACCCATCTTTGATTTTTTAGCTTATATCTACACTCAACTTTTGATGTCTAATACTATCTTCTTTGTAACGTGTAAGGTTTCTATCTCCCACTGGAAGCAACTTCTAATCATATTGACTGATATACCTAATATATCTTTCCAATAACATGGATGCCTTACCATACGTACAATGGATTGGGTATTAGGTGCATTTACTAGAAATGGTTCTCATTAGACTCTCTTGTTGATTTGTGCGATGTCCAACACCACATCCAATTACATATTCCATTAATGAAGAAACTTTGAGAAACTATTTCTCTAGAATATATCATTTTTAAAAGAAGAAAAAAACTTTTGTTTACTCGAATGATAGAAGTGATGTTCCGCAAATTCTTTAGGTACATCCCAAATCTACACTTATGAGTTCTCGATTCTAACGTGTTGGAAATAAGCTTGACCATTGCAAATCTCAACGAAAATTTAGAATCGACTTCTGCCCACACCATATCCATTAACTTGTCTCTTAAATAGAACGATGAAAAACTTTGTTTATTAAATACATTGCAATTAAATAGAGCATTTTCCTAAAATGGGTGAAATAATAGGACTAAAATTATCAATATAACCATATCTTAAAAGGTTCAATATACTTATCTAGTGATATACCATTTGGTAGCGGAATTATTCGTCGCTACTTTTACCGCAACTGTATGGGTCAAGTTTTAATATAGTGAGAGGAGTAAGGGTTGTCGTATCCATGGGGATTGGATTAAATTGTCGTTAAGTACCGCGATTATCGTAACTGAACTTTATCTAGGCGATTCAATTTTGGATTTTTTATAGAAATATAAAACTAGACTAATAACTAATTATACTACAATACTAAGTATAACGTTTATGAGAATATATTATCTAGGGATTAACTTCGTTTACTAATACGTGTTTTCTTTAGTCTAGTTTACATTAATGGTATTCAAACTATCCCACAATTTAGGTATCAAAAACTCACTCACTACCTCTCTCGAGTATAAAGTGAATGAATATGCGAATTCACGTTGACACTGATATCCCTATTTAGCGTCTAAACGATCACATGAGTCTTGCACCAACCTCATAGATTGTACACTTTCTAATAATCTTCCAATTTATTAGATCGTCGCGTTGTGTTTAAACCCTGGTCCAAATCCGGGGTTATCTTTCCTAAGTGTCAAACCCCGTATTCTCAATATTTCATAACAAACATATAATGGAAGTGAAAGAACGATAAACACAATTGAATACAAATGAACAACTGTTAATAAGACATCAATTTATTCAAACCACATTTTCATGAATTACATCAAACCCTAGACAATATATGTTTAGCTATACATGGCCATAACCAAATATTCAACTATAAACAGGCCAAACAACATCAAATACCAACAAGGGTTTAAGAAATAAAGAGAGAAATAAGGGAGAATAATCGTTATCTGAAGAATAAATGGTTATACGTCCGTGATTTCCGTTCTAATCTTGTTTCCTCTTTTCTAATTTGATGAACTCCTCTTGTTGGTATGTCTTGGAGCTCTCAAGAAGTCCCCAAAAAATGTGGTCTATGGTGTTGGGAAAAAGGTGATCAATTAGGAGTCCAAAATATCCAAAAATATCTGATAAATATCAAAGATAGCTAGTTGAACCATTGCTGCAATAGTGATTGTCATTGCTGCAGCGGTGGTAAAGCAATGGATGTTCTGCCCTTCCAGTGCTGCAGTAGTGAGGGCCACTGCTGCAGCGGTGGTTGAGCAGAATGTTACTAACCCTTCCACCACTGCAGCGGTCAAGGGTCAGTAACCCTTGACACTGGCGTTGCAGCAGTGAGGCTCACCGCTACAACGGTAGTCTGTAGTTTCTAATCTTTGATCTTCTTCAATATTTTTCCACCGATTTCCTATCGATTTGCTTGATTATCAACTGTTTACGTCCCTACACCTGATTTACATAAAAACAAATATAAATGAACTAAAACATTATAAAAACACTCGTAAACTATCAAATTCAGCTTGGAAATAGATATGTATTTTCAACCTATTAAATACCCCCAAACTTGAAATTTTGCTAGAGCTCGAGCAAAACACCTACACAATAAAATAAATTACCACGACTAATTAACGAATTTAAATACTAAAAATGAACTAAAAAACAACAATGTGTGAGTTTTGAATTTCATCTAATTGACCAAAAAGTTTTCCCTCATCGGCCTTCAATCATATCGAGTTGAAGAGTAAAATGCACCATATGGTGTTCTAAAATTTTAACATTCAATAGCAGTAAGCTCCATTCTAGATCATATTCAAGTGTGTGTGCAAAAACTAAATCATACAACTATCCATAGACCGGATTGGATTATCCACCAACAAAGTTCATGACTTAAACCATAAAATTATAGGATATCCATATGCCTAACTGGGTTCCACTCTCCACTAATGTAGGCTTAGAAATTCAAAAAGATTAATAGGACTTGGTTTCGATTTTTGTCAAATGGCCAAGGGTATATCAAGAATATAAAACTGGTTAACGTTATTAGCATAACGAAATGGAGGCACAACGCTTGGCTCAATCACACTCGTAACCCCAAAGACTAATTCGAAACAACCATGAACTAATACTTTAAAACGTAGTACTCACTTGTCTAAACAAACAAAAATAAAACCGTATATACACATTTTTTTTTTTTACATTACGAAACACACCCCCAAACTTATTTTATTTTTACAATTTCATGGGTGTGGGAATACAAAAGAAAAATGATAAGTGAGTACTTAAATATTGAACCAATCAATAGTTCCTCCAAAACCCAACCGCTCACTTCAAGTAGCATAAACAAATGCTAATTTGATTTCAACTCGATTTGTGCCTTAGGTTTAGCGATAATGGTTTGGAAAAAATTCAATTGGATAGGGTATTTGTTACGTGTTCAGAATTGAAATGGCTAACGGGCTTCGACAGGGTAACAAAGGATAATGCATATAGCATGGAAGGCTTCAACGGTTTAAGCGATCAAAATGAATGCCTAAATCATGTCTCTTGAACTACCTCGCCTAGGATTTCACCTCGAATTTCCTCCAAATCAGGTTCTAGAATCCCTATTGTCATGAACTTGGCTAATGGATAATCGGCGTCAAATCAATTGGATTGTTAGTACATTGAGTTTAAGTGCTCGTGCAAGTTAGGATCCACAATAACTTTTACCACAACGAAATGTCAATCACACATAACACACATGAATGGGCATTACACTCGACGTCGATAAACAACTAGGGGATAGACTCATCATCGGGTAATGGCCCAGATGAACTACAAAACTCAGCACACAATAACAACAACTACAAACATAAACTACTTATACTAAACTAAACAATCATGCATACTATTAAACAATAAATTAACTTAAACTATATAACTAACAAAAGGATATCAAATAAGAAAATATACTAAACATCCCCCCAAACTTAAAACGGGCAGTGTCCACAGCAACCCAATGTCAAACTCAACAAATAGCATGCATTATAGTGATGAAGGGGGTTTTGAACACGTACCTGGGAGGCGAGACAATCTTGCCTCTGAGTGAAGTCGGCGGTGATGGATTAATTTTATTTGAAAACTTGGGTTGTTTCCCAAGAAGCGCTTGGCTTAATGTCCTCGGCTTGACACAAAGAAGGGCTCGTCAAATAGCAGTGTCCGCCCATAGTATGTGTCATACAACACAACATACGGGTCATTGTTTGGAACGCCCTCAAGCTTGGCGAGATTTGGCAATGATTGGCCCGTATTCTCAACTCGACTCGGGTCCGGATCATGTACATGGTTGAACTGAATGAACAGTGGTGGAAGTGGTGGAAAACAAGTGAGCCACATTAAATCCTCGTAGATGTGATCGTCTTGGATCAGTGGTGGCAACACTAGTTGGATTTCAAGAGATGAGGACTCAAAATCATCTTCTGATTTGTCATCTACGAATAATTCTTGAGCCTCATCCTCTTTCGAATCATCTTCATAATGCAAACCAAAGTTCCTCCGGCTTGTATTCGATTTCTCCTGGTGGCTTTCGATGAATGTGGCGTGTGTGTCTCTCAGTGCCACTACTTCTGACTCGGCCTCAATAAAGCAGATAAACTGACCGATTTGTATCTCAAGAGAATTGACGGTCGCATTAATTTCAGCGTAAGTCGTCTCAATATTGTCAACACGATCCTCATTGAGACGGTCATTCGTTTCCCTTCAGAAAGC
Source organism: Eucommia ulmoides (assembly GCA_016647705.1). Lineage (NCBI taxonomy): Eukaryota > Viridiplantae > Streptophyta > Magnoliopsida > Garryales > Eucommiaceae > Eucommia > Eucommia ulmoides. The sequence continues at coordinate 25,981,210 of CM028337.1, forward strand.
CTGAGTCTCCCCCATAAATTCAGCGAACATTTCTTCCAGAGTGGGGGAAGACTCCACATGTTGGTCCGAGGTGTCAATCCATGGCACCAAAACGTTTGAACAATCCCCCAAGATTTGGTAACTTGTTGAATAATTCCAACTCTGAAAATCAAGCTCTGCCATGTCTTCCAACAACCAATAGGCTTCGTCCGCGGTTAGTTGGTCGAAAGAGGTTGTACCATTTTCTTCTTCTACCCAAGTTCTTATTGCAGCTAGTAACCTATCGAGGAAGTTCAACAGTTGACACCCCCTCGGGAAACGATGATTTGGAAACCGAATGAGTAACTCCTTGTATCTATCCCAAGCACAATAAAACGGCTCGGAATCTCATTGAAAGAAATGCAATAGCACTTGTTGATGAGACATCTTAAAGTACCTCGCAAAATAAACAAAACTGAAACAAAAAATTAAAAATAAAATAAATGCCTAAATTAAAATCAAGTTACTTTTTGACAATATCAACAACAATCTAAAAACCAATCCCTGGCAACGGCACCAAAAACTTGGTAGCGGAATTATTCGTCGCTATTTTTACCGCAAGTATACGGGTCAAGTTTTAATATAGTGGTAAGAGTAAGGGTTGTCGTATCCACAGGGATTAGATTAAATTATCGCTAAGTACCGCGATTATCGTAACCAAACTTTATCTAGGCGATTGAATTTTGGTTTTTTTTTATAGAAATATAAAACTAAACTAATAACTAATTATACTACAATACTAAGTATGACATTTATGGGAATATATTATCTAGGGATAACTTCATTCACTAATACGTGTTTGATTTAGTCTAGTTTACATCAACGGTATTCAAACTATCCAACAATCTAGGTATTGAAAACTCAATCACTACCTCTCTCAAGTGTAAAGTGAATGAATATGCAAATTCACGTTGACACGGATATCCCTATCTAGCTTCTAAACGATCACAAGAGTCTCACACCAACTTCACGGATTGCACACTTTCTAATAATCTCCCAATTCATTAGATCATCGCGTTGTGTTTAAACCCTAGTCCGAATCCGAGATTACCTCTCCCGAGTGTCAAACCCCGTATTCTCAATATATCATAACAAGCATATAATGGAAATGAAAGAACGATAAACATAATCGAATACAAATGAACAACCGTTAACAAAATATCAATTTATTCAAACCATGTTTTCATGAACTACATCAAACCCTAGACAATATATGTTTAGTTATACATGGCCATAATCAAATATTCAACTACAAATAAGCGAAACAACAACAAATACCAACAAGCGTTTAAGAAATAAAGAGAAAAATAAGGGAGAATAGTCGTTATCTGAAGAATAGACGGTTACACGTTCGTGATTTCCGCTCCAATCTTGTTTCCTCTTCTCCAATTTGATAAACTCCTCTTGTTGGTATGTCTTGGAGCTCTCAAGAAGTCCCCAAAAAACGTGGTCTATGGTGTTGGGAAAGAAGTGATCAAGTAGGAGTCCAAAATATCCAAAAATATTTGATAAATATCAAAAACAGCTGGTTGAACCATCGTTGCAGCAGTGGTTGTCATTGCTATAGTGGTGGTAAAGCAATGGGCATTCTGGCCTTCCAGCGCTGCAGCGGTGGTTGGGTAGAATGTTACTGACCTTTTCACCGCTGCAGCGGTCAAGGGTCAGTAACCCTTAACATTGGCGCTGCAGCGGTGAGGCTACAGTTTCTGATCTTTGATCTTCTTCAACATTTTTCCACTGATTTCTTAGCTATTTGCTTGATTATCAATTGTTTACATCCCTATACCTGATTTACATAAAAACGAATATAAACGAACTAAAATATTATAAAAACACTCGAAACTATCAAATTCGGCTTGAAAATAGATAGATATTTTTAACCTATCACCATCCAATTGTGGTTTATCAGGAGGATCCTACAAAAAAAATATATGATGATCTTTAAAATGATCCTAAATTTGTTCGATAAGTATTTGCCTCCTCGACCTATTGTAGAGTCTTAACACATTTCTATTTGTTTTTCTATTTTGATTATGCATTGTCTAAAATGGTTAAGTATTTAGAGTTGTATCATTAGACACACCAACCTCAAACTAGAGAAAGAATTGTGAAGTACAAAAAATATCCTGAGCTTCGAAAGCCTATGGGCCCACACAAACTGACATAAAAGAGGCCCCTTAGGTTTATCTCTTAATCATTTTTACTTTCTCATATTTATTAAAAAAAATAATAGGAATCCTATAACTTTTAAAGTTTCCTTTCCAATTCTCATTTTGAATGTAGTGAAAGCAATTATCTATTTCAGATTTTTTTTCTTTTGTTGATCTAGACTTTCGGCTCCTGAGAGGGATAATTTACTTTCTACTTTCTATTTCTCATTCTAAATGAGAAACTGCAACTTTTGATTTTCAAGTTCCTTCGACCATCTTCAATATATTTAGAAGCGCATGAAGAATGACTTGTAAATTGCTTATGTAAAAGTTTCTCAAAATCTAGATAATGACTCTGAAAAGTTCTGTATAAATTAATCTACTGCTAGTTTTGGAGTTTATAGCTATCCTGAGTCCTTCAGATCTTATCTATGACCAATCATCTTGGGCCTAATCCCAAAATGAATTATCTTACTAGCATCTCTACCTAAAAGAACTTCTTTGAGGTATTGTATCTTGGAGTGCAACATTGCTTTCCACAGAGAAAATTCATGAATTTTACGGAAGCATACCGATTCGACAAACTTTTGTACTTTATCTTGAACTCGCCACTCACGGATGTTATGTTATAACATCGAACCTGCCTAAAATCCTCCTCCCAATAGTGGAAAGTGACATGTTTCTATTTAGTATTTGTCACGTAAGACAACTAGATCATCCATAACTTATCCTATCCATTCTGAAGTTGAAACAAAATTTAATTTCCAAATTAATCTGAGAACATGGTTCTTGTCAAGTTATTATTCTGAGGAGCATAATAAATATTTAGTTTATTTTTATCTATATAAAGAATTATATGTAACGAACAAAATAAACAAAACAATATTGTACCTTTAATTTTAGATTTTTTGTCTTTTATGAATCTAAATATACTCCCACTATTTGTTTCAAATATTCTATCCATCATTGTGTAACGGGTGCATTCGAAATGTGCCTTGTGTGGACATCTACTATTGTTAACAGGTCTCATACTATTAGGTATGTCCTACCAAGTATACATGTACAAGTAACTATTAGTACCTACTTTTGCTAAGTTCTACTTAAAACTTTGTCTCTTGGTTTGCATGAACCTTACGCTATCACGTACCTTACGCTATCACGTATTTGTCCCACCTCTCAAATTAAGCTACACTTACCTTGTCATGGTCCAAGCTATCCCTAATAAATACCTTACATTATTAGGTATCATATACCACTAGTCTACTCTTTCCATGTTATAAATTAAGATGGTGGTGGCCGCAATTAATGCACTGCCATTTTCACCGCAAGCGTACGGATCAAGTTTTAGTATAATGGACCTTTCGGTCGGATATCGTATCCACAGGGATTGGTTGAAATTACTATCGAGTACCGCGATTGTCATAACCTAATTTTATCTAGGCGACAAAAATGGAATATAATTTATACTAATACTAAACTAAAATACTAATTAAGTTAACTATACTATAAATACTATATTGAGATTGTTTAGGGGAATATATTGCCTAAGGATTAACTTTATTTACTTAAATGCGTTTGGTTTTGTTTTAGTTAACATTAACGGCGTTCGGCGTATTCGACAATCTCGATTCGTAAACTCTCTTGCCACCTCTCCCGAGTGTAAGATGGGGGAATACATGACTTCGTGTCAACGCCGAAGTCCTCCTCAACGTCTTAACGACTCTAGGTCACGTGAGTCTCGCCCCAACGTCATCGATTGCACACTTTCTAATGCCCTCCCGGGTCGTTAGATTGTTGTGTTGTGCTTACCCTAATCTGAATCCGGGGTTACCTCTCCCGAGTGTCAAACCCCGTATTCTCAATATATCTAAATTAGCATATAATCATAGAAAACACAGTAACACAATCGAAATTATAAGGAACAACCATAAACGAAATACAAATTCAACCAAAACTACATTTTCATAAATAATACGTTAATCCCTATTACAATCCATGTTTAGCTCATGGCCCTAACCGTTTATACAATATAAAACGAGCTAAACATGCTCAACAACTACCAAAATGAAGAAGACAAAGAGAAGAAATGAGCGACTTAGCCTATATCCAAAGAATTGGAGTTAGAATCGTCGAATTATCGCTTCCCTCTTCATTTTCCACCTCGGTTGAGAGCTCTCCCTCAAAAATCCCTTATCCTAACCCTAAAATATAGCCTAAGGCCTTAGGGGCCGAAGAGCGTCGGAAGAGAAGAGGAAAGAAGGGTATTTATAGGCTAAAAAATATCTAACAAAATATCTAAACTGTGTAGAGGCCACCACCTAGGCGGTGGAGTATGTCGGTTAAGGTTCGCCTAGGCGGTGGAGTAGGCGATGGATTAGGAAAAGTTTCTACTGGTTCACCGCTTAGGCGGTGAGCTTTTAGCAGAAATTGGTTTTTCTCAGCATTTTCACCGCCTAGGCGGTGGGCTTTTTTCAGAATATTGTCTCCTTACTTGTTTTTCCACCGTTCTCAATACGATTTGATCGTTTATGCTCCGATTTCATACATTTTCACCCCAAGCATCTGTTTTAATACAAAAAGAATAAAAATATATTAAAACATATAAAAATAACTATAAAACTACTCTAAAACTAACAAAACCGGTTTGAAAATACGTAGGTAGATCACTCCTATCAGATGGTCATCGAGAGTTTGATTTCCTGGGCACAATCTCACACTATTTTGTATTGATTGCCTTTCAGCTTATGGCACTCTTTCCTTAACTTATCACACGTGGATAATCATAATGACACATATCTCATATGCTCATGCTTTTAGCTTAATAATTAATTTGAAGGATTTTTAATTTTGATTTTTGATCTCATCTTTTACTCATTTAATTTGTTTAACACGCATCGCATTTATATAGCAAATTAAATAATTTTCTATACATGCATGTTGAATGAGCTAAGGTGAAACATAGCATATAAAGATATAAATGTCCATATACAGATATAAATGGACCAGGATGGTCATCTACTTTTATTTGATTCAACTTGAGCCACTAACCTGGATGTAGTTCGAAAGGCAAGTTGTTTACAAATCTAACGGTAAAGACAATGCAACCATCCTATATAACCAAACATAACCAATCATATAACTAAAATGATCCAACCTAATGGTTATCTCACATATTGCACATACACAAACATTTAATGCATAAACATGCAAATTAAACATAATTATATCGATCTATTTAAAATAGTAATGACAATCCCCTAATCCATAAGGAATGTTAGCTTTTAATTCTAGTCTCATTAGAATTATTTATTGTAATTTAGTTAAATTCTTTATCTATTAACAATTATCTCATAATTCAATTAAATAAGTCAATTTTAAATTTCAATTTTTTCTTTGTAATTTACTATTAATATTTTGATATTTATTATACATTACCCATGTTTGACCCAATCTTCCCCCTAAAACCAATACCATTTTAAAAACAAAATATTACATATTACTCTTAAATTTTATTTCCAAATAGCTTTGCCTACACTATATATCCAATTTTTTTTAATATATATAGAACAACTATCACTTATAGGTTTTTGTTAGCTATCTATATATGTTATCTTTTTTAATAAATATTACTATTGGTGTGGTTATGTGTATATAAAATGTTGTATTAATTTTATTTTATTTTTCTTTGACCTACGTAGTAGTAGATAAATGTTGCTAAGTTTATTTATTAAAATTTGTAAATTAATGGTGCATTATTTTTTTAAATAATTCTTGTAATTAAATAAATAGTTATCTAGACTATAACTATTAATCCTTAAAATGGATTTATTTCGAATTAAAATTTATAACTGGACTAAAAAGAAGGATTCATCAGTAAGTGGAAAAATAGAATTAAAGTTTGAGGGCTTAAAGACAAATCAAGATTTAATTTAATTGTCAAATCTTTAGTTTATCTTATTTGTTTGAATTCAAAAAAGAACTAGGTCCTCAAATTGACAGTAGTTGGACTTTTGTCAATTTTTTAACTCCAAAAATAATGTTTTTATTTTTTTTTTGAAAGTAAAACAATATCTTGAAAAATAATGGCATATAACAATGCTATGTATCCCAAGATTCTTAGATTAGTGAATATCTCGTTTATCTCCTATTTGGAAGGTCTAGAGTTCAACCGTCTCTCCCAACATATATATATATATATATATATATATATATATATATATATATAACATCTCTCTTTGTATAATCATAGAGAACTAAATAGTCAATGGCTAAAATATAATATTACATCCAAATATTTGTGATGGCTCGAAATAGATTGCTAATAATTTATTTGTCAAAATTTAGTTTCTAAAATTTCAAATTGGTAGAAATCAAATCTCTCACTTTAAGTACATTAATAAACAATAATATATTAACAAGTAGACTATTTCCTAAGGACAATATTTTATTTTCCATCCCTTTTTCATAATTCCAATATTTTTCTTAATTCCTCAATTTTCCTAAAATAATGATCTCTTTTTAATTTTTTATGAAATTTTATCTATTTTATTAGCTAAAGTTACTAGATTAAAAAACATTTCCTAATTCCATAGGTTTTGGTGATGTAACAAATGCATGTTGTGGAGATGGAACGTTGGGAGGAATGGTACAATGCGGTAAGGAAGGTTACAAGATCTGTCCAAACCCTAATCAGTTTCTATTTTGGGATTACTTTCACCCTTCGGAACACACTTACAAACTCATATCCAAGTCTTTGTGGGCTGGACGATCCACTATAATTCGACCAGTTAATTTGAAAACATTAGCCAACATGAGCCTAACTCATGATTAAGACCCTCCAAAAAGAAATAATATGTAAAAAGTGCTTATTTATGTGTTTTTAATATGTGAAGTGAATACTTTTGTGTAATTTATAGATATTTAACTAAAGTGCCTTTGTTTGCTATGAAACTCTTTTTCATAGTATAAAATTCATTTTCCTTGTTGTTTGTTACATTTTCATTGTAATCTTAAACTGGTGACATGTTTGGTAAAAAATTATTCAATCAATTTCAAATATAATGTATCAAAATTTGAATTAATATCTAACAACTAATTAATATCCACACCAGACAATTCTTAAACAATTTTCAGGATAACCCTAATTAGTTTTTCAAGATAACCCTAGCTGTTGAACTCAAGAAGTTGGAAGATTAAAGTGAAAATACAAAAAAGGAGTCTAGGGTTTTGAACCCTAGACATATTTTAAAAGGAGGGAAAGATCCCTAAAGGCTGCCCATCTACTTAGAGTTCCGGCCAACCCCCTTGTTCTCTCTAAGATAAATCTTATTTTTTGTGTGATTTTCACATGTTGATTTGAATCTTACCAACTCCCTAGATTCAAATCAAAGTTATCCTAGAGTCTTGAGACTAGATTCAATCTTACAAATCCCAAAAACACTTTCCCTTCAAAGATTCTTTGTGTGGATACTGTGAGCTACCCAAGAATTTGGTGAATTGAGTAGATATAAAAATTTCAACAATTTAAATTTTTTCAACATTTAATAAATCAAGTAATCAATTTATCCTAAATCAATTGTTATCTTTATTATGCAGCGGATAAGTGCATTAAATCTAAATACACACTCAAACAAAACGTAAAGAAAGTAAACAAAATAGAACACCTCGATATATCTTGATTCAACAAGCTAGTTTTACCTAATCCAGTCCTCCGAGCTCTGCGGAGATTCGCACTCACTAAAAATCCATATTCCTTTAAAAGTAGGAGCTAAACTCTTACAATGATTCTTTTCACAGGCTCATAATCAACTTTTACAATTCTCTTTTCACAGGTTAAGGAAGAACCATATCTTTTTGCAAACTTAAGACTAACCTATTTCTATTATAGGAAGAATCACAACCTAATCTTTTTAACAAGTTTAAGATCAAACCTTACAAACAGTCACAAGTATCATTTTCCAAGGTAAGGATTGAACTTTTACAATTCTCTCAAATTAAATTCTATTCAAGAAGAATTTACACCTAATTCTTTTCAACAAAAAATAATAACCTAACCTTTTTATAATCTAGGTAAAGATCAAATCTCATTCTTTTTCCCCCAAAAGATTGAAACTCCAGCTATCCTGACTAGATACAGCCTCAACCATATCCAATCGGTACAAACTCAACAAATACAAAAAATGAGTTTCTTCTCACTCAAAGTTTCTACCACCTAAAATAAAATTTTACCCAATTAATATCCCAAAATTTACTAGTGATAGAATTTAAGTGAAGAATTCAATGTCTTATTATAATAAATGTGGGTGGCACAAAATTTAAGCATGCAATAAGATAATCACAAAAATCGTTTTAAAAATATTTTTAGGCTTTTTAATTCTGAAAACGATTTTACTACGATCTTATACCCAAGTAATCAATAATAATATGAAATCAAATGTAAGCACAACAACTTGGAAAAATCTCACCAGGAAACCACCAAAAGAATGTAATTAGAATTGCAAGACAGCACAGATCAGTGACGCCAACTCAACAGCGCTTTAACTCAAGAATTTTTTCACACAATAATCTCACGAATGATCTCTCGAATAAATCTCAGAATAATATCTCTTACAAAAGCTCAGGAACTTGATAGTTCTTGATGATGTGTTGTTATTATGATATCAAATTTGCAGGCCTATTTAAACAGGTTTGAAACAAGTCCTCCAAATGCTAGTTTTCACAAAACATGACTTTAAAGTACACCTATAGACCCCATATATCATAACCATTCAATTCTGGTATAATTCAATCAAATATGGCTTTTAAAACTTTTAATTAAGTTCATAAATTATTTATTAATTACAAATCGCATAGATAGAAAGTATTTAATAAACAAAATTGAAAAACATTTCAATTATTTGTACCATATCTATAAGGATATCAAAATAGATGTAATATATCTTAAATATATTCAAATCCCTAAAATATCTCAATCAGATATGCCAAAAATGGCTAGTATTGAACAAATCCTTAAAACCCTTGAAATCTCAACTAAACAGTCAGTTGACTGACCTCCAGACCATCAACTGATGGATCAATATAGCGTGTAAGTCAGGCCAGCCCTTAAAGGGTAGTCGATTGACCGAACCTTCCACGGTTGGCTGACCGATCACTATAGGATGCATTTCTAGGCCAAAATAGCGCCTTAGTCGATTGACCGATCCGTTTTAGTCGGTTAACCGATCGATACAGGGAGTTTTACTTGGCCAATTCAGTTGATCGATCTCTCCTGGTTAGTTGGCCGATCAATTTAGAGAGTTTTTCTTTTCCATCCCTATGCTATTCGGTTGACCGATTCTCTTTTCTTCGGTTGACCAATCATTGCTGGATTCTCTCGTTTTCAACTTATTTCAACTACAAACTTCAATGTTTTAATTCTGTTAGCCGATTTCTTTTCTTGATTAACACATTTGACCCCAATATTCAATTTTAAATATTAATCTTCCTTTGGTCAATTTTTATTTTTCAATTTCACATTAGAGCAAATAATATAATACAAATTAGGATCCAATACTTTATTAAATTAAAAATACAAATATATAATTCATCAATTTGTGTCGTGTGTGATCCTAATTCAGGAAATATTAAGAGTAAAATAATGTTTGAGTTGTTTTCACCTAATTTTTTTGGAATCTTCAACACTTTTTACTTCTTTAACTTCAATCTTCGCATCTTTGATAATTACTTCATGATTTAATCTTTAATGGAACTTCTTATATTGAAACACTTAACAAACACGTTAGCTCCACAAAAAATATCAACCCTTAATTGTCCATCAAAATCTCGAGATCAACAATATTCCCATTTTTTATGATGACAATTAATTTTGATGTTTTCTTCAAAATAAAAAAAATGTAACCACACTTCTCTTAAATCCGAGGACGGGTTTTTTAACTCATTGAAGCAAAATCATGAAGATAATTCATATAATTCATCAGATATTCAACATGAGCGCAATATGATCAATTCAACGTTAAAAATATTCAATAAAGCATAACATGATCAATTCAACAAAGTTCTATCATTTCTCAATGCAATGCTTAGGCGAACAAATCCTAAACATCAACTAACTCATTTTAAGCACAATAATGATTTCCCTTTTATATTTCCCCTTTAGTCAATCAATTCAATCCAATAAACATCAAATATATTTTTTCCCTTTGTCATCTCAAAAAGTGGGAAAGGGGAACCAAAAACATCTTTAATCCCAAATAAAATATTTTTCTTTAGAAGCTCATTAACTTTTTTTTATTTTTAATAAAAACCAATGTTTTAAAGAACAATTTCTAATAAAAGAACAAAATAAATTTTTAAGTATTAAAAAAATATTTTCAATTTTTCAAACTATATGTGGATCATCGTAGAGGATAAATATTAAGTAAAACTGATCAAGTCTAGACAACCATAATAAGCCACATACTACGCAGTCAAGTACTAGAAATCCTAAATTAGGTTATTACAGACCAAAGTACTTAAAGTGAGACGAGTTCAATATTACATAACCACTATTGAGAATGAAAACTAGTGAGGACCCTGTCCAGGAAATGGATAGTATGGTCCCAACAGGCTGGTTGCTGGTTGTTGTGGATACTGGACAACAGGCTGAATGTTTGAACTCGAGGGCATTTGTGGATAATATTGCATCAACGGTCCTTTCCCTAATAGCCATGCTCCTAACAACCCTACTGTAGAAGATCCTCCAAATTATTATTATGCTTCAAATGTAGTTTGTCTACTAAAGTGTTGTTGGGCAATAAACTGCTGTTGGGCGATAAACTACAAGCTCTACATAAATTGGAACATTTCTTCCATGTTTCCAAAGATTCTGTCAAATCCAGCTTCCATTGTTTCCATAATCCGCCCATATCCGCTGTTCATGTTCGTATTCATCTCAGTCATACCGCTCTCTAGCCCAATCATCTGGTAATCAATCATATCCGCATATACCCAAAGATCATCAACCTGATCTTGAAGCAAGTCTATCTTCTGCTCTAAACTCAAATCTTTCTCATCATCTTCGTCTTCTTCTTCCACTAGCATTCTTGGTCTTTCCTCACCCCTCTTTTCCACCCATCTATTCCTCTTAAATTCATACCCCATTAAAATGACATTACTCACATTTATCCAATCCAGGGTTACTGAGAAAATTTTCATTTCTTCCTGATCAGTTTCCTCTTCAAAGTGGTCAAACACTCTTTGAAGCGCATTGGCATAGGGTAACACTCTAAAGGGGTTTTGTAGATGGTATTTCATGTGATCTATCATGATATGGGCTAAGTCAAGTTTTCTCACTTCAACAATCTCATTCAGCAAATACAAATTAAACTCATTCACATTCGCATGACTTCCTCCTTTAGGTATGATCATATGTGAAATCATCGCATGAATGAGGTAGTGCTCAAGTGATAGCGATCCCACTCTATCTCCATCCTACCCAAACTTATTTTCGATTTCAATTCTATTAAAATTTCTCAAAAGCCAATGAGGGATATTGTAGGGAAACACATTTTCTCTATCCAACTTCAAAATTTCACTTAGAAAGGCCCTATTAAACCTAATCTCCTTTCCTTTTACAAACGACGTCATATATTCATCATAAATGTAAGGTTGCTATAAAACATCTTTACCCAAATTGACATCCACTTATTACTTTGGAAGACAAAATCGGTCTAACCCAAAACACTAACATGTTGTTCAAGATCAAGATTTTTCTTCTTTAAACCAACAAAATCTATGGGTTTGCAATATATAACCTTTCGATTAGCAAATTCCATTTTATATTTTAGTTCCTCCTCCTTGCTCTGAAAGTGATTTTAGTCAAATTTATCTCTTGAGGTAGGCATCTTCTTTCTAGGCATTTTCATGTAACTTTTAAGTTCAACCAACCAATAAAACACAAAGAATCTAATCAAGATGAAGTGTATAACCCAAAACCCTTGAGGAGATAGAATAATCAACCTTATATCGAAGCAATAGGTTTCCAAATGATAGATCCGAGCCCTAGATCTTCAAATCCAAGCCAAACCTTGTTGATTTCTTGAGGATTTAGGATGGAAATGATTGGTAGAGGAAAGGTTTCTGGAGAGAAAAGGTTTCAAAATCGAAATGGGGAGAAATGAGGAGGTTTGGGAATATAACTCCCGTAACATTCGGTTGACCGACTATTTAGGGGTCGATCGATCGAACACTGCAGAGCTTGCACTCTATAGGTCTACATCTGTTGGTTAACCGATAGCTTTACTATCAGTTAACTGACAGTTTTGACCCGTTTTCGTCCTCTTGTGCATTTTAGCCCTAATTGATCAACTTAACTCAATTTTTACCTCTTATTTTGATCCACACATATTATTTAAAATATTTTCACACCCACACACATATTACAAATATCTAATTTTTGAAATGCGAAGGATCGGTCTCCCTAACGAAATTAAGATATTTGAATTTTAAAAAATTTGATATACCTGGATCGTCTTTGAGAGCAATTGGTGTGTGTACCTTTGGTAGATTGCTGATTTCAAGCTTGGTATCATTTGAATCCACTATTTTTCCTTTAGCCTAATTTGTCGCTTTAATTTCTTCTTTTCTTGGACTGACTCATTTTTGGTTAGGTTAGGTAATAAATTTCTTACTTTGGTTCGGTGCTTTGAGCTACTTTTCCTCATTCTGCTTTGTCACCTCTTTATACACTATCATTTTCTTGTATTGATATCTCGCCATTTGTTGAGGATAAGGATTGTTTGATTTCAAGTAATGAACTTGCTGTTTTTTTATCTTTCCGCTTTGCACATACTGATTTTTCCTTTTAGGTACATTGAATCTAGTCTCCTTTCTTGGCATATAATATTCGTTGTATCATCGTGTTTGTTCGAATCTCCGAGTAGTACCTACATAAAAGTTTTCTCTTTTTGGTATCTCCATGCAACAAATAACAAACTTTCTCAAAATGACCATACTTCCCACAATAAAAATATTTAGCATTGTTAGTAAGTTTCTTAGGATAATCATTGTTTTGTACGGGAGCACGATATTGTTGGTGATATTGAGGAACTGCTTTAGTGACTATTGGTTTTCCAACAAGTTTAGCCCTCTCAATATCCTTGAATTTATTCATTTCTTCATCAAACTCCTTTTGCATCTTTTCAAGTAACCGCTCTATTGTGCTAACGTTTACCAGTAGACCAAAATTCTTCTTATGCATAAATTTAAGATCATTCTTAAGAATTTGGTACTCATTTTCAATAGAATGGATTTCCACACGAGCACTATTAGGCTCACACCTTGCATTTTCCAATTCAATGCTCAATACCTCATTTAAAGTTTCAAGATTTTTCTTTTTAAAATCATTTTGTTGAAGATCATAAATATCAGTTTTCAAAACTTCGTTCTCATCTTCAAGAGACTCGATTTTTTCATACAACTTACCAATTTTAGATGAAGCATTTGTAAATTCAACAATTTCAAAATACTTGTCCAAATTCTTTTTCTTAAGAGACTTGACAATATTAAATTTCTTATTTTCAAGAGTTGCAATCTTTTGCTCAAGTTTATAATTCTCTTTTCCAAAAACATAGGTAAGGGCAATCAGTATCTCAATAACCTTATATGCATTCTCATCATCACGAATTCAACAATTCTCACCAACAGAACAATGATTATCAAAAGAAGTAGAAGACTCAACAATAGTACATATAATATCAGAATCAGTGCACTCCATGTGATCGTGATTAGCTAGACCATGAGCCATGTCGAGGTAAAACCAGCTCTGATGCCAATTGTTGGCCCAGTAAACTACCTAAGAGGGGGTAAATTGGGTAGATATAAAAATTTAAACAATTTAAATTTTTTCAACACTTAATAAATCAAATAATTAATTTATCCTAAATCAATTACTATCTTTGTTATGCAACGGATAAGTATATTAAATCTAAGTGCACACCCAAACAAAACATAAAAAAAATAAACAAAGCAGAACACCACGATATATCCTCGTTCACCAAACTAGCCTTGTCTAATCCAGTCCCTTAAGCTTCACAGAGATTTGCACCCACTAAAAATTTAGATTCCATTAAAGGTAGGAACCAAACTCTCACAATGATTCTTTTGACAGGCTCATAATCAACATTTATAATTCTCTTTTCACAGGCTAAGAAAGAACCCTATCTTTTTGTAGGCTTAAGACTAACCTAATTCTATTACAGGAAGAATCACAACCTAATCTTTTTAACAGGCTTGAGATCAAACCTCACAAACACTCACAAGTATTTTTTTTCTCAGGTAAGGAACCTTTACAATTCTCTCAAATTAAATTCTATTCAAGAAGAATTCACACCTAATTTTTTGCAAGGAAAAAGAATAACATAACATTTTTATACTCTAGGTAAATATAAAACCTCAATATTTTTCTTGAAAAAGATTGAAACCCTATCTACCCTGACTAAATACAGCCCCAACCATATCCAATCGGTACAAACTCAACAAATACAAAAAATGAGTTTCTTCTCACTCAGAGCTTCTACCACCTAAAACAAAATTTTACCCAAATAATGTCCCGAAATTTACTAGTGATAGAATTTAAGTGAGGAATTCAATGTCTGATTATAATAAGTGTGGGTAGCACAAAATTAAACATGCAATCAGATAATCACAAAAATCGTTTTAAAAAGATTTTTAGGCTCTTTAATTTTGAAAACGATTTTACTACGATCTTATACCCAAGTAATCAATAATAATATGAAATCAATTGTAAGCACAACAACTTGGAAAGATCTCACCAGGAAACAACCGAAAGAATGTAATTAAAATTGCAAGACGGCACAGATTGGTGACACCAACTCAACAGCGCTTTAACTCAAGAATTTTTTCTCAAAATAATCTCACAAATGATCTCTTGAATAAATCTTAGAATAATATCTCATAGAAAAGTTTAGGAACTTGATAGTTCTTGATGATGTGTTGTTATGATATGAAATTCGCAGGTCTATTTAAATAGGTTTGAAACAAGCCCTCCAATACCTAGTTTTCACAAGATATGACTTTAAAGTGCACCTATAGACCCCATATATCATAAACATTCAATCCTGGTACAATTCACTCAAATGTGACTTTTAAAACTTTCAATTAAATCTACAAATTATTTCTCAATTACAAATCGCATAGATTGGAAGTATTTAATAAACCAAATTAAGAAACACTTCAATTATTTGTACATATATCTATAGGGATATCAAAATAGATGTGATATATCTTAAATATATTCAAATCCCCAAAATATCTCAATCAGATATACTAAAAACGGCTAGTATTGAACAAATCCTTAAAACCTTCGAAATCTCAACTAGACAGTCAGTTGACCGACCTCCAGACTATCGTATGACTGATCAATACAGCGTGTAAGCTAGACCAACCCTTAAAGGGCAGTCAGATGACCAAACCATGGTTGGTTGACCGATCAATACAGAATGCATTTTGAGGCCAAAATAGAGACCTGGTCAGTTGACCAATCCACTTTGGTCGGTTGACCGATCGATGCAAAGAGTTTTACTTGGTCAATTCGGTTGACCGATCTCTCTTGGTCGGTTGACCGATCCTCTTCCCGTCGATTAACCGATCATTGTTGGATTCTCTCGTTTTGAACTTATTTCTACTCCAAACTTCAACGTTTTAATTCTGTTAACCAATTTCTTTTCTCGATTAACACATTTAACCCCAATATTTAATTTTAAATACTGCTCTTACTTAGGTCAATTTTTATTTTTCAATTTCACATTCGAGCAAATAATATAATACAAATTAGGATCTTGTACTTTATCAAATTAAACACTCAAATATATAATTCATCAATTTGTATCTTGTGTGATCCTAATTCGGAATACATTAAGAGTAAAAGAGTGTTTGAGTTGTTTTCACCTAATTTTTTCGGAATCTTTAAACCTTTTTACTTCTTCAACTTCAATCTTCGCATCCTTGATAATTACTTCATGATTTAATCTTTAATGAAATTTCTTATACTGAAACACTGAACAAACACGTTAGTTCCACCAAAAATATCAATCCTTAATTGTCCATCAAAACCTCGAAATCAACAATTCGTGTTTGTATGCTCTCGAAAGAATCGACTCAAATCATGCCTCAAGTACTATCAACTTTAAGACTGAATCACCGGAAAAGGTAATCATTGTATTAAGTTTGATTTAGTATTATCTGCTTTATTCTTTTAATGTTAATACGGTTAAATATAAATTTAAGGAATTGGATATTAATTATGATTTATTTTTTTACATTCAACTGTGTCATTTTTTTTTTTTAATATCTAATTCGTTCAGTCAGGACCTCTACTACTACTGCCTCTTATAGTTTAGGGTTACATCTCCCATGAGCCGCTCTAATGTAGGGGCCTACTAAACAAAGGGATGGGCGTATCGATATGGCTTCTCGGTCGACACGAATAGCATGAATCTCCGCTGACACTTCTCCTGATTACCCCAAAGTAAATCGGCATGGGTATCAACATAAACATCAATGGGAATCTATGTGTTATGTCATCGACCAATCGAAGGATAGTACGTTGCATTAAAACAAACAAATATTAGTAAACTCAGATAGAAATGCAAATCGAAATATTGACACTGTATGTAATTCTATTACAATAAATTACTTACCATGACCGCATTGATGCCACCGACCACTAAAATCCCTCAATCGGTTTATGTGTGGGATTCCAAGCAAACAACCGCGTAATTCGTCGGTACCATTGGAAATACTGATGCTCAGAAGGCATCCATTCAACCAATTGATCACTAAGGATGACATATTGTAGATGGGAGTTCCATTGCTCGGCAAAGTACAAGTAGTACACTAACCAACTTATGCCCACACGACCTAGACTGAACGTCACATGGAGGCCACATCCGGTGTTACAAGCAGTTGCAACTCCCTACAATTGGCCAAACTATCATAACACAGGCTTAGGTCGATGCTACTTCATCGTGGAAATACAAATCTGCCAAGCAACGGTCTACCATGAATCACAGTCGGACACAAAGTAGGCAGGGAGATTAGTTTGTGACATCAGGCATGAATGGAACCCATAGGAATTTTCGTGCATACAAAAGAAATAGGAATACCAAACGAAGTGTCATGAAACAAAAATATTTATTGAAATACGTACATATACCTCATTCTCGTCCATTGCATCCAACTCAAACCTATATAGGTTGCGTGGTTCTCTACCTCCTGAAATGTCTTAGGGTAATTCCACCTACATTTTTTTCTTAAATATATAAAATAACTACTAATAAAATTGAATTATAAGTAGAGTATAAAATATGAATTAAAAATAATAATATTTAATTCAATGTTTAGCTCGCACCATACAGTGGTCCTAGTAACTGGACTGGTGTTGTGAGGGGGCGAGAGAGCAATCTCTTTGCTAGCATGTCGCTACCCCTTCGCCTGGGAGGTAATGTCAGCCCCTATCATTGTGATGTCGACATCCTCTGTTAAGGAAACCTTGACGCCATCAATTGGCACCTCCACTACCCCCCTCCTATGGAGGGGGTGCCTTTACACCATTAGCTAGGGCCTTTGCCACCCCTCCACCTTGTGCAAGGGCACCCATGTCACCAACTATGCCTCAACAACCTCAATACCTATGAGGTTATCTGTTAGAGTAAAATTTAATATATGGGCTTATATATTAAATAAATGTGAATTATAGGTTATTAAATACAATTAGGCCAATTAAAGTGATCAATTTAAGTTTTGGGGCCTTAATTAATGTATTATAAAGTGTGGGCATTAATGTGTAGAGACAAGCGTAATTTCTATTTTTATGATAGGTTAAAATAGAAAATACGAATAGACGTGACAGTTTACGAACAAACGCGATTGTTTACGAACAGACGCGACTACTTACGAATAGACATGAATGTTTATAAATCGGGGTCGTGGTCTCTAAATCACATAATATTTTTCTATTCTTCTGATCCCCATTATCAGAGAGAAATATATACAGAAAACAAGTGTAGATCTGGAAGATCATAAAGACTCAGATTCAGATATTTCAACTTTCTTGTTATGAATTCAGGTATGCTTCCGCAAATTCAGTATTTTTATTCTTAATGATTCAATATGAATGTTCTTATTTGTGTGATGGTTTTCACATAACGAAATTAAGTCCTACATCATCGATATTGGGCATAGGCAAGACTAGACGTTGAAGCCAGATGAAGGTAAATCTCTTCCATGCCCATAGCTACAAAATATATTAAAGTATTATTAGCAAATAAATAATGAATAACTAAAAAATGAGTAACGGTAAACATTGATAGCACAATTACAAAAAAATTAATAGATAACTTACTTGTACCAAAACGAGGGGATCACATATATCCACCTTAGTACTTTGGGTACCTTGGCATAACATCTGGTATATGAATACAAGGCAGTCCAACCCCCAACTATAACTCACCGCACATCTGAGGTCGCAGAGAAATCACATGTATACCAACTTAACCTTGTTCCCCAAACTATCAAAAAACGAAAGGCCACCAAAGAGTCGCAATATGTATGCATGGGCTTACTTCTCAACAACATCTAGTGCAACATCAAAATGGAGTGGGTTCTGCTCCCTGAATTGCCTCTTCACCCATGTAAGCTTTAATTGGAAGCCATTTAGATCACCAGCGCCCGAAGAGACACCGAAGCAATCAAGGCATAGTTGCCTAAAGCCATCAGGTCTGAGGTCGTCCACGATCATCAACACCTGGCCATCGATGAACAGATCGAGAAGGACCTAAACATCCTCCAGCATAATGGTCGTCTTACTGATCGGGAGATGGAAAGTGTGTCTTCTCCCTCCACCACTCAACTAACGCCGTAATAAAGGCGTGGTTCAGTTGACGGTGGCGTATCCACAAATCACTATAAAACCCTGTTGGCCCAAAGAGCTGCCCAAAATGGAAGTGAATTAGGTAGTTAGTAAAATTTAATAATTAAACACTTTAAACACAAATAATCAATTTTC
Source organism: Eucommia ulmoides (assembly GCA_016647705.1). Lineage (NCBI taxonomy): Eukaryota > Viridiplantae > Streptophyta > Magnoliopsida > Garryales > Eucommiaceae > Eucommia > Eucommia ulmoides. Next base: position 26,000,440 of record CM028337.1, read on the forward strand.
TTAAATCAATTATTATCTTAATACGCAGCAAACATGTGTTTACTTCTAAATGCACACTCAAACACAATATATGAAATAATTAATGCAACACACAACGATATATCCTAATTTAATAAGCTACTCTCACCTATATCTAGTCTCCCGAGCTCCACGGAGATTTGCAATCTACTTAACCCCTGAATCATTTTCACAGGTTTAAGAAGAACCTTATCCTTTTACCAGGCTCAAGATTAACTTAATTCTATTACAGGAAGAATCAAAGCCTAATCCTTTTAATAGGCTAAAGATCAAACCTACCACTCTCTCACACTTTTACACATATCATTTTCTTGGATTTAGGAAGAGCCTTTACAATCACTCAATTCTATTACAAGGATAATCAAAACCTAATTCTTTTCAATAGAAAAGAATAAATTAAACTTTTTGAAGGACAAAGATCAAACCCTAATATTTTTTTAAAAGAAAAATATCGAAATCTAGCTACCTTAATTAGACACCGTCCCAAACGTGTATCTATTCATACTCACAAATACAAAAAAAAAATATAAATTTCTTTCCACAAGGAGCTTCAACCACCTCAATACGAATATACTCAATTAATATCCTGAATAATTACTACGTGATAGAACAATGTGAGGCAATTCAAATCTGATTAATAAATAATGTGGGTAGTACAAATTTAGTACGTAATCAAATAAACAAGCAGAAATCATTTAAAAAAAAAAATCAAACTTTTAAGTTTAAAACAATTTTCTAGCAATTCTACATCAAGCAATCAAGATAAATATAACTTTAAAACGAATAATAAAACTTGAATAGATCTCACCGGGAAAACACCGAAGACAGTGATAGTATCTCAATTGAAACTCAAATTGGTAATACCAAACAACAAGAATTTTAGATCAAGAACTTATATAAAATCTCTCATAGAAATCTCAGTAAAAATCTCACTCTTACAATAACTCAAACTGACATTTTTTATGATTTAAACACAATCCCGCATGTCTCTTTAAATAGACCTAAAATTAGACCTTCAACGACTAGTTTTTAAATGTTATGTCAATAAATGGCGTATATACACCCCATATATCATATAGATTATAACGGCTATATTTGACCAATAATATAATTTTTAAAGTTCTCAATTTAGTCCCAAAAATAATTTGATCTTAGTCAATAAAAGTATAAAAAGAATTATATTAAAGTATATGAATTAAATCATAAGGTCAAATAAAATCTCATAAATCTCTCACATATCTTTAACCCCAAATATTCTCCACAAGAATAGTAATATTCAAAATTCGCAGGTTTAATAGTATGTATTTCAAAGATATCTTATAACGGTTACTTTTTAAATAATATGTCATTAAATGACACCCCCATGACCCCATATATCACATATGTTCAAAATAGATCTTTTTCATTTAAAAATATTCTTGGAAAATCTCATTTTGGTCTTTAAAACATTTTTAAATCAAAATCCATTAAAATATAAAGTAGTAAGACACTTTAATTAAAAGAACATTTAATTAAATCGACCAAATTAATAGGGATCACAAAATATATCAAGTGTATTTAAATTAGACCCAAATCCCTCAAAAACCTCTCTTGGCCAAGAACCCGAAACAGTCAATATGCTGACTGAAACAGTCGGTTGACTGACCATACCCATTCGGTCGATTGCCATATGCCAAAGCTGAAATAGTCGTTGGCCCTACACCTAGCCAATTGACCGACCCTACCCAGACGGTTGATTGACTCAATCAATGAGCATCCAAATTTCTCCATTTCATCTACTGACTCATTTGGTTGACCAACCCTTCTTATTCGGTTGACTGATTTGATCAGTATACTCACTTCTTTACCCATTTCAGCTATTGTTTCAAATGGTTAACCAATTTTTTTTCTCGGTTGACCGAATGGATCAATAGAGCACCATTTTAATTCCCAAAACTCACTATTTTAATAAGTCAATTGACCCATTTTGCCGGTTGACCAAATTGACTAGAAAACACAATATTTTATAGTTTAAAACATATTTTTCAATTAGGTCAATTATTAAAATTATTTCACGTATGGAGCACATAATAATTCACATATTAGCTTCTTAAACTTATCGCTTCTCACTAACACACATAAAATTAATTCATTTTAAGTGTCGTGCGTAATCCTAATTTGAGTTGCATTAAGAGTATATAGGTAAATAGTTATTTTCACTTAGTTGTCTTCAATGTCTTCAAAACTTTTCACATCTTCATCATTTCTATCTTGTACCAGTTATATTTTCTTCAACGATTCCTCTTCTTAAACACGTTACATGGAACTATAAATCTAAAACCACTCAATAAAAATATTAGTCTCATAAAAATATCAACACTTAATTATTCATGAAAACATTGGATTCAACAAACCCAGTAGCCAATAAGATCAACGTCATAATGAGTGGGGCGTGTCGAGGTCACTGTCTACATATATGACCTTTAGGCATCCAATGTCTTAAAATGTGTTGGCTAACTATCAGTTAATATTTTACTAATGTTAGTTCAAGAATACAAAATATTATATCCTTAGTGTGGCATTATAAAATGAAACAATATAATTAATTTTACAATGAAAATTATTGTGTTGTTACTTAGCCCGACTGTATGGATGAAGAACGATGATTTGCCTACAACGTGAACATATATAGATCTACTGGCGGATTAAAAAAAATTGAACACAATGTAATATAATTAAATTAAATTAATATTTTAGTATTATTAATTTAATATCTAAATATTATTTCTATAGTATTCGTAAATTTAATGTCCATAATTTCTGTATATTATATTTTCTGTTTATGTTATTTTTTAATTTAAATTTTGTTAACTTTATTATTACTAAGTTTGATATCCATATGTTATTTCTATAAAAATAAATAAATTAAATTTAAGGTTCATAATTTTTGTAAATTATATTTGGCCTTTTATATTATTTTTTAATTTAATTTTTATAAATTTAGTATTTCAATATTATTACTAAATTTAAAGTTTGTTATTTTTATAATTTTTATAAATATAATGTCTATAATTTATGTATATTATATTTTTTTTATACTATTTTTTAAATGTAATTTGTAAATTTAATATTTCAGTATTATTACTAAATTTAATAAGCATATATTATTTTTATAAAGTTAAAACCATATTTTAGAGTACAAGAATTGTATAAAAAATAAAAAATCTAAAGAACAAAACAATGCTAAAAATTAGAATTGGAATAATGAAATAAATGAACCATCAAATTGTTAAGTTTTGCTTTTCATTGTCAAATAATTCTAACGAACCACAATTAAACACAAATTAATAATATATGTACAATTTAAAAAAAAAAAAAAAAAAAGGCAAGTCCTGTTGTTTATACCGACTCTTGTTTTTACATGAATAGAACAATAACCAATAACAATCAATAAAACTTAGTCAACAATTCAAAAAAATGACAACATACCATTTGTTTCCCAAGTACTCAACTCTCATTTTTCAAGTCAACACAACAATAACAAACATTTAAAAAAATAACATAACTTGTTTTGTTTATACAACATTCCCAAACATTTCGATTCTCAAACCAATAAAACAATAACTAATAATATAAAGTTAACTCATTTTTTTTTAAAAGAAAAGACAACATTTGTTTATACAACATTCTCATTCAATTACAACAATTAAAACGCTTATTGCAAAACTAAAATCTAATACAAACAGAATTACACCAATTGAACCCAATTGCTTGCAAAAAATAAAAATAATACAAATATAAGGTAAAAAATAACCAATCGAACCTAATTTGAAACAAAAATTAGAAAAAAGAGATGTGCGAGAATAAGCAAATTGACATAAAGAGAAATTACCTCTCCAGTTGCAGATATATAACTCCTCTAAGCAAATATTGTAAGCCTAAAAATCTATTTAGAAATAGGGCAGGAAAAGAACTTTAAAAAAAACGAGAAGAGGGAAAGAAGGAGGAAAAATGCTGAATTTCTTGAAAAAAAAAAAAAAAGGAACAAAAAATGCTAACAAACGCACTTTACAACTTATAAGTACATAAAAGAGGCTAAAGTGTGAGTTTTCATCTTTCTTCATCCAAAACTGCATCCAACAAATAAAAAAAGAGAAAAAAAAAACAAATAAAAAAAAATAGCAATATACATGAAATTCAAAATCTTAAAAACATGACAATATTTACCGGGAAGATAAAAAAGAAAAACTGCAAAATTTAGTCTACACACAAACACAAAATTAACTCAAGACAAAAAGAATCTCCACATTTTTAACTCCAGACAAAATTAAAAATATTCACACACACCCAAAAAAAAAAAAAAAAAGAAAGACATGAAAAATATATGAGACGTAGACATCCAACTATTAATTATCTTTTAAACATCATATATCCATACTTTAAAAGGCATAAAATTTGAATTGAAACAAAAACATCAAAAAACATATATCCAATCATCTTATAATACCATCCTCATCAGTGTTTGAACTTTTTCACATAATTTCTGCAATACTTAACAAAGATAATGAAAAATATAGGGCAACTTTTATGTCAGAATAATGAAAAACTAATTTGATACAATGCCCTGTATGCTTCAAAAATAAAAATGCAATACGAGGGACAATTTTTATGCAAAATTCCAACCACGTTATCATGTGGTAAAAGCAGTATACAAAGTTAAGGTTGGCCTCACGATTTGAAGTTCAAATATAACCTAGATGAAAAGCAACAATTAATGGCAAAAAAAAAAAAGACTAACCCCGAGAGGAATAAACTAAATTAAAAAAAAAAATTCCATTTATGGAATATGCTACCCTACTCCAGCCTAGAAGAGAGAGATAGGGTAGTGCATAAAAAACTTCTACATGCGAATGAAATGATTTATCTACCAACTTCATCGCCTTCAAAACAACCATCAAGAAAATAGGTTTAATTGCTTCGAGCCTAGCAACTAAAGAAATGTGAAAAACATGAAATACCTAGTCTGCAACACTTGAAGAAATACCAAAGTTTGACACTAAAACCCTTGACATCTATTTGTCTTCCTATGTTTGGTTCTCTTAAATTGTTTATGTAAAATTTAAAGTCATATTTGAATATTAAGTTAGTGAAAAATCAATATTCACATTGACAAAAAATTATATTAAACTTTTCATATAGTCAAGCATAGCTGCATATGCCAAAACTAAAGGAAATGTCATGAACAAAGTAATATGTTTGCTAAACGATTTGAGTACAAGAAAAGAAATTGATACAACACTACATTTAGACACAAATTGATAAAGCACTACCGAATCTATTAACTGAAGAATGGGAATAGAAAACCGAGAACAGAACTGAACATTAACAGAAAATAGAAAATCGGAAACAAAACACAAAATCAGGAACATAACAAAAAATAGAGAACAAAACACAAAAATTGGGAACAAAACAAAATATCAAATACATACCTTACTTCAGCAATCAAAGCAAGTACAAACCTTAGTTAATTAAAAAACACCATAGGAATCAAAGCAAAATTCATGAAAATCACAAACGTAAGCTAATAGATATATTACATAACGAATCCCTAACAAACACTACCTATTTGGCAATTAAAATACTCAAACTGAAGAAATTAAACATGATTGTAGTTAATGGGAACATGCACCACAAAATTAAGGGGAATGAAAGAAAATTACAAACTGAAAAGAATCAAACAGAAAAGAAAATCGGATTCGAGTACATATCACAATTAGATTGAAGCACCAAAAAGGAGAAAAAAAAAAACCCAGTTTTTATACCATCAAACTAAAAACCCTAGGGAGAGAGAGGAAGGTAATAAGAAGGGTACACTGGAAATCACGATTTTCATATATAGAGAGAAAATCGTGATTTCTATAGATAGTTAGAGAGAGAGGGGGGTTGGCAATGTTTCCAGAGAAAGAGAAGGGAGTCGGGGATGGCAACTATATTTACACGTTCGAGCAATTTAGAGAGAGAGGGACAGATAGATAGAGATGACATGAAATGTGAGAGGTCGGCGATGGCCTGGTAAGGAAACAGAGAATAGAATTAAGGAAATCATGTGGGTAAAGAATTAAGGAATTAGTATTAGCCTATTAGGAAAGAAATAAAGAATATAGTATGGACCTTTCTTATAAGGAAATGAATGGACCTTTCTTATAATCTTTTACCCAATTATATAATAAGAATATTTAAATTATATAAAAATATTTAAACATAATTTATATCTATGTTAATATAGAGAATCAATTTGGACCGTTATTTATGGGAGTATAAAGAGTGGTTGAAATTTACCTAAAAGATTTATGTATGTCATGTTTTATTATATAGATGGGACCCAATTGACAAACGGAAGAAGCTTGTACCACATCAGGCTTAAAATCTGATAAACCAAACTTTATTAAAATCTCATTGAAAAAATATGACAATATGGATGAATCTTTTTTATGAACTAGATGACACTGAAATAAAGGGGATTTTTCAAGCCAAACATTCAAACAAATACTAAGATCAAGTTAAAATTGAAACTCTATGCGGATCACAGATTTACACTATATTCCCTAACAAATTAACTTATTTGTCTTCCACTGCTTATGCATATTATATATTGAAGCTTAAGATAGAGTACTATTTCTTAATTTAAAATTAACATCTAAATAACTGCAAAAATGTCTTAACCAAGAAACTCAATGCATCGTTCGAACGGTAAGTGAACGAGAAACAATTGTAACAAAGCCTAAAACCTAGATTAACTTTTATCAACAAATATTCAAATAACTTTACAGAAAAAAATTCAACCATATTAACAAACTCTACAACCGATAAAATACAATCCTAACCTTCAACTACACACACACAAAAAAAAAAAAAAAAAAAAAAAAAGCAAAAAAAAAAACTCACAAATTCATGATAATCTCTAAATTTTCTAAAAATAGTAAAGTTCATACAATAATTCGACAATTTTATAAAATTATAAATAATTGACAACAAATTTACTGTATAACTAATTATAAATATACATAATTAACAATCAATTAAAAAGAAAAAAGGCACGATTCCGTATAAACCCCAAATTTCTTATAAACATTACACATAAACCCTAAGGCCCCGTTTGGTTATTGTTCCCATCCCATCCCATCCCAATCCCAATCCCAGAATTTTGGGATTGATATACATAAACGCGTTTGTAACACATTTTTGTTCCTATCCCATCTCAAAATTTTGGGATTGATCCCAAAATTCTTGAGAATTGGAGAAAAAAAAAAAAAGAGTTTAGTTTTTTCATTTCCCAAAAAGTCATCAAAAAAGAAAAGAAAAAGTACATGCTTGGAATTACCTGATTGGTTTAATGGGATCTTGTATTCAACCTTTGTTGGGTTCATGACACAAAATTTTTCTTTTTTTCCATCCTCATATCTAAGTTTCTATTTCCACATTCATTCTACCCTTCTACCCCTTCATTACTACTCATTAGGGGTGGTCATGGAACGGGATAGGCTATGCATAGGGTATTACGAAAAATATTAGGTCCTACCCCGAGGTCGAGCCCTAATATTTTGCCCAAAGCTGGTCCTACCAAAAAAATTAAGCCTAAGCTCAGCCTTGTAATTATTTTTATAATTTAAAAAATAAACACTAAAGTATGAACAAAAATTATAAAATACATTCATCCATATTCCACACTAAAAAAATTATATATATTCATTCATACCCAAATAAAATGAATACATACATAGTTTGATATTAGAGTTAGAAGATATATATATATTATTTTATTTTAATTTATTATTATTATTTTTTTTAAATTTATAATCAGGCTGGACCGGGCCGAGCTTAAAATAAAATGACCATACCTAAACCTGGCTCTAAAAAATATTGGGCCTGGATTTCTAGGAGCTGACCCATTCCATAGGCACAAAACTTAAGCCCAAGCCCTAAAAAAGAGTACTAGGCTGGGTAGGGCCCTGCTCATAGATACACCGAAGTCCCTCTCGTCGTCGCCCAAAGCCGTCGCACGAGGAGTTGTTTACCTAATAAATATTTTTTTTAAGAAAAATTACTGAAACAACCAACCTTTAAACTTATTTACCGGAGGCAAACGTCCCGGCATTCCAAATACCAGGACCGTTTCGGATTTTTTATTTATTTTTTATTTTTTTGATTTTTGATCCCGGCCTTGTGAAGGCCGGGATAATTTTTTTTTTTTTTAATCTTTACATGGCTTGCATGGAGAGAGAGAGAGAGAGAGAGAGAGAGAGAGAGAGAGAGAGAGAGAGAGAGAGAGAGAGAGAGAGAGAGAGAGAGAGAGAGAGAGAGAGAGAGAGAGAGAGAGAGAGAGAGAGAGAGAGAGAGAGAGAGAGAGAGAGAGAGAGAATTTAAATATTTTTTACACAATATACCCCTAAAGTTTGACTATTATTTCATTTTAAACAAATTTCTTTTTTTTTTTTTTTACTTTTTACTCTCTTTTTTTTTTTTTTTTTAATTTCGTTTTTTTAAAAAAACTTTTTTTGTTTGTTAATTTTAATTTCTTTGATTGTTGTAATTTAAATTTAAGAGTGATGTCAAATGGTCGATCGAATAAGTCAAACATTTAACTAGTTAAACTAGTGGGGTAAAAAGTTCTGAAAATTAATCCAGTCGATCGACCGACTTGACAAATCAGTCGACCGTTGAAAATAGTGGGTTCAAATTGCACGTCTTGATCTAACCTGTCAACCGGGACCAAAAAAGTAAAAAAAAATATTTGGTTTGGTCCTGACGTTGTGGAACATGAGTCACTAAAAATTTATATTGATCAGTAGACCATTGAAAATAGTGGGTTCAAATTGCACGTCATAATATAACCTATCAACCGAATTGGACATCCTGTCGACCGAATGAGAAATTTTGTCTTGTACTCATTTCCAAATCAAACACGAGTCACTGAAAATTTATATCGGTCAGCCCGCTGAGGAATATACTTGGCTAAACAAATAGGACATCGAAATGGGGTGCCCGGACGTCACATTTTCAAAAAATTCAATTATGAAAATGAAGTAAAAATAATTTTGAAGTAGAAATCTATTATGAAAATAAATAATTTTTTGAAGTAAAAATATTTTTGAAGTAATAAATAATTTTTCATAGTAGATTTCTACTTCAAAAAATCTAGTATAATAAAAAATCATACTAGATTTTTTAAAGCAAAAAAGATATTTACTTTTTTTCAATTGAAGTAAAAATATTTTTTTATTTTCAATTAAATTTAAGTAAAAATTCAATTGGTTGGTCGACAGAATGTCCCATTCGGTTGACAGATTAAATCAAGACGTGCAATTTGAACCCACTATTTTCAACGGTCGACTGATTTGTCAAGTCGGTCGACCGACTAGATTAGTTTTCAGAACTTTTTACCTCATTAGTTTAATCAGTTAAACGTTTGACTTATTCGATCAACCATTTGACCTCACTTTTAAATTTAAATTACAAAAATCAAAGAAATTAAAATTAATAAACAAAAAAAGTTTTTTTAAAAAAATGAAAAAAAAAATGTTTAAAATGAAATAATAGTCAAACTTTAGGGGTATATTGTGTAAAAAATATTTATATTCAAAATTGATTTCTCTACCTTCTCTCTTCTCTCTCTCTCTGTGCTCTCTCTCTCCCACCTGTGCTCTCCATGCAAGCCATGCAAAGATCAGATCCTGGCCTTCACATGGCTGGGATAAAAAAAACTTTAAAAAAAAAAAAAATGATCCCGGCCTTCACAAAGCCAAGATCAAAAAAATAAAAAATCTGAAACGGTCCCGACCTTCCGAACGCCGGGACGCTTGCCTCCGGTAAATAAGTTTAAAGGTTGGTTGTTTCAGTAAATATTTTTAAAAAAAATATTTATTAGGTAAACAACTCGTCGCACGAGTCTTCCATCGCCGACGCAGTTGGTTCTCGCCTCTGCTCGCATTCTCTACTCGCCGCAACGTCGAAGCAGGTCGCCTCTGCTTGCTGTCGTGCCTCCTCGCCGCTGGTCTACCTCCGTGCCATTGTCGTCCCCTTTGTTGTCGCACGAAGCAGGTGAGTTCAGCTTGAATCCTATTTGTTTTCTTCAAATTTGTTGTTCTTATTTCTATGTAGATCTAAGGTTATTTTTCTAGGTTTGTTGTCTAATTTCTATTTAGATCTAGGATTCTTTGTTTCGTACATCTAGGGTTCTTTGTTACTATTTTGTGCATTTTTTGATTTTTTGGGTATAGAAATTATGAATTTCTTGTCTATTTTGTGCATTGTATGGATTTTCTTCATAGAAAGTATGGATTTCTTGTGTATTTTGTGCATTTTGTGGATTTTGTGTACAGAAACTATGAATTTGTTGTGGATTTTGGTTATAGAAACTATGAATTTCTGGTGTATTTTGTACATTTTTTGGATTTTTCGCAAAGAAATATGAACTTGTTGTGGATTTTGAGCATTTTCTGGTAATTCTCATTAATAATTATAGATGGACAAATTCTTTGTGAAGTATTGATGTAAATTCATTTCTTTATTATCAGTGAAGTATTGAAGTAAATTATTTGTTCACTTTTTTTTTTTTTTTTGTAATTATTTTATGGCTACAGAAGTTACGGATGGACAAATCATGAACACCTAAGAAATAAGGAAGAAGAAATAGATGTAATTAGGGTATCCTTTCGATGATTGTATTGAGAATTTCTTGAACATAAGTGTGAGAAGACAACGTTTCATGAAATTATGTCTTTTGAATATGTAATGGTTTGATGCATTGTGTTTGTATTTTGTTATTTTGTTTAAGATCGTTATATTGGAATATTTTGTAATTTTTTAGTCTAATTTTTGTGTGATTTTGCAATATATTTAGGTTTATAATGAATAAAATAGATGACAAAACGAGCTTGAACGAGCTTTATTACACATTTTTAGAACACGTTAAGAGCAAAATAATGTCATAAATTGAGGAATTTTTTTTAGAATAATGTTGTAACCAAATGTAATTCTCTGTTTTTGTTCTCATAAATTGAAGGGACAATTTCAAAATAATATCGTTACCAAACGTGATTCTGTCCCAAAAAGGAAATTGAATTATGTCATTATCAAACGTGATTCTATTCCGAGAAGGAAACATAAATCTCATCACATTCCATCCTATTCTAGTTTTTTGGGAGTAGGATGGGAAAAGTAGAAACACTAATCAAACGCTACCTAAATCTTCCATTTTATCAAATTGAACATAATTCAAAGAAAATTGGAAACATATATACATAATACCATCCTAATGTACACTACTCTAGTTTCAATAGTTTAATCACAACATAAATGAAAGAAAATGAACAAATTTAAAAAAAAAAACAAAAAACAAAAACTAGGGGTTCGAAATTCACCTAAAACGAAAAACAAATGTTGATAAGAGGAGTGAATGATTAACATGTGAAGATCAAGGGATTTTGGTGGCAATGGAGGTTGATTAAGGCTTAGGAAGAAGAAGAAGAAGAAAATGTTATCCATCTCGACATTGCTTACAAGACGAATAAAATGCTATTTTAAATTGAGTTTTCACTCAAATGAAAATGTTATTTAGAATAGTGTCTTAAGGAGCACTACTTGTAATAATGTGCTTAATTGCAATATATTTAACCATTTTCAAAATTTAGTATTTTTAAACTGATGAATACGCTATCTTAAATAGAGTCTTCAAAAATAAATACGCAAAACCTGGAAAAGCCAAAATTCCCGAGGAAAAAACCCTCATTTTGATAATAACGCTGCATGTGGTACGCTTGAATGGAATGAAATGACAATATGATTGAAATTACAATAGAATTGAAATTAGTATGGTGATAGAATAGAATGGTCATTACTATTCCTATGTTTTATGATAAAAAGGATTGCATGGGGGTATTAAAATGATATAAGAGGATGAAATAGTAATTTAATTCAATTTTCAGACGATATAATAGTTAATTCAATTAAATTTCATTCCAATTCAAATATTTGATTAGTATTTGATCTAATTTTTTAGCCGATAAATGACTAAGACCTAATCTTATGTAATTAGGATTAATTAATACAAAGTATATCTTAGTATTGGTTAATCCCAAGTTTTTTGGGATTAAGGAATCTTTGATAATGGGAATGAGATTTAATCTCATTTACCAAATATAGGAATGAAATGATCATTTCCATGGTCATTCCAATTCCATCTCGAATCTCGTGTAAAGTAAGGGATTTTGTCAATTTATTACGCTGCATTTGATATGCTGGAATGAAATAGAATGACAATATAATTATAATTAGTATGGTAATGGAATGGAATTGTCATTACCATTCCTATGTTTGATGACAAAAATGGTTAGATGTGGTATTAGAATAACCATTCTCATTTCAACATTTGATTAGTGCTTGAAATAAATTATGAATAAAATGCATTTGAACAATAAAGTCTCCCCTTAAAAAATATATAATTTTTTTTAATAAAGAATATTTGAACTTATATCAAATGAAGTTTCAAATAAGAGGTAAATATATATAGAAGAGAGAGAGAGAGAAGATGAGGATGAGGATGATGATGAGGATGGGGATAAGAAAGAAGAAGAAGAGAGAGACGGTGAACAGGGGATGGGCGGTGGTGTTACTGGGCTAGGGTTAGGGTGGTGGTATTGGTGGGGACTTGGGGGGTTAATTAGAAGATGAGAGAGAGAGGGAGAGAATCTGGCATTGATTGCCATTGTTAGATTCTCGCCGGAAAAGATGTGTAGGGAGAAAGAAGGAGGGGGGAGGAAAGTATAAAAATTAAAAAAAGATTAAGGGATATATTTTTTAGAATTTCAAAAGATAAAATAATAATTTAATTAAATTTTCGCAGGGTAAAATAGTAATTTAATTAAATTGTATTTCGATTTTAATATTTGGTTAGTGTTTGTTTGTGTTTTTTAGGCGACGGATTATTAAAATTTAATCTCATATAATTAAAATTAATTAATATTAAATTTATATTAGAATTAGTTAATTTTTTTGAGGGATTAAGTAATGAGAATGAAATTTATTATCTAATAATTATTTTCACGGGCCGAATCCTTATTTAAACCTTAACGATTGTACCCCCAAAAAAAGGGGCTTTAATTAAGGGAGTAAAGGAACGATCAGCCGTAATCCCATTACTGAAATTACATCCTTGCAGTCGCGTCGTAGATGGTGCATCGTCTAGCTTGGTACAGTATCATAGTTGTTTACGTGTAACGCTTTTATTTCAGCAATGGAAGAAGGAAAGGGGAAAATAGGCAGCCATGAAAAAGGAACAGAATCAAGAGAAGCAGAAGAGGATGAAATTGGACTGAAGTTTTTGGATTCGATGGACTGCTTCCTAACCCTAATGGACTCCTTATCTGCAACTCTTAGCCAGGTACTAAAGAAAATTAAATTTATTTTCTCGAGTCCTGATTTTTTATTTTTATTTTTCATTTTTCCTTTACTAATGCCATGAAGAGCTAAAAGTCATTCGATTACCAATTCTTTGTTCATAATTTTAACATGAACTGATTTAACTTAAAATAAAATATGCTGACAACGCCAAATCCGTATGTCTTAATACACTTCTCAATGCGCATTCATATGATTATACGAATCATTGGGTAAATGACAATACTAAATTTGGTTATTAGACAAAATATTATGGAAGCTCGTTGTGACGTCCCCTAGCCTTTGGCACCCTTAATTGGGGAATTCTCTGAGTGTGGAGACGAAGTCATGTATATATAGGGGTAGGGAAAAGGGAGGAGGCTCCATAGTTTCTAGAATATTCTAGGATATTGTAAAAAATTCTGGAGCACCCTAGATCACTCCATAGTCTTCCCCAACCATTCTAGACGATTCCATTCTAGAATCTTCTTTTGTATCTTGTAGGAATATTATAGATGCTTAATTGTAGCCCTTAGATCGAATTGATCTCGCTGTCCATTGTAAGGTCTTGGCCTACATAAAGGGGATATGGCTCATTTGCTGCTCACCCAATTGAGAATAGCAATACGAGCTTCTCATTCTCCCAATCTCTCTCTCTCTCTCTAAAAAGCTTTCGACCTCCCTTACTTCCTTGTTTCTACACTTCCTTTAGTTGATTGTCTTCGCAATGTTTACTTAGAACTTCCAAGGGGTTGGAATCGAGGCTAAGTGTCGCACGGTTATTTTGGGGAAAGTAAGTTCATGATACTTGCTTGTGAATGATAAATGGAAAGGAAAAGTTTTTTTCCCCCTTAAATATATAAACAACCCTACTTTTTAATTTCATTCGTGTGAAATGCTGATTTAGATGCTACACTTCTGGTCTATCCATTCTTAATGTGATAATTTATTGTAGTTGGTATCCATCTTGTTTTTAAAATCCTTATGAAAAAATATAAAACAGTGAAGAGGCATTTGTTTTTCTTCATTATTAGCAGTGGACAGACAGATTAAGCACCTTCCATTTTCTTCAACTTTTGTTCTAAAAAGTCAAACAATTCAATTTATACCTGTAAATTTTAGTCCTTTTACTCCTTGTAATCCATTTAGTTTCCTTAGCAAAAACTATTTAAGTGAAGCTACGTTTCACGCTTACCTCCATATAGTACTGTTTGTTGAGGATTTGTTTTAGGATTTTTACCGTCTTGACAATATATTATGTAGTTATGCTCGTGGATGCTACAGCTGTGGCCAAAGGGAAAGAAGGAAATGTGAAAAGATAGCATTTCCATCCATTAAGGTTTTCTTTAAGGATGTAAAAGTAGAAAGATGTACTTTTCCTTGTTTGGTATTAGAAGTTAAAAAGAGGAAGGAAAAACATTAGTCAAACAGTTTGTAGAGGTATTTATGTCATTATATTGAATATGGTTTCTCATAAATAGGAGGGGTTAATCATATAGGTTAATTCTTCTCATTCGTCTGAATCGTTTTACTTTGACATGGTATCCAAGTGAAAGTAAAGTAATCTTCATTCTCAAGAAAAAGAGAATGGAGTCATTGAACAGTCTTCCAAACCAAGCCCTAGCCTTCGACGCAAATGAAAAGCTTCAATTTCAATCCATTGACAAACTTCATCTCTAATCGAGGCTCATCTTTGTGGATTTGATCAGGTTGAGACCCCATTTCATCCCAGTTGACGACTAGGAATCCTATTATACTTCAATAGGGTCGTGCTGATATCTTCTCAAATACTAATCTCTGTCACTTCGTAAACAAAGCCACTTTAACAGGCTCCATTTCGTGTCAGTTCATGGTGTTTCCAATTCTATTTGTGGATAGCATGCTTGCCTAGCTGTGGTCATGGTTTCTTTTGTTTCCTCTCTTACCCAAGCATCATTAGCTAAAGTCTCCAGCACACGCACAAAAAGAAGAAAAGGAAAAAAAAAATGAAGAAAAACAATAGTCGGTGCCTTTTATCTGTGATACCTTGTTGCATATTTAGTTTTTCAATGTCACCTTGTTGTTTGTGTCACCTCTCCACTGAAAAGTCGAATTAAGTTCCAGTTAAGTTTGCCATGCCATCTGATCTAGTTGGTTCAACTGCTCTTATGTCTAGGGCAGAAAAGAATTTGGTAGCATACAATCAGGAATATTCCCAATTTCGACAATTTAAGGCATTATAGCATGCATCCTCCCCCATTGCATCTTTAGTTCAACAAGTTGCTCCTACGACGCATCTTTCCTCTAGCGTCTAGTCCCCTGAATTCTAGATCACCGGCCATGAATTCAACAACCACTAACCATATGTTAGGTAACTCACACATACTCATTCATTTTCGATTTTGTACTGCTTTACCTCATATCACTTAAGAAGATGACTCAACAATCCATTAAAGGGTGTAGGGAGTGTGCAACTTACTCTCTTTCTTTATCTTTTGGTTTTTATGTCTTGTTTTCCCTCTCATCTTAATATCTATCATTTAACTTACCAAACATCATTTTAAACTTACCAAACATCATATTGCTCAGTTTATTGTTTTTTTTCTTTTTGACTATGTGATTATGCAATTTGTGAACAACGAAGACAATTGGCGAAGGACGTGAGTCCAACGGTATCTACTACTTTGATGATCAAGTCACTTCCATGGCATCTTCCATTGCATATCCGACTATAGCTTCCCTCCACCAAATTCACTGTCACATTGGTCATTGTCCTTAACAAATTTCAAGCTTCTTGTCCTTAGTTTGAGTCATTTATTGTCTTTAGATTGCGAGTCTCGTAAACTTGGAACCATCTTCTTGTTTTCTTTGCTTTTCAAGTCCATAAGAGAGAACTGAGTTAATTTATGTTAGCCCATTATGATGTTTGGGGTCCTTGTGTTCGCCGTACACAAGATTTTCGATAATTTGTCACATTTGTGGATGATTTTTCAAGAGTTACTTGGATTTTTAATTGAAAGATGGTTATGAGTTTTCAATTTTTTCTTTGGCTGAAGTAAAACCAAAATTTATTGTTCTCGTGTCACAAGGACGTTTTCTAGCAACATTTTTATACCTGTGATGGCTTAAGCAAATCACTTACTTAGCCCAACAAACAATTTGGCTTACGCACACAGTGTATATGGGCCCAGAAACATTGACTCAACATGCAACTCTACTATTTTACAGGCGCACACAAAAAATTTCTTCTATTACCCATAATGAAACTTGGAACCCCCATTGATTTGGCTAAGTTTGCGGGAACAAATCTAACAAATCTCTCTGCTAACATCGGATGAGAATCTAGGTATTAATGGGCAACACTAGTTGTGTTTAACATCCCTCACCATGTAGTAATGTTAATTCCATATCGACAACTTACCGTGCAAAACTCAGTTTAGCCTGTCTAACCAACTTTCAGCATGCTTCAACATCATGATTGGACCTTATCGCTACTAAAATAGTCAGTTCCTTATTAATACCGTGTCCCTACTACAATAGAGACCTCCTTATAACAAGGTGTGCTGCACAAATACTTGGATCTATCTGTTCGGCCACTTCCCTTCATGTTCTACTGATTGCCTGTTTGTTCAGTCCAATCGCTATCCATATCTACCAACACGCTGCACATTGTTGCTCACATTTACCTCGACCGCATGCCAAGGACTTTCCTATGTCGTGCCATAGCATCATGTGTACCACCGATGCACATCATGGTCATGCCGTGACCCATGGCATCTCAATGATTTGGTACCCCCCGTGAGTTGTGATTCTGTTAAATACCTTTAGGAAAAGTACTCAATTGAGGACTATAGTTATGCTAGTAAGGTATTGCTGACATCCACTGTTATGCAAGCCCAACAAATGCTGCAGTTGGCTGACCGCCTTTGCACCGGTGATTATCATTCCGTAACAAGTATCCTTCTCGCCCTGTATGAGCCTCTGCAAATATCTTTCTACCCAGGTCCCCATCATAGTGACTTGGGCATGCCTTTGCATGATCTTGGCATGACGATCACGCCTTGGCGACGAGCCACGTTTTCAATGGTGTAACAGTAGGCATTCTGTATCTTTAACTGCCACAATGTTATATTTCTTTTCTACTTTGCATCCTCCGTTGAAGAACCTCACCAATGAAAAAATATCTGATCGTCATTTCTTTTTACTCTGATCTTGTGTTTTTATGGTCCAGATTTTTTTCTTCCAATCTCTTAGTTAAGTTGCTTCCTTACCACTTAAGTGCCTGCCTTCTCGTTGAGATGGATTTTTAATCTGCTCGACAGTTTCAGTTAGCAGGCCGCGTTCCCCACATGATTTTTACCTCAAAGCGGCAGGTGTACTTTGGTGTCAAGCCACAGTGAACTTCTTTGATGTTGTTTTTCTTCCAGATTTAGGGAGTATGTTTTAGCATCACTTCATCCCCAATCTGAAACTCCAGAAGCCCTTTATGCTCATACCATTTCTTCTTCATTCGCCTCGAGTCTTTGCCTAAACTATCACGAGCTTCATTGATTGGCCCTTGTTTAGCCCTAGTGAATTTGTAAGCCAACCACTTCCTATGGGGCAAGAGGTTGTTGCCCATTTGCCAATTCGAATGGCCTCATCTTGATCATTGTCTAACAATGCAGAGTATAACAGAATTGTGCCATATCCAACAAGTCCAGCCAGTTTTGCAGACTTTCTGAAAACTAGTGCTTCAGGTACTCCAACAACTTGTCCATCCGCTCTGTTGGTCCATTGGTCTGAGGATGATTTGTTGTTGTGCACTTCATCTTGATGTCCATGAGTCCATCTCTTAAACAACACCATCCATAACTGACCAATAAATTTGTTCTCTGTTGCTCACAATGTCTGTGGGTAAATTGAAGTATTTCACCACTTTTTTTAAGAACAATTTTTCAGCAGTGTAGCCCGAAGACACATGCAGTGCTCGAATTAAAAAAATGTATTTTGAGAATCTAACCACGCCTTCCGAACTACCAAGACTCAAAACATAAGGAGGAAAAGACGCAAACTAACTAAGGACTAGTAGCTTGAGATTTGCAAGCTACAATGAATCTAGTGGGCAGATAGAAAAGTAGGATAGGTAGTGGGGGGGTAATAGGAATATTTCTGTGAACATTAAAATAGAAAAGACCGTTTTTCCCACGCCTTGAGCCAATTGCCTTCCGCGTCCTCAAATCTTGAATTATGGCTGACATCAATTAAAAGAAGGAATATACAAAATAGAGGATAACGAGGAGGGGTGAGGGTTCCACAGTGTCGATGCCACTAATAAGGAATGTGGAACCATCAACAGTAACAACGAACATCGAGTGAGACAACTAAATGCGTGTAAACAGGGAAGAAGCACCTGAAACGTGGGTAGTCGTAATAGAGTCCATGATCCATGGTGTAGGAGGGAAAAGCGAAAGAGAAAACATGCAATAGAACTTTCTAGTTGAGCTAGAGAAACGACGGGGGTGGCTGTGATGCCTCAAACTAAAGGAACTGAGCATACGTGTCGTCCAAAATCTTCCTGGCAGTTGGAAAAAGTGGGTGGTGGAATATAATTGGCATGATCATAGGTCACAACATAAGCATTCTTAGGAGGACGACCAACAAAGTTCCAACGAGTCTATTTGGTATAATTTTCTTTGCCACAGAAGGAATAGTGACGATGTTGACTGTGACCATGACCACCTCAACCACTTGTAGAGCCACCATTGTGGCCACCTCAAGAGTGACCATTGCGAGTAGGTCTCATCAAATGAAGGGAGAGTGGCCCCACAAGATTCTGAAAATGAAAGGGGCTCGAACTCTAGACGAAGACCGACAAGAAACTTTAGGACAACCATCTCTTCTTGTTGCTTTTTTATAACTTTAACATAGGAAGACGCTGGGAGAAGAACATTCATCTACTCGTGAAGTCTCTTAATTGTGGCAAAGTACAAGGTGACGGTCTGTGTCTCCTGCTTGATGTGAAAGTACTCGTCCGACACATCATACATTCGAGTAACAGCCGAAGAACAAACTCCCACAGCTCTTTACAAGTCTCCACGTGGCTGCACATGTCCGCAACTTGAGACTCCATAGAGTTCCATAACTGAAACAAAATCAAAGCATCTGACTGGGTGTTCTAGTAAATCTTCTTTGTACCACTTTGATGGCCTTAGACCATTGTAGATAATGGCTCCTATTCAACCGAGCGGTTGACACTGGAGGCACTGTTGAAGGCATCACTGAATTGGGTGTTGTAACAACAACTATAGACTAAAAACAACCACAAAACCAATATGGGACATATAATTTCAAAAATAGTTTAATAAAATATTAGATAAGGGAAACAAACAAATAAACAAGGAATGTAAATTTAGGACAACGAAGGATTCCCTCTTTTTTCTGTGTGAACTGTTTTAGATGCTAGAGTTTGCAGCCTTCTACAACAACAAAAAGAAAAAAAAAATATTAAAAGACAAATCTAGAACTGTTTGGTACGGTTACTATTAAGGCTTGAGAGAAGCAGTGATGCTATGTTTATCTCCCTTCTTGCTAAGAGGGAAGGTTTGGGGAACTTAGGGATTTCATGGCTATCAGTTTGATGGGGAGCATTTATAAATTTCTTCCCAAAGTTCTTGCTATTCGACTAAGGAAAGTGATGGATAATCAAATCTTGGAATCCCAAGATGCCTTTGTGGGAGGTAAACAGATCTTGTATGGAGTATTTATTGCCAATTGTAGATGGTGGATTAAGTTGGGCAAGCCGAGAGTTCTTTGTAAACTTGATGTAAAAAAAGCTTACGACCACGTTAATTGGATTTTTTTTTTGATGAAATCTTGTTGCGAAAGTAGTTTTTTTTGTTTTTGTTTTTTTGTGTGTGTGTGTGTGTGTCGGGGGGGGGGGGGGGGAGAGATGGATTAATTAGATCAAGTTTTGATTTTTTGTAAATGAATCCCCAACAAGGTTCTTCTCTACCTATTGGGGGTTGAGGCAAGGGGATCTGTTATTCCCATGCATTTTCTCATTGTCATGGTTGGGTTGAGTGAGTAGGCTTCTTGATAGAACAACGAAACTGAGGATGTTGATGGGTTCTTGGTTGGTAACCATCCGGGCTCCCTAGTGAGAGGTGAGAGTCTCTCATTAATTTTTGCTGGTTGCACTTCATTTTTGCTAGCTTAGGGTGCTAGTTACTATTCTTAAGGTGCACATTGTTGTGCTTTGTCGCCGTATTTGGCTTGCGGTGCCACCTTGGTGAAGTTGATATTCACCCGGTCGGTCAGGTGCATAGTGTGGTTTCTTTAGCTTTGGCCCTGGGGTGAAAGTATATCTGACTTCCTTTGGTGGCTAAATTCAAGTCAAATGTTATTCGGGAGCCGATAAAGCGTTCAACAGGGTGGAATCTAGGTACCCATATTGGATTTGGAAGGCGATCGCTAGTATGGTGGATGAATTTTTGATTCACATGTAGTTCTGGGTCATTAATGGTAGGAGAGCACAGTTCTGTCTGGATTGGTGTCTCTGGAAATTGAAGCTTTGTATTAGGTTTCCTTTCCTTTCCATTTTGTTGTGGTAAAAGATAAAGGAGTTGTGGTACACAAGTAGATCTTCTCTGATAATACCTTCTGGCTGAGGCTACGACCATATCGTACGCTTTAGCCTTCGGCGACTGGATCAAAATCCCCCATATATTTGTACACTTTCGTGGAGGAAGAAAAAGAAGGAAGATCATTTTCAGTTTGATTGTTGATTGCAGATTGTAGGTTTGTTCTTCCCATTGCATACATGAAAAAAAAACAAGAGAGAATAAGAAGTTACTTATCGATTTTTTTCTTCCTCATTGCGGATTTGGATAGGGGTAGGGGAACTAGAAGATGAAGGGGGGCGCGGGGGGGGGGGGGGGGGGGAGAGAAAGAGAGAGATGGTGGTGGAGGGGGGCATCTGCTGTGGGTGACTAAGAGGATGGGGTATGGGTGGCGAAGGCAGGGTTGGAGGGTTGATGGGTGGAGATAGTGGAGGATCTGTGGCATGTAAATTTCTTTTTGCACCTCTTATGTTTTGCATATTTTATACTTCAAACCTAGAAGTTTTTATATCTTGTCCAATGTAACTTAGGGAGTTTGGCACTTTACACCCTTGAAATTTGACCATTATTTCACTTTGGTCCTTGTAGCTTCAATTTAAACACATGAAACCCTGAAGTTTCATAATGATTCCACTTCAATCCAAATCAATAGCTCCATTACAATTTTAAATGGTAAATTGCCTCCTGCTGTGCACCCAACTATTTTTAAGAGGACCTTAAGGGCATTTCCATAATTCTCTTTTGCCCTTTACAAAAAAAAAAAAAAACTGTATATATGTGTATATATATGTATATTGTATCAATATCTATATTTCTTGTTTTTGATTAATTGCTCAGGATGGTGAATGGGAGGGGTTGTAGTGGGATGAGGAGGAAACTTAAGGTGTTATATGTTCACATTGAAATCACGGGGACCAAAGTGAGATTTTGGGCAAACTTTAGAGGTACAACATGTCGAAAGCCTTTAAACTTTATTTGTGGGGTCATCTTCTATGTTGAACCATGATTTTTTTGGTCATCCTTGGCTACTAACTTGTATGTAGGGGTGTAAACGGTTCGGTTTGGTTTTTCCATACCGAACTAAACACAAATGAGACAAATGGTTCGGTTCGGTTTGGTGCACAGTTTTAAGAAAACCGAACTGAACCAACTGAAATGGGTTTGGTTCAGTTTCGGTTTATGAGTTGGGCCAATAGTTTGGGCATGTTCAAGCTTTTTTTGGGCCAATAGTTTTCGATTCATGGGTTAGGCCAACTTTTTTTTGTTAAAAAGCTGTGTTTTTTTAAATGGGGTTTTTTGGTTGTAATGGACTTTTCTTGAAAAAAATGTACTAGACAATAAAAAACGAACTATACCAATTAAAAAAAAAAACACTTATCAAATAATTGAGATAATTACCCAAATGAACAATACCAATTAAAAATGAACACAATGAGAAAAAAAACACAAATTCTAGAGCGTGTCATCCATGAATATATGAAAAAAAAAAAAGAAGGGAACCCAAGGGGCGCTGTCTTGATATGAAACTAAAACAAATCATCAGCTAGATTAGACATTGTTTGCCCCAAGAGTACTCCACACCCTAGATGAAATCAAAATAACCACATAACTGTAATATAACTTCTAATCAAGATTCAAACTATATGGATAAACCAATGGAGATGCAAAAACTGATAGAAAATAGCGAAGAGAGTACTAGTCGAGACAGAAGTGACCTCGAGTAATTGGTGTATGCAAGTGTAGCTTTATGACCGCCCTGCACAACAAATGACAAAAAACACAAAACTATGCACACAATTTTAGTCAAATAAAATCAAATAATAAGAGTAAAAAAGAGAACTAGATACTTAACAAAAAAACAAAATGCTCTCATTCATGTCCATCCTCAATCACTATTGAATCAATTGATCTGGCATCACCTCCAAATTCTAAAATATAAGATGGGACAATGAGTAAAAGTGAATAAAGATACAAATTTCAGAACAAACAATTTTAAAATACCTGAGCGAAGTTTTTTCTCAATTTCTTCAACATCATCCATGGCATTTCTAAGGCTTATTGGATTAGATGAGGAGTGAAGTCAATCTTGTGCACAAATAAGTGCCTCAACCACTGAAGGAGATAGAGAACTATAGAATGGATCAACTATATGACCTTTAGTACTAAACGAGGACTCAGAAGTTGTGGTTGAGATGGGAATAGCAAGAACATGTTGGGCAACAACGGAGAGCATGCGGAACCTCGGAGAATTTGTCTTCCACCATGTCAATATATCGAAACCATCTATATCTTCTTCACAATTTTCATTTAGATATTTTTCCACCTTGTTCTTCTTTTGAATAGACCCTTCTGTCTCCTAAAGTAACCCCTTCTTAATGCCAAACCACCCTTAGAACTCCCTCCATTGGTTGACTAAGTTTAGGTGCCTGTTCATTTTCTCCTGACTCAATAACAACATATGCACCATAAAGACGACTTAATGCATCTTTTACATTTTTGGTCAATTCACTAGCCTTTGAAGCATCCTAAATTAAGTCAAATAAAAAATTTACATACTTTAACTTGTATCTAGGATCAAGAACTAAAGCCATGTACAACCAGAAATTCATGTTTTCAAAATTACCCCAATAATTATTTAAACTTCCTTTTCACATTTTCAGCCATTACTTTTAAAAAAATCTCACCCTCATTACATGCGACATGAACTACGTCTTGAGTTGTTGTTGGCTCCATAAAGAATGAATTATAAGTGACGTGTTTTGACCCCGAGAATCGCAATGTTGCATTGTAGAAAAGCTTCAAAAATTTTACAGACAACCTTATTTTGTCCTAAGCTACATTTTCCGGGGACCCTCTCACCGCATTCCTAATTTTACCGATTGATTCATCAAGCTCCTTCAATCCATCTCTAATAATGAGATTAAAGCCGTGTGCAGAACAACACATATGCAAGAATTCATGTTTTAATATGTTCTCTTCCTATTCGTTGTCTTCTTTTTCAGGAATTGTATCAATCCACTATTTGAACTTACATTATCAACAGTTAAGGTAAGAATGTCGTATATCGCCCAATCATGCAAATACAACTCAATAGCCTTACCAAGTGTTTATCCTTTGTGACCCTCAACAATACGAAAGTTCAAAATTGTTTTATGCAACTTCCAATCACTATCAATGATATGTGCAGTAAGACGCACACAATTTAAATTTTGAATCGATGTCCATGCGTTTGTGGTTAAACAAATTCTTTGTCCTTGAAGAACACATTTCAACCTTTTCTTTTGACTCAAATATACGTTATAGCAATCTTGTGAATGAATTTTAGTCCATTTAGGTTGAATGACAACACATGGATTTCTTAAAATCCTCTTCCACAACAGAGCGGAAAGGTAACTTATCAATGATTAACATTTCAGCTATCACTTGTCTGCAAGCCTCAACACTAAACGATATAGCTACAAGTTCAAAATTATCATCCCCTTATTTCCTTCTTCACGTGGCTTAAAACACAATACCGTTTGATGCTCATTCAAATTTTCAGGAACTTTTTTGCATTTTAATTTCAAATGTTTGGGCATTGTTATTGTCCCATTAACTCTACTATCCACAGCATAATCCTCCCCACAATAATTGCATACAGCTCTTTTTTTATCCTCAGAATTTTCAGATTTTATTTATGTCAAATGATTCCAAATTTTAGATCGCCGTCTTTTATTTGAGGTACTCATTTTGGCGCAAGACGCAGAATTCCTTGCTCTTCATTTGATTTTGTTGGCATAGTACGCTCGCTCTCCTTTTTGTTTGTTGCCATCTCGACATCTACTCCATCCATCTAACAAGAGAAGTAATGGCAAGTTGTGAGTGATTAATAGGTTAATTTCTATCTCACCCTCCATATAATCATGCTATTAATATGTTAATTTCAAATTACAAATTATTAATATGTAAATTATGTACTTATAATTAGGTTAAAACTATAAACAAAGACAAATCTGGAAAAAGACAATTCTGAAAAAATTACACACACAAAACACATTATGATCGAGTGACCATGATACTTGTCCTAAGATTGTGTTTCAATTAATATCAACCAATCAAACAAAATATGGCATAAAAAATTGGTTCCAAGTGTTGGCCCAGTGAGCTACCCAAGAGGGAGGGTGAATTGGGTAAATAAAAAATTATCAGAAAAAATATTTCATAAATTCAAATAATTAATTTTAATTCTAAATTAATCATTATCTTTATATAACAGCAAAAATATAATATCAACTAGGTGCACACCAAACAACAAAAATAAATAATGAAAAATAGCAGCACACTAGAAATTTATACTGGTTCACCAAGCTATTCTTGGCTAATTCAGTCCCCTGAGCTCCACGGAGTGTCGCATCAACTAAACTCAAAATTCCTTTAAAGGTCGGAACCAAATCCTCACAATGATTCTTTTCGCAGGCCCAGAATCAACTTTTACAAATTCTTTTTTACAAACTAAGGAATAACCTCTACTTTTTACAGGTCAAGAATAACCTAATTCCTTTTGTATCTTAGGCTAAAGAATCAAAACTTACAAACACTCCAAATATAATTTTACCTGGTAACGATTAAACCGTTACAAAATTGCTTACAAATCAATTTAATCAAGGAAGAATTACTACCTCAATCTCTTTACAGGAAGAGCCTGAAACCGGTTACCTTTTGATTAAATACTCCAAATAGTATTCAATCCGTCACTCAACTCACCAATTACAAATTGATAAGCGATTTTTCTCACTTGGAGTTTCTACCACCCCAGATAAATTAGAATTCAATTAATATCCCGATATTAGTGATAGAAATAAAGTGAGGAAACAAAATCTGATTATAATAAAGAATGCGGGTAGCACAATTAAGTACATAATCAGATTAACACAAATCATTTTAAAAGATTTTTTATGCTTTTAAAGTTCAAAAAACGATTTCTCATACAATCAATTCACCAAGTAAGCAATGATAGCAATAAACTCAATTAAGAATATGCTTGGAACACTTTTACCAAAAAAACATAAAAATCTGATTATGATAGATATGAATAGCACACATATAAGGATATAATCAGATTTTCACAAAAAATCGTTTTAAAATATTTTTATGTGATTTAAACGATTTTATCAAGATCTTATCAATCAAACAAATATAGAAAAATAAATATGCAATAAAGACTAATAGATTGAAAAGATCTCACCCGAATAACACCGAAGAATTATAGATGAAACTTTAAACAGTTCAAATCGATGACGCTTATACCAATCAACACTTTAACTCAAGAACTCCTCAACAACTAATCTCATAATTTGATATCTCAAAATAATATTAGAATGATAACTCTTAGAAAAGCTTATGAACTGAATAGTTCTTGATATTATATATTATATATTATGTGAAATTCGCAAGTTTATATATAGGGAATTGAAACAAGCCCTTCAACGATTAGTTTTTAAATGATAAATATCTAAAAAGCATATATAGACCTCATATATCATTATCTTTCATTTTAGGTATTTTTGACTTAATTATAGTTTTCAAAACATTCAAATTAGTCCCTCAAATATATCTCAAACTCAAATTAATAGGATATAAAGAATTATATGAACCAATTTGAGAAATAACCAAAATATATAAACCATATCTATACGGATGACAAAATATCAATGATATATCTTTAATACTATCATATCCCTAAAATTTATCTCATATCTCAACCATAAACGGCTAGTAACGGCTACTGTTTGATTAGAATCCTCGAAATTCTCTAAAACTGAAACAGACTCATCAGTCGACCGACCAATGCCCATAAGTCAACCGCCCGATTCAAGTTGTAGCCCAAGCCAAACGTTTCTCACTCATTGGTCAACCGATAATTCACGGTATGTCGACTGATCGATACAGAGAGCTTCATGAGTCGACCTATCTGTCGACCTAGAGATTCAGAGAGTTTCACTTTTGGTCACAGGTCGACCTCCCTGTCGACTAATCGATTCAGCAACTTCACCTTCTATGCTCCGGTCAACTTACCTGTCGACTGGTCAATGCTGGGAACCTCTTTTAAATTCGTTTTTAATCTATTTTCTTTAACATTTTTGCCCCTTTAACCGATTTCTTTTCTCAATTAGCTCCACTAAATTCTTAAATTCAATTTTAATTATTTAACAATATTTCTTTTTCAATTACACATAGGAGCAAATAATTTAACTAATTAGGATCCTATAAAAAACACACATATTTTATAAAAATCATTTTGTGTCATGTATTATCCTAATTGGGATATTAAGACTTAGAATTTAATCTGAGTTGTTTTCCTTAGATTCTTCAATTTCTTCAAACTTTTAATCTTCCATCATCTTTATCATCATTTTTAGCATTGCCACAATATCTTCATGATCATTTTCATCACTGGAATTAAGAAACTGAAATACTCAATAAAATTGTTAGTTCCATAAAAAAAAACATCAACCTTTAATTGTCCATCAAAATCTTAGGATCAACACTAAGAATTAGGAATAGAAAGGAAAAGGCGGCAACTTGGCAAACTACTTTTATTTTTCAACACTACTATGTTTTTCTTCATCCTGTGGGTAGATTTTTTGGGTCCATTTGCTGCAAGAATATTATCTGTTTTTCAATCATTGTGCGCTAATTTCAAACCCAATGAATGATACATAAACAGAATGAATAATACATTGGATCAAATAATGCTCTCAACAATATATACCACATATATATACAATACAGAAACACATGCAGAAATTACCCATATGAACACACACAAAAATTACACACATTACACACAGAGAGATGGATAGAGATAGAGCGAGGAATAAATCTGAATCTGAGCAAGAAGATTAATTTAGAACAAATCTGAGCAAGAAATTAATGTAGAGACTAAGGATAACCTGGGGATGAACGGAGAATCGCCGCGCACGGTGGAGATCCAGTCACAGCTCACCGGGAATCTTGGTGCACGGTGGAGATCTTACCCTAGGCTTGAACTGAAGGCTGTCCGGTGGTCATGGCAGCGGAGCTCTTGTGAGATCTGGTCACGGCTCACAGTCACGACGCCAGTGATGGTTGGGTTGGGGGCAGACGGCGAAGGGATGAGTGAGAGTGAGTGAAGAGAAAATGTGAAATGAACTTCGGGTTTGCATGCCACCCCTTACCCTTAGACCCCAACTGTTTACTTGTTTAGTTTAGTGTAATAGAAGGAAAAAATAAAAAAAAAAAAAATATTAATCGGTTCCATTCGAACCAAACGAAAAAATCGAAAACTAGGATTTACCGTTTCATGGTTTGAAACGAACTGAACATCTTTAACATTTTTACGCATAAAACCGGGCGGTTCGGTTCAGTTTTTTGGTTTAATCCGATTTTTGGTTTTTCTTACAGCCCTACTTGTATGTGAGATGGAAAGAAAATAAACTTGAATGGGGAGATGATGTAGTACTAAGACAGACATTAGCTACCGCGCACATATATAGACAAATATATCTATTAGAAGAATCCAATGTAAAACCGAAACATGCAGAACATTTTACAGGTAATAGGACTAGATACTTGGGTTTCCTTTTCTTGTGAATTTTCCAATCTGCTCTTCTTGCGGAATTGCTCATTTGTCTTCAAAAAGATATTAGGTTATATAAATGTGATACAACAGGTTCAGATTCTGTAATTTCTAATTTTAGCTTTAAAATTCAACTTGCACAAGGGTAATAATGTAACTTTCCTGTCCTATCTCGCAGTCTCCATCTTCCTGTTCATGTTCTCCTCTCATTTAATTCCTCGCAGACCCAAGAGAAAAATTATATTTTACTCCATTTTTCCTTCATAGCAGACATGACTTTAATTTTTTGTCATTCCCTGGGTATTGGGGGATGGACTGGTGGGGGAGGTGGATATGGTGATTTTCATCCTTGATCTTCAGACATTGTCGAGCACTGTACAATCACAATTTTCTTGTGCTAACTTTTTTAATTGCAGGCTTGGTTGGAACTAGCAGGTGCTCGACATTCCATGGGTGCGTCACGGATCAATAGTGCCATGCTTAACCTCAAGCACCACTCTGCTGCAACATTGCTGCAAGTACATTATCACGATGGTACTTTATTGGTTATCCTCCTTGCATCAGCCTGTTTAACAAAAAATTTAATTGTAGGGCTTGTGTGTGTATGTGTATGTTATTCTTGATATAAAAGGCACTATTTGGAATTGCCCGAGGCAGGACTGTCCAAAAAGGCACTAACCCTTCATGTCATATATTTTTTACTCTTAAAGAGTTTGTTGAGGCCTAAAGTGATATTTTTTTTTTTTTTTGCGCTTTTGGCCTATTGAGGTAATGCGTTAAAAGAAAGTTATCTAGTTTGTTGTCCACGTTTCATATATTATTAGGATTTGACATTTTTCATGAACTAAACAAATATTGCTTCATTCATTTTAGTTAATATTGGAGCAAAAACTACTATACTAGTTAACCATGTGTATTTTTTTTATTATTATATTCCCCCAGTTTGATAATTAAATTCTCTATTTTAAGGAATTAAAAGAATCAGGAGGCACGCTCTACGCCTTGAGGTTTAAACATATAGACTAAAATACGTCACCTTGTGCCCTCACCTTTTAAAACACTTGTTATACTATTGCACTTTTGTTCTGGTTATGTGTTGGAACTTGGATTCCAAATTTACGAGAATGTATTTATCCTCTGGCAGTTAAGTCAATATATATCATGTCTTGGATTTGGGAAATTATCTTATGTAGAAGGAAAGATACCTTCATATGACCGACTTCTCTCTCTCTCTCAACTCACTCTCTCCCCTCTAATCACCTGCTCTCCTTTAGATGCATATGTTCTATGCATTCTGACCTTTAGGCCCACTCCCAGTTGACATAAATTTGTTTCCTTTTGTGTTGTAGCTGGCTCCACCTCAAAGCATCCACATTTTACATTGTGCAAATGGGCAGCATCCCCTGATGGTGAGAAATTTTTACATGAGAAAGCACAATTGAGGGAAGATGGTTCTTTTGGGTTGAAGTCAAATGGTCCACAGCTTCGACATCAGGGCAACTCCTATAATTCTGGTATATGTTTGTTGTCTTACCTATTTTACTGATTATCCTCGTCAGAAATGGGGCTTTACTCTTGTCGATTAAAGAAACCAGTCAAAGAAAAAACGTAATGCAACATGAGGGCATTTGTCTATACCTGCCTGCAGAATGATATTTTAGAAGTCCTATCTCACTTTCAACTGCATCTATTTTAGTGCTGAAGGTTTCTACGTAGATATTTCTGTCAGTTACAGAAATGAAAATCGATTATTTCATGTAAAAACGAACTTGTGCAGTGTCTGAATATGTTGTCCTCAGATTATTTAGAAGATGGGTCAATTTCACTTTGCTCCCTTCTACTATACATTTGGTGCGCTAAACCCATTTCACGAAATATTTTTGCACGTACGGCCCCTTGACTTCATTTGAGTGTACAAATGGATGGAATCTATCACAAACATAAAAGAACTAAAATATCCATAACAGAACCATATATTTACAAGTGTGTCATCGAGGATTTAAGCTCTTTATTTCATGATAATTAATGGAGAATTGCAATTGAAACGTCAAAAACGTTTACACACTATGATAGAATCCGAGTGAATATGTTGAAAGGCCATAGCACTTCCAAAACTGTTAATAAATAAAAAACACAACAAAATAGAAATAAAGAATATGATAGTATTAAATTAAGTAAATCTGAAATATATCACAATTTAGATAAAATTCATGGAGAAAATTGGGGGACAAATAAACATTCTGAGTGTAAATAATCCTTCCTAATTAATAAGTCAATAATTAAATAAAAAAAATACACCAAATTATGATAAATGAAGTAATAAAAAATGAAGACCTAATAAAACATATATACTATTCTCCGTGAGCTGCAACTACCATTGCACGTATCCTGTTTTTTAATTACATTCAAGTATAAAAACAATTGAAAAAAATAACTAACCCTAACTCAAACCTAGATATCTTCTCCATGAGCTGCAACTACCATTGGCACTTCCCATCTTCTCATTGTGGCCATTCCCTCTTCCCCCTGCCACTGCCGTCGCCCTTTTTAAAGGGTATTTATGTAATTCCTTTACTATTTAGGATTTCTTGTATTGTTTGGGATTTCTGTATTATTTCCTAATTTCTATTATAAATAGAGGGAGATGCTAACATAATAGTGAAATTTTCTCATTTTTTTTCATATTCTCTTCCTAACATAATAGTGAAGTTTTCTTATTCCTTTCATATTCTCTTCTTACTTTATCATGGTATCAAGAGTAGGTTATGGAGCACTAATCTCATAGTTCTGTTTGACCATGATTTAATTTTTTTTCCTTCTTTCAACTTCCACCTTCCTTACAAAAAGTAGAAAAAAAAGAGTTCTTTTTAGTTTACCCAAACCCTCTGCTGCCGTAGGCTTCAAACCCGCTCTGTCCCAAACTCCATAGATTTGACCCAAATCTGTTCACAGAACCCTACAAACCCAAGTAGACGTCTATCTACAATTTTGATCCGTGTTGTTATTGCTTCGTCGCTTCGTTCTTGCTTTGTCACTGTCGTTCGTCCACTCTGCTACCGCCCTCCACAGCTTTGCAGCTCAATTCCGATGCCATTGTTTGTGCACCCTGCCGCTACTGTCGTTGCTTTGGCCTTCCAACACTAGCAATTGCGAGTACCACTGACTCGCACGTCATTCAACCCCATCTGAATTCTCTTTCTGAAGCTAATTTCTCTCTACCTTTTCCTTTTATTTTTGTTTTAATTGTTCCACTTTATTATTAAAAAATAAAAAAAAATAAAATAAAATTATCTCGTTTAAATCATTACACTTGTTCATGCTTGTTTGTTTGTTTCCCTTGTCCATTTTTTATAGTTAGTTGTCGTATTGGTAGGCATTAATGTCAATGGTTTCACCTCAACCATTAATGATTTGCAAGTTAAATGGGACCAACTATTTAAATTTGTCCCAAATCTATGAAAGTAGCCCTTATCTTACAAGGAAAATACCATTATCTCGTGGAATATGCTCTAGCAGAAGATGATAAGAAGTATGAGGAATGTATTCAAGCTGATGCGCAGATTGTATCGATATTGTGGAATTTAATGAAGCCTCAAGTTGCTGATCTGTGCACTCATTGGGATGCGTGCAAAGCAATATTGGAATATCTTCGTGTGTTGTATTCCAATATTATTACCTGGATTTATGACTTATCAATCGAGTACTTCCAGTTTCTGCAAGCCATGCAATTAGTTACGGATTATTGGGGCACGTTCAACAGGCTTGATGAGGAGTTAAATATTGTGCTACCTATGACTACTGATATGAAAGAAATGCACAAGTAACGTGAGCAGATGCCGTCATGAATTTCTTAGGATTACACCCAGAATTTGAACTAGTCAAATCTTAGATCCTTGTCAATGCTATTCTTCCTTATGTCGCTGAAACCTATTCACGAGTTTTACGTAGCACTAACAAGTACAATGTTTCTAACTTCAGTTCATCTGCGCCATCTGAGCATTCGACTATTGTTACATAAATCCCTCCACGTGAGCATGGTGATCAACATAGTGGTGGTCATGGTGGTCCTTCTCGTGGTGGCCCTCAGGGTGGACGCAGTGATCGTGGTCGTGGCCCACATTGGCAATGCTCCTTCTATAGAAAGGAGAATCATACCAGAGAAATATGTTGGAACTTAGTTGGTCGTCCACCCAAATTCGCCAACGCAGTGACATCCGATCCAAATGATCGTGCTTTTAATTCTAGAGTCTCAGGTAGCCAAGGACATCTCTGATAAGGAATATTCCCAATTCCTTCAG
This sequence comes from Eucommia ulmoides, assembly GCA_016647705.1. NCBI lineage: Eukaryota > Viridiplantae > Streptophyta > Magnoliopsida > Garryales > Eucommiaceae > Eucommia > Eucommia ulmoides. The sequence goes on from CM028337.1 coordinate 26,033,346, forward strand.
TATAAGGCATCCGAACTGGCATCTCACCTCATTGCCTCATTAGCTCAACGAGGCATTTCTATTACTTGTCTTTCGATTCGCCCTTCCCCTACCATACCCTGGGTTATAGATTTTGCTACCATTGATCACATGTTAGGTACCTCTTCCTTATTTACACATATTCAGTCATCTCCTTTGTTGTCTCTTGTTCCTGTTATTGTTACTGATGGTTTCACAGTCCCTATCTGTGACATCGGCACTATGGAATCCTCACTTTCCTTATCTCTATCCTCTGTCTTGTATATTCCTTTATTTTATTTTAATTTGATGTTGGTCAGTAAGTTCACTAAACATCTTAATTATTCTATTTCATTTTTTCTAGATTTTGTCATTTTCCAGGATTTTAGAACGCAAAAGACGATTGCCGCATGGGATGAGGAAAATGGCATTTACTACTTTGATGATAACGACAACAGTCCTGCTATCCCACCTACTGCTTATCCTATTGTTGTATTAGCCCACCAGATTCATTGTCGCATTAGTTATTCCTGCCTTAGCGACCTCAAGTTATTTGTTCCTGACTTAAGTCATCTCTCTTCCTTAGAGTGTGAGTATGGTTAATTAAGTAAGAATCATTGTAGTTCATTTGCTTTCCTAGCTCATGTTCGAGTATCAAGTCCTTTTAGTTAGTTCTTTAAGATGTTTGGGGTACTTCTCATGTTGCTTCTAAATTAGGTTTTCATTGCTTTGTTAAAATTGTGGATGATTTTTTCAGAGTTATATGGATTTATTTAATGAAAGATCGTTACGAATTGTTCTCCATTTTTCGTGCGTTTTATGTTAAAATTAAAGCCTAATTTAATATACCAGTGCGTATACTTTGAAGTGATAAGGGTCGAGAATATTTTTCTAAGCCATTTACTTCTTTTATGTAACACTTCGGTATCTTGTGTCAGTCTTCTTGTCCTCACACATCGCAGCAAAATGGAGTCGTTGAGCGTAAGAATCAACATCTTTTGGAAGTGGCTCGTAATTTTCTTTTGAGATGAATGTTTCCGAACACTTCTGAGGTGATGCGGTTCTTACCACTTGCTTCTTGAACAATAGGATGTTGTCTTCTATCCTAAATTGCAAGGTTTCCCATTCTATTTTCTTTTCCTTGTTCTCTCTTGTTTGGTTTGGCTTCTTGTATATTTGGGTATGTCAGTTTTGTTTATCAGTTGACTCCCGATAATGATAAGTTAGGTGGCGTTAGGTTAGTGTTCCCACTTTTCTGAACCCAACTGGAATGGGTTGGGTTGAGTTGAATTGGGTTGGGTTGAGAATTTTGGGAAAAGAATTGCGTTTGGTAACGACAATTTTTGTTTTGTGCTGAGAATAGAATGTGTTTGGTAACGATTTTATCCTTAGATTCTTGTGTTTTAAAATGTGTTTTCCTCGGATATCTCACACATAAAAGGGCTATCGTTGTAATAGTCTATCTTTACGTCGCTCATTTGCGTGTACAGATGTTACCTTCTTTTAGTCTACCTCTTACTTTTCTGCCTATCCTCGTAGAATAATCTGGATGTTACACTCCCTTTGCCAAGCCTACTAAACCCTACCAGCTCCTTCCACTTCAGAACATGTCCCGACTAGTCGTTCTTCACCGCTTTTATATGTCTACTCTCATCCCTAGAAGGTAGCTTCTGTCGTTGCGCCCATTGTCTCTGTGTTCTTAGATTCTTCTCCAGTTCATCCATCCACGTCTGACTTGGACATGCTCATTGCCGTCCGGAATGGTAAGCGCACATGTATTGACCATCCTATTTCTAACTTTGTCTCGTTTGCACAGTTATCTCCTTTATACATTTTTTTGTTGCTTTTCTGTCCTTTGTTTCTATTCCTAAGTCTGTCTCAGAGGCTTTTGCTCACCCTGGTTGGACAATTGCAATGGAAAAGGAAATGTTGGCCTTAATTCAGATTGGTACTTGGGGTCTCGTTTTGTTTCCGCCCGACAAAATAATAGTTGGATGTAAAGGGGTGTGCATAGTCAAAGTTCATCTAGATGACACCATTGATTGACTCGAGACTCGCTTAGTTGTCTGAGGTTATACTTAAGTATACAGTGTTGATTACTCTGAGGTTTTTTCTCCCTTTGCCAAGCTCACTTTTGTTAGCTTGTTCATCTCTCTGGTTGCTACGTTTGTTGACATCAAGAAGGCATTCTTAAATGGTGATCTGACTGAGAAAGCATACATGGAGCAACCTCCTCGGTTTGTTACTTAGAGGGAGTTCAGTTTGGAATTGTTGCTTGAAGAAATCCATTTATGGCCTCAAAAAGTCTCATCGGGTATAGTTTGGGAGATTCAATGAAGTAGGCACTAAATTTGGTCTTCGGCAATGTGGAGTCGATCATTCTGAGTTCTACAAGCACAATTAAGTCAGGAGAATATTGTTGATCGTATATGTGGATGACATTGTGATTATCGGGGATGACCACCTTGATATTCATGAACTCAAAAAGTTTTGCATAGTAAGTTTCAAACCAAATATTTGGGTCAATTGAATTATTTCTTGTGGATTGAAGTTGCTCGATTGAGTCAAGGTATTTACCTGTCTCAGAGGAAATATGTCCTTGATCTGTTGAGCGAAATAGAAATGGGAGCTAAATCAATTGACTTATCTATGGATCCTAACACCAAACTATTGGTAGATCAAGGTGTACCACTGAGAAATTCAACGCAATACAGACAATTAGTTGGGAAGTTGAACTACCTAGTAGCTACTAGACCAGATATCTACTTTGCTGTTAGTGTTATTAGTCAGTTCATGAATTGTCCCTCGACTTGTCACTGGGAAGCAGTGATTCATATTCTTTTATATCTAAAAGTTGCTTCTGGTTGTATTTTGTTGTATTAGAACTTCGGTCATACTCAAATAAAGGACTATATAGATCCAGATTGGGCTAGATCACCCTCGGATAGGAAATCTACTACAGGTTTTTGCGTGTTTGTTGGAGGTAAACTTGTCTCTTGGAAGTGTAAAAAGCAGACGGCAGTGGCTTGACCGCCTGGTCAAATGCAGAATCGAAATACATGGTGATGACTCATTCCACTTGTAAGTTAACTTGGTTAAAACATTTGTTAGAAAAACTTGGATCTTAACACACTTGATAATCAAACAACACTTTACATTGCATCTAATCTAATCTTCCATAAAAGGATAAAATATATTGAAATTGATTGTCACTTCATTCGAGAAAATTTGTTGTAAAAATTTATTGAGATTAAACATGTAAATTCAATTGATCAGTTAACTAATTTATTTAAATCGTTAGAGCTCAAGGATAAAATACATTTATAATAAGGTAGGAGTATACAATATATATGTTGTAGTTTGAGGGGAAATGTTAAAGAGCATTTATATCATTTCTGTATTATTTATGGTTTCCTATATTATTTATGGTTTCTATGTTGTTTCCTAATTTTTATTATAAATAAAGAGAGAGACTAATATAATAGGAAACCTTCTCATTCTTTTCGTATTATCTTCTTACTTTATCATCCCTCATTGCCAATCACTGTTCTCGCATCTCTACCTCCACCCTAGTTTGTTTGAACACATTTTTCTCTCTCTAGTTCGTTAACAATCAAGATCATGAACTTCTGGTTAGCGAAATTGATTTCTCGTCAACAATCAATGATCATGAACATAGGTTTTATGAGCAAGATTGAGTTCATCAACAATTAAGAGAAGAGGAGGAGTAATTGACCAAACAAAACTAGAAACCACGGCAAAATTTAGGGGGGGGGGGGACCAATCGAACAAAAAACTTTTCTCTGGTTATGATGGTTGATCGTTTGGAATGGGTTATTGGAGGGGGTTTACAAAAGGGAATTTTATTATTTAGTCCTTCTAAGATAGTATATTGAGAAAATGGTCCTCCAAATGTCTACATTAAATTTTTGGTCCCTGTAGTCTTCTTAGAGTTTAGTCCTTGGAAATTGCCCTCTATGTCTACTTTATTTACAAACCATGCACTACACAAATATCATTCTATAAAATATACTAAAAATATGAACATTCATATTTTTATTTTTATTATTTTTTAAATATTTAATACATATTGATACTAATTGTGTTGCTGTGAATTTGCATACTTTCACCAAAACACATCAAATATATACATTCACCAAAACACCAAAATACAACTATATGAACATTCACCAAAATAAACTGATATGAATATTCACATAGAAAAAACAAACAATAAACATTCACAAACACAAACCTATCAAACAAAAAAAAAAACCCTAACCATATGAATATTCACAAAACAATGAATATTCAACAAAAAAACAAAATTCAACCACATGAATATTCACAAACAATGAACATTCAACAAAAAAACAAAACTCAATCACATGAATATTCACAAACAATGAACATTCAATAACGATCAACCACAACACCAAACACAAACTGCAACACTAAAAAATGAATATTCAACAAAAAACAAAACCTAACCACATGAATATTAAAAAAAAAAAAAAAAAAAGTCATGAATCAAACATTCTCAAACACAAACCCATTAAATCCAACACACCGCCTACACAAAGGGAGCAAATCCAAAGCTCCAACGAGGGTGAGGAGGACGATGGCCGGCCATGGGATGTGTCCACTAGAGCAAGTCAAAATGGAGATTTTGGACACATCATCTTTCGAGTGATGTGGTCTGCGAGATCAGGGGCAACGCTAACATCGACGAAGAGTGGCGACGATAGGGGAAAGGCCGTAGTCACCATTACGGAGAGAGCAGGGCCGAGAGCGTCTAGATGCGACCGCCGCCAGACATTGCAGCCGAAAGCCGACCGTCGCCAAGGAACGCTGCCTTGAAATCCGACTACTACCATCGAGATTGGCTCATTTTGAGCGAGATGCGGTCCTCCGCAGAGGGATGGGTAGCAAGATCAGGGATGGCAAGGACAAAGGCAAGGTCGATGGTGATATCGGCAGCGAGGGATGTCGTCTTCGTGAAGGATCGGAGAAGCATCATCACGAGATCGAAGAGAGAGGGAAAGAGAATCGCCGAGAGCTGGAGCGATTGAGAGTGGAGTATGGGGGATGTGAACTCGAAGCAGGCAGGAGAGGCGGCGGTGGAGGACGATGGGAATGAAAGATAATTTTGAAAATAAGGGTTTCATGTATATATAAGGGGTATAGTTGTCCATTCGTTTTTTTTTTTTTTTTTTTGAAAATGATTTTTCTCTAACAATATTTTCAAAAGGGTTTAAAATTTTTTTTTTTTAAAAACAGGTTGAATGAGGAGAGAGAATACTAAAAAATGCCTAAACAATAAAAAAACCCTTTACAAAACGACGTTTTGAGAGGTGTCATCAAGGTGGTCCTATCGTTATATCTCTCTCTGCAGTTTGGAAGATATGGCGCTGCTCTGCTTGATGGTGGTGGTGAGGATAAGGTTGGAGTTGGAAGATTTTGATGTTGAGGTGTTTTTCTGATCACTATTGTTTTCGTTCACCTCTCTCTAAATTTGTGGAGATGGTTGAGGAGGGAAGTGGCTGTGTGTGCGTATGTGTGTGAGAGAGAGAAATAATGAAAAATAAGTAAATTGCGGGCAAAATTATTATAAAAGATAAGGGTAATTCGGGCATTAAAAATATTTTTTGGTGTTAAAAGAGTCACCCACGCTCTTTTTCCGCAAGTGCATCACACATTCTGTTAAATTAACGGATTCTATTCAATTTGCACATGAGATGAAGTCAAGGAGGTTAAGTGCAAAGATATTGCGTAAGGGGGACAAGTGACATTAACCCTTAGAAGATTTTATGGGATGGTGCCCTTCATCTGTTTTGGCTATGGAAATTACAATTTTAACTGATTTGTCACAACAGGAGAAAATGACAGATCTCCGCTTCCCGGTGACGACCTAGTAAGTGTCTCAAGTAATGAGAAACTTTTAAACAACACTGGCATACAGTTAGTTAATTTTAGTCGACGTTTCCCCTTTTTCTCTTTTGCAGGTTAACAAGGAAAGATCAAAATCATTGTCAGTGTTTGGAACCCTGGTTTCTCCCAAGCTACGAGCTGCCCAACTTTCTTTTGAGACAGGTCAATTTTTAGAGCTGCTTCATCATTTTCGACAACTTCTCGTAGAGGAGAAACACACACATAGACACAAAAAATCCATTTTACATGCACGAGTGTATGCAACCCCCACACCCACCCACACACACAAAATATATATAGTTACTGAAATTTGCTACCAGCCCCCATGGTCCTTCCATGGCTCCAAGAGGGGGGAAGCTTCCAAATCCGGGTTCACTGAATCTGGAGAAGAGGGGGTTTCCAGCCTATGAAACAGCCACCTCTGAACCATTACTGCTGTGAGGAGGTGGAGCATTCTCCTCATAAAGCCCAGCACAAGTGGGTTTCTGAACCTATAGTGCACCCAGTAGTTGCTTTTGCTGAAAAGGCTGAGAATCTTGCTGCACATAGTCCTCTTTCTACTGTTCCTAGGCAAAAAAGAGCTGCTGACAGCATCTCAAGCGGCTACATACACACACACACACACACACACACATATGTGTGTGTGTGCAACCGCCACCTTCCCATTTCAACTTTTCAGGGAGAAATCAGATCAACAGTGACTAAATGTGTTATGACATCTAACCTTATTCTATTTTCTGCAGCTTTGGAGACACTCGTTGAAATAGCATACAAGCGAGCATCAATGTTGTCTGCTTATGACAAATTGCAGAAAGAAATCTAGAAAAGGCCGGTTTCTCCATGTTCGGTTTGGTACTAGGTACTTTTTAATTGATTTGTGGTTTTGAATAAAAATGCGATAAATCTTTTGTCAGATCCCCGACCCAGGAACTCCTAATGGATGATACACTCACGACAGTTGCCAAGGACAGCAAAATTGATCTACTGCTTTAAGGCTCAATGGAATAAATCTCTAAAACGCAACTGGAATCATCACCATATATATAACAAGAAGTTCCAAAAACACAGCACCTGGGTTTAGAACATTCAGAACATCTAGGTACTTCTACATGAGTTCATGCGAACTATATTCGTCAACAGTTAAGGCCATATCCACATTGTGTATACAGGATAACCCTTAAAACAAATCGGGAACAAAATATAGGTAGGTCAGCAAACTAGACCAGCTTTTGCCACAATGTTCCACAATTATAATGTATTGTATCAATCCTTTGTTCCGATCTTTCTTGCTATATAAAAACTTCCGCCAGAAGCTATTGCAAAAATACATGTTCATAATATCAGTTGCCTGTTTTATTTCGTTGTATCAGTTGGCTCTCTTGTGTCTTTTTTGGTCTTTTGTACGAGATTTTTCCAATAGCAAATGTAACAATCATTGACAGCAGGAAAAGTTGCGATATCAGCATAGTAGGCAGATGAATGGCCAAGATTTTCTCACCCGTTTGATTTATGATGCTTGCCTTTTGTTTTGGCTATATTTACCTCTCTGATAATTTACTATTCATCGATTACGATTATGATCTCGATCTATTTCTAAATGCGGGATTTGCCCTCCCAATTTTGGTTCGAACATCCTTTGAATTATCTGCTACTACTGATGAATGCACGCACCTTCGCTGCACTCAGCCGCTTTTAGGGGGAAGTGGGGATGGCAGGAGTAATCATAAGGAAAGGTAAATATGTTCAATACAAAGTTCCAAAATCATAAATTAATTTGAAACTATTCTGGATATTCATCTAAAATGTATAGTGGCAATATGAGGTCTTAGGTTGTAGGTTATCTGATATTGTTCGTTGTTAGTAAAAAAAATCTGATAGAAAACACCTAACCAAAAGGGAGACGATTGTTCTTGTGTTTAAAGGCACTAAGTGAAAGTATAAATAATAATAGGTTTTATATTTATAAAGTAATGATAAGTATTAAATATTTGGTTTAAAAGATATTATTGGTACATCATATATTTACACATCAAGAAGCATAAGATTATGAATGAAACATAAACAAAAATTACAAATGGACACTCCAAATTTTAAAACATGTTTGGTCTGCGAAAATTAGACACGAAAATAAACTAAAATAGAAACAAACTTTAGAACAAATAAATTTCTAAAAACTGAGAACTCATCTTGATTTATAAAAGGTATGAATGAAGGAATAAAATTTAATATACAAAATAAAATAATAAAAAGGACATGATTATTGCGAATAGTTAAGAAGAGAAGACAGAATAAAAGTAGAACATGTTGAAAATGGTAAAACTTCCATATTATTTGTAGCTGTTTAGCATTTGTAGCAAAAATATCGCGTCCTTATATTCTCAATTATCTTGTCCTCACCATTTTCCAATAAATCTATCAGGTCCAATACGTTCTTATAGCCCGACATAAATTTGTCTCAAAAATGAATTCTCTTCACTAAAAACCATCAATCAATCCTCCGGGTAGGGATTCCCTATAACATTCCTCAAACATGAGTTTTCCTTTAGGACCGTAAAATCATCGATGCATTAGTGCGCATGAATTTTATAAAACACCTTGCATATAGAATATATGAATATAAACCAAAACATAATATGAAGGAGGTACAAATGTTTTATTTGACTTGTTTGTTAATTAGTCTTTTTATTTTTGTCTTCTGCTTTTGGAACACTAAATAAATTAAAATTAAACCATATAACAAAAGTGCATGAGAGTTACACTCTTATTGAAATGAACATTAAAAATCATTAATTCCTTAGCAACTGGTGTAAACAAGAATGCAATATGCCATCTAAAAATAGATTTCCAAGTTAAATAAATTATACGCATGGAATATATAACACTCAAAAAATTGAAGTTAATTTATGATAGAATCTAATCCTACTAAACATAGTATAACAAAATTAGAAGTAACAAAAATAAAAATAGAAAAAAATTGTAAAAAGTTCATTTGAAAATCAATAATGACAAGTATTCTGAAATTAGAATAAGAATATAGGATAGTGAAGAAGGTATTTCATCTCAAGGGATTTGAAAATTTTTCTTAGCAAAATTTGTTCAAAAACTTTACGAATCTATTCTCGAATGAAAATAGATTCTTCAAATAGTTCACCCAAACGGTACATTGGTGATTTCATAAAATATTTCAATAACAGAAACAAAAAATATAAATAGAAATAGAAACATAAGCAAATTAAAAAAAAAAATAAAAAAAAAATGCATCAGTGTCCTAACTCAAAATTTGTATTATACTAATAAATCAAATGAAAAAAAAAAAAAAAAAAACTATCAGGGACCAGTTTTAAGGGGTGGAAGAAAAACAACCCAATCAAAAGTCAAGTTTATCAAATTGGATCTTCTGTGCATAGAAACCAATTGCCTAAATATAGAAAGTATATGAAGACCGAATTAGTCAGTATTTATGCAAACAAAATCAAAGACCTAATTAATCACTAATTAAATAAACCTAATGCAGAAAGAAACAATGGGTAAAAATTAAGAAATTTGAAAACAAACCCATCGATAAGCTCATCTAAACGACACATGAACATATCCGACTAAATTAGAAAGAAAAGAAAAAAACACGAACAAAAACCAATCATTAAAATATCAATTTGAGAAATAACTGAAATATATTAACCATATCTATAGGGATAATAAAATATCAATATCATATCTTAAATACTATTAGATTCCTAAGATAACTCTTAGATTCTAACCATAAAACGGCTAATAACGATTACTTTTCTTATTAAAATCCTTTAATCCTGAAACATTCCATCGGTTGACCGACCAAAGTCCATAGGTCGACCGATCGATTCATGTTGTAGCCCAAGCCAAACATTCAAGCCTATAGGTCGACTGCTACTCCTTGATCTGTCGACCTAACGATTCAGAGAGTTTCCCATGCCAAAATCCAGCTATGGTAGGTTGATCGGTACACTTTGGTCTGTCGACCTAACGATTCAGAGAATTCACCATTTGGCCATAGGTCGACCGAACTATTCAGAAACTTCATCGTTTCTCAGCTCCTTCTTATCGGTTGATCGAACCATGTTGCTCGGTTAACCGTTCTTGCTGACACTCTTCTTCCTTAATTCATTTTTAACTCAAATCTTCGACTTTTGTGTTCCTTTAATCGATTTATTTTCTCGGTTAACTAAATTAACTCCTTAAATCAATTTTAATTTCTAATTTTTCTTAAATCAATATTTCTTTTTCAATTTCACATAGGAACAAATATGTTTAACTAATTAGAATCCTATAAAAAACATACATAATCATAAACTCATTTTTATGTCGTGTGTGATCCTAATTGGGATACATTACGAGTAAAAAATAATCTGAGTTATTTTTCCCTAGATTCTTCAAAATCTTCGGTCTCTTAATGCTCTTCTCATTGTCAATCTCTTGCATCCATAATCATCTTCAACAATTTTTTTCATGATTAAATCGTCAATGGAACTTTATCACTGAAACACTCAATAAACTGTTTAGTTCCACAAAAAATATCAACATTTAATTGTCCATCAAAATCTTAAAATCACCATGATAGTTTAATGCCCTTAGACTTAAGCTCTTCAAAATCTGTCTACCAAACACTACCCTTCGTCTGTACAAGTCCATCTCAAAATGCTTTTGAATTTTCTTATTCAAAAATCTATAGTTATCAAAACTAGGCCCCTTAAGCTTCTTACCCTTACCTTTGGAATCATGACCCCTTTTCTTTAAAGACTTGTTTGAGAACCATTTTTATAAGAAATTTGAAAGGAAGACCAACGAGACAAACAAAATAATGATCTAGGCATCGACTCTCAAAAGACGAATAAAAAAGAACATTGTAAATTTCGAAGACAAGAAGTGATTCAACAAAAACCTCACCTAAAAGAAGAAAATCGCAAAATCAAAAAATGTCTTCAAGGAATCGAACTACTTGTCCAAAATCATACCCACGTCAAAAATAGCTTAGATTGAACAATTTATAGGCAATTCTTTTTTGAAGATTAATTGATTTCCTAAGAAGGGAAAGGGTTTTGGAAGGGAGAACACGTAAGGCTTTAGGGAATGATCCTAGAAAATGAAATGAATCTAGTTTTAGAACTTATACTACCGTAAATCGGCCGGTCGATTCCCAATCGGTCGACTGTTTCGTTTAGGTCACACAGAAGGTTTGTTCCGCATACATTTAGTTGACTATTTCTATCAATTAACTTAGTCAATATTGTATTTGGCCGATTGAAATTCAAATAGTTGATTGCTTTAGCTTATATTTCAATGTTATGATTATTTTCTCATCTCATCCCAAATGATTCGAACTTAATGATAACTATGTATCACAATTATGCTTTAGGACAAAAATAACAAAAAATTGAAAAAAGTTCCTAAAACACTATCACATAAGAGCATGTTAATTAGTTTGTCATACTTGAGTGCGACACACTCGACTCTTTAACAAATTGAACAAATTTAAATAAAGACTTGTAAGTCTTACCTTTATAGCAGTTAATTACTACTTTAACTATGATCATGTTTGTGTTAGCAGCCACTGATTTGGTAGAATGCACTTTTACAATCTCTTGAGACTTGTCATTAATCATAGAAGGAATGTGAATCGTTTTGCTCTTTCTTGAATTTCTTTGTTTGTCAGGTAGACTTGCATCTCTGGTCATCTTGTCACTTGGTGTTAAATAGTTACCCAAGATAGAATGTGTATTCAACTTTTGTCTCCAAACTAATTTGGGTTCACCTTGATTAGTGGTAACATTTAACACTTCTAATAGAATTATGATGACTATATCATCAATATCTATTATGTGGTATAACAAAACCAAATTTTCAAACAGGAGCATGATATTAGTAATGATGAGAGGATGTTACTCTAAATTCGTTTGTGTTTTGGGAACCCTTGAATTTGTCAACAATTTCTTTAAGTTTAAGATTTGTTTTTTTCAAAGTACGTTCCAAAACACTGATACTTACTTTAAAGAACAAAATTTTTATCATTGACAAAATTCAAAGTCATTCTTTAAAATTTTATAATCATTTTCGATCAAATGAATTTTCAATTGGCCCTTGTCGAGATCACATCAAGAATTCTCTAATTCAACATTTAAAGCTTCATTTTGTTTATCAGGAATTCTCAAGTTTGCAAATATCTTTTTTTTTGGGAGGGGGAACCTCGATAGTGCGAGGAAAGCCTTATTAATTAAAACTAAAAAATACAAAACTCAGAGAGGGGGGGGAGGGGGGGTAAAGCCTGACATCTATAAATAAATAAATAATCTAAAAAAAATAAAACCATAACAGGTAACCATCAAAACTAAATCTTTAAAAATTTCTTTAATCTTCCGAATGTGAGGGAAGTAAAGTCTGTCAAATCTTAAGCATCAATGAACAGACGCCGGACATTTTGATTCGGACCAGAAAATCTGATTTTCTCCACCACTTCCAAGCTTCGCTAACAAGTGGGCGATCATATTAGTTTCCCTGTAACAATGCGAAATAGAAGCATGAAGTTTAGATGCCAAATCTTTTATACTCCTAATCAACAATGTTAATCTCCATGAAATTTTAGTTCTCTCAACAATCATATCGACTAGAAAGGCATTATCACTGACTATACCCACAAAGAACCATTCAAATTCAACACAAAAATGAAGTGCGGTCGAAAGGGTTTTAGATTCCATAAGTAAACTAGATCCAAACCCAAGAAATTTAGTGAACCCACCAATCTACCAAAAACTTCGCCATTCTATTGAGACACTCCAAAATCATTCCATACCTTCTTTGCCAAATCCCCTTGTGAAAACAGGTGATCCAGAGATTCAAATTGAGGCCTATAACAACAATTACAACAAGAGTATATCTTCACCCCTTTCTTCTGAATCACCTCATCCACCAGAACAATTTGATGAAGGAGCCTCCACATAAAGAGATCTTTATTGGAAGAGATTTATGCTAGATATTTTCAAAACATAGATGAGCATCTTGTTGTTTCCTTACAGCTTCCCAATCAGTTTTCACTGAGAAGATTCTCGAGTACAATGGTTGCTAAATCATAACATCCTACTCCGATACACTTAACACCTGAATATTTTCCAGTTCACTCACTTAATATGTTGGGATTAGATTCTAAATAAGTTGTATATATCATTCATCACTAGCTACTCGGACATCTTTAACTAAAAGCTTTGAAAGACTTGTATCTGCCACCACCACTTCACCCAGCAAAACCGAGATTAGCTAAGTATCCCACCAGAAAGATACGTACCCCTTTCATACCAAAAACTGAATATGGTCATCAGCATAAAATTTTCCTTCAGGTATAGCCCCCATACATGGTTTTGGTGCGAGAAATTTCTACATTTAGCTACTGGATTGGTAGTGTTGTATTTATCTTTCAAAAATCTAGCCCAAAGAGTTTTACCTTATCTGTATTGCCATCAGAGATTCATCTGAAAAGCCCGGACAACATCTTGTAGGTCTCTAATCCCCAAGCCGCCTTCCTCAAAAGGGAAACAAATATTTCTCCATCGCTTCCAATGCAATTTTTTCTTTTCAAGGCTGGATCCCCAGAAAAATTTGGACAAAATCCTTTCCACTTCTCGGATAATAGAGTTTGGTGGGGAAATCGCCATGAGCAAATAGAATGTCATACTTTGAAGCACATGTTATAAAAGAATAAGACGCCCTCCACTAGAAAACAATTTTTTTTTTACCAACTAGGCACCTTTTGTCTCAACTTCCTGAGCATGTCATCGAAAATAGCATATTGTTTCCTTTCTTCATAAATCAGGCATCCCAAATATCTAAATAGAAAATTACTTTGCTTGAATCCTGTATGCCTGAGAATCCAATAACAATGAGGAGTTGGATTTTTTGGTAAAAAGATATGATGTTTATCTACATTCACCATCTAGCCCGAGCACACCTCAAACTCTTTCAAGAACTTCATCAAATTATCAACATACTTTTTCTTTCCATTTAGGAAAACCACTACATTGTCAGCATAAGAGAGATGCGAAATCATATTTTCATTCACCGGTTGAGTGTAATGTTGAATATCTCCTTTAGCTAATAAATTTTTTAAGAACCCTTGAGAAAACTTCAGCAGCAATGATAAATAAACTGGGTGATTGGGAATCCCTTACCTCGACCCTCTCTGAGATCTAAAAAAAATCACCCACACTCCCGTTTACAAGCACAAAAGAATGATTATTCAAGATCACCCTATACACCATGTCTATCCACGTTTCACGGAAATCGAATTTCCTTAGCACAACCGTCAGAAAGCACCAAGAAACGCGGTTATAAGCTTTAGCTATGTCGAGTTTTACAATCACATTTCCCCCCTACACTTTGTCCTTAATTTTTTTCACCATTTCCTACGCTAATAGAATATTGTTCAAAAAATTTCTACCCTTAACAAAAACACTTTGTTTTGGATAAATGATTTTAGGCAGCAATGTAGCAATCCTATTAGCCAAGATCTTGGTAATCATCTTATTCAAGAAATTGCATAAATTGATCGGTCTGAAATCAGTAGCAACTGTGGGGTTCTCCTTTTTGGGAATGAGAGCAATCAATGTACTAGTCACACTAGTAGAAAGCTCTGCACCACAGAAAAAGCTAGTCACCATATTGATCAAATCTTCCTTGATAGTCTCCCAGCACGTGACATAAAATCTCCCAGTGAACCCATCTAGACCTGAGGCACTGTCTCTATTAATTTCCTCGACAGCCTGATGCAACTTTTCTATATCTGAACATTTAACCAAATCCTTATTTTCTTGGTCTGACACCGTTTGAGGGATACATTGAAAGAATTAGAAAGGTAACATTGGGAATGATTAACCAAGATATTATGAATACCATCATCATTCTCTATCCAATCGCCCCTATTGTTTTTCAGCCTTTTGATGTACATCATCTTCCTCTTCTGGATGACGCACGCATGAAAATATTTTGTATTTCTATCTCTTTTTCCTTTTCTTTTTCTTTTTTTATCTATTTAATTTCAGATTTTTGCTTCCAAAAAGATTCCTCCTGATATAAGGTCTGAGCTACAAACTCACACACGCTCTCACCCAGACTAGTTACACTTAGGTGTGAGCTACAAACTCACAAAAAAAAAAAAAAAAAAAAAAAAAAAATCTTTGTTTTTTGAGAAAAAGCTTCTACCAACACTTATAAGGATAAATTTAATTGATATCTCGAACTAGGTGATAAAAGTGTTTGCAATTCAATAGATAAACAATTCAATACTCATGTTTATATAAATGTTGATTTTATCACATTGGAGCATAGAATCACATATACCAGATAATTCAAATCGTTTTAGACTCAGAAAATAATTTCCAATAAATAAATTTCTGCAGGTTCTTTAGAATGATTTTATCAAATTCAAATTTGATTTCAAAACTAAGCTCAAAATATAATCTCAATAAGAATTCAAATAAGCATAGTATTGAGCACAAATAATTATCACAAAGAGAATTAGCACATTAAACAAGAACAATCTCACCAAAATCATCATAGATTGATTTGAAATGAAAGCTTGGAATCCAATTTCAAAAAATCTTCAGTGTTTACTCTTAGATAAACTTTCACCAATTTCTTCAAAAGAGTCATGAATATTTCACAAATCTTCTACAACACTCTATTTTTCTCTCTTTTGATTTTTAAATTCTCTCTTTCTTTCTTTCAAAAGTTTCAAAAATTTTAAGCTCAAGAACACAAAAATAATTTCAAATACCTCGTATAATCTCTTTCAAAATATATTTATTTTAAAATAAAAACACAGGTCTAGATATAGGCAAAAAGAGAGATACATGTAACGGCTAGTTTAGGTCTTAGATCCCTAAATATTCTCCCATAATCTCTACCTATTTGACCTTAGCTCCAAAAGCTATTTTGATTATGATAATATCTTATATAATGATTCATGCCCAAAAACTTTCAAATATTTAGACAAAATAATAAGAAACAAAGTTTTACCAAAACAACTATGAAATCAAAACGTTTGAAAACTAAAATGCATTTTCATTAAAGTCCATGAATTCAAATATGAAAAATATTTGTAAATAGTTAAAATTAATAGAGACCATTTAGAAAATGATTTAGAAATATTAATCATAAAAATTGAGGTGAAAATATCTTCTGAAAATGTTCAAAAAGTTTAAAATATAAACCTTCGTCGGTCGACCGTTTTGAATTCGGCCTACTGAGAATAATAAGGATTCTACTATCGAAACATCTTATGCACTTGTTCTAGAGACAGTGTCATCCTCCCCATATGAGTAGCCCAATTGCCAAGTCTGTCATCCACTGTAAGTATGCACTGCAAAAAAATAGTCAAATTGCTCCTGCAGATCATCGAACCTCCTGAATACCTTATCCTTGAAACTCACCTCTTCATCTCTTTCCCCAATATCACCACTATTCCTTATCTATTGATTACCAACTTCCTCAATATCACTACCATACTCTCATCGTCTAACGACACATGAAAAGACTCAAGGAAACGAGACACGATATCACCATATGGAAGTACACATGCTTTAACATCTTATTGGTACTGCATGTGTTCTACAAAAAACGTTGGAAGATCAATTTTTACATCATTAATTATAGTGTAGAGGAGATAGGTATCGAAATCAGTCACAGCGGCACAATTGCCACCGCGAGAAGTAAGAGCATAAATGATTATTGAATGATATATACAATGCAAGAGATTAATATTTTTTGCATTACCCTTTTTTACACCCACCTCGAACAAAAACGCTTTGCTTCGGGAAGAGAAAGTTATAAATTACCCAATAGCTACTATTTTGGGGACAATCTCACCCCTAGGGACATACAATAGAGATTAAAGATCATCTTTATTAAATTCTAAATGCCATTGACATAAGAAAAATAAGTATAATAAAAATAAGTATTTTCACTATGATGAGAATTAGTGTAAACATCCTAACCCAATGGGTGTAATACGATTTGTTTAGACTTGAGAAATCTTCCCAACCTAAGTGACCAAATCCAGGGCAAAGATTTATCCTCCTAGGCAAAATCCCTGAGTAGTTTATTGGTCCACCGAGATAGCCTTCCTTTTTACCAAATCTTTAAGAAATCGGTTTTGATGTTTTATGCTAAAAAATCGATAATTATCAAAAGTGGGTTCTTCAATGGGTCCAGTGTTTTTCCCTTTCCTCCTACTAGCTCCTTCAACGGATCTTTTCCTAGCGACATGCTTGGTAACCATTTTTTTAATAAAAATAGTGATAGAAAACTAGAAAGAGAAATACAAACAAAATTTGGTTGTGTGCCCAATCAAATATGAAACAAACTCTTATAAATCTAGGAGAAACTAAGAGAAAAAAATTGGAATCTTAGGATGAATTGCGAGAAAATTATGTTTTTGTTTAGGCCTAAGGTGTCTTTTTTTTTTTTTTTTTTTTTTTTTTTTCACTTTTAACGCCAATAATGAACACCTCTTGCCCAAATATTAGATTTATATAGGGGTTTCAAACAGAATCAAAAGTTTCTTCGAAGAATATGAAGAGATTTCAGAGGATGAACTTGGAAACTATAACGACCTGATTTCTCAGGGCCGCTACGTGGTTTCTCCCTTTGGAGAATTAACACTAAAACCGAATGACCAAATTCTATTTAATAAACCTTTACAATTTACTTTTCTCAGGCTAAGTAATAACATCTACCTTTTACAAGCTAAAGAATAACCTAATTCTTTTTAACACAAGGCTCAAGAATCATAATCTCACCAAATCACGCCAAATATCATTTTACCTGGTAAGGATTGAACTGTTACAAAATCACTCAAAACAAAAAATGCAATTCTTATCCAGGAAGAATCACTACCATAATCTCTTTACAGAAAGAGACTAAAACCCTGCTATCCTTGACTAAATATCCCCAATGATATTTAATCTGTCACAACTCACCAATATAAAAACTGATAAGTAAATCTCACTTGGAGTTTCTATCACCCCAGATAAATAAAAACTCAATCAATATCCCAACTAGTGATAGAAATATGTGAGATGTAGAAATCCGATTTTAACAAGATATGGGTAACAAATTAAAGCACGTAATCAGATTCAAGAAATTGTTTGAAAAAATATTTTCTTCAAACATAAAAAATAATTTCTAAGATCAATTTCCGAAAATAAAATAATAAACAAGCAATAATCAGTATGAAAAGATCTCACTCGGAATCTACAGTATTAATGATTAGAACAATGTAGCTTCAATTCCAGTATCAGCAAAAAATTATCGCAGTTGATTATCAGAATCACTCTTAGAACAGCTCACAATGACTTAGAATGATAACTCTTATAAAAGCTCTCTCAAAATTATATAAAGTGATTATCTCTCTTAGAATGATTAGTTTTACTTAGAAAATTCGCAGGTCTATATAAAGGCATATGTAATCAGCCTCCCAATGGCTAATTTACAAGTGTCATGACAATAAAATACTCTTATAGACCCCTTATAACATTAGGACTTCATTTAGGTTCAATTTAACTTAATAACAACTTTTAAAACTCTCAATTAAATCCCTAAAATATTTCTCAATCAAAATAAATAAGTGTAGAATCCATTTTAATTACCAAATTGAGAAATATTAATATTTAAGGAACCATATTAAAAGGATTTAATTAGTATATGAACCATATCTTAAATATAGAGAATATCCCTTAAATTTCTTTCAAATTGTAATAGAAAATGGCTACTTTTGGATTTAAAATTGGATAAAAAAATATCCTGAACCAGCATATTCAGTCGACTGCCCAATGCCGCTTGTAGCCAAACCATCGTCGCAGCGATCATAGGTTGACCGCTTGATCAACTCGCAGATTCAGAGAGTTTGTCATGCTTTCACCGGTCGACCGCTTGATTGACTCGCAGATTCAGAGAGTTCAGATGTTTTCATAGGTCGACCGGTCAGTCGACTCTTCAATTCAGGATGTTTCATCTTCCTTCTCCGATCGACTCCTCAGTCGACTGCCTCCTTCTGAATCACTCCATTTATCTATTTTTATATTTAAATAAGCTCCATTAATATTCTTATATTTTATTTTTGTCATTCAAAAATATTTCTTTTTAATTCACATAGGAGCAAATAAATATACTTAACAAAAACACACATCAAAGATAAGATTCATTTTGTATCTGTGTGTGTTCTTAAATGGGATATTAATAGTTAATATTTACCTGGGTTGTTTTCTATAATTTCTTCAAACTCTTAATACTTCATCATCATCTTGATATCTTCATTAAGCATCCATACCATTTGACATATTCATTACTCGAACTTTAAATCACTGAAACACTTGATTAAACATTAGTTCCACTAAAATATCAATACTTAATTGTTCATCAAAATCTTGGGATCAACAAGAGAGATTTAAATACAAATATTAAAGAGTTAGAAATTCTACCTGAATTTTAAAACCAAAATCTGAACCGAAATATGTTTTCCTCGCTCAGATATCATTCAATATATATAAAATGGCAACCATTTTTACTAATAAATGGTGAATATATATATATATATATATATACACCAAAACAAAGTGCTCTGAACCTAGATGAGTTTTGGTTTGATTATTATATATATATATATATATATATATATATATATATATATATATATATATATATATATATATTAGGGTATGACCCGTGCCTGAAGGCACGGGCGAAAAAAAAAATTGTACTTAAAAAAAAATTAAATAATCTTTTCTGTGTGTACAACATTCTACATTGTTTTTATTAAAATATCAACAATAATTAACAATCTCCAACAAAAGGCATGGACGGTAAAAAAAAATTGAACCTAAAAAAAACTGAAATAATCTTTTCTATGTGTACAACATTCTACATTGTTTTTATTAAAATATCAACAATAATTAACAATCACCAACAAAAGGCACGGACAGTAAAAAAAATTGAACCTAAAAAAAACTGAAATAATCTTTTCTATGTGTACAACATTCTACATCGTTTTTATTAAAATATCAACAATAATTAACAATCACCAACAAAAGGCACGAGCGTAAAAAAAAAAAAAAAAAAAAAAAAAAAATGAAATAATATTTTCTGTGTGTACAACATTCTACATCGTTTTTATTAAAATATCAATAATAATTAACAATCACCAACAAATAATGTAGTATGGGATACAACACAATCAATATAAAATAACATAAATATTCAGCTATTAAAATAATACCACAATTAAAATAACACAAATATTCGGCTTCAATCACGGATGTAAAACAAACACAACTACTAACAATCGCACACAACAATAACTAACAATACCACAAATAATGACAATTAATTATATACATTATAAACTTAGTAATAATAAGTCCACTACCCAGGACTACTGGAACATACTTTAGAACACACAGAATTCGAATCATAATAGAACCAATTTGTTCAATAAACAAAAATGATTTCGAACACATGACTTAAAACAAAGAATGACTTAGAACAATTCTCAAAATTAAGCATTATGCACTTTCGGGGCACCATATCTTTGTTCTTTTTGGCATAAGCATCCAAATGAATCACGGCAAGCATTTTCCACCCACCTAAATTAAGCATTATGCACCCAAAAAAATAAAAATAAATAAATAAATCATAAATAAGTAATTGAAATAATTTAATTTATTCACTCAAGAATTCAACACAAATTTAACATCCAAACTCCAATTAAATCTCCACTTGTCAAATCAAATGGTAAGAAATTCAAATCTGACCATTTTCAAGATATGGATGGAGTTCAGATGAATATTGCTACTTCAAGTATTGGTAACAACAATTAAATCTCCAAACTCTAATTAAATCTCCAAATGTTAAAGCCATATATGAATATTGCTACTTTAGGTATATGTAACAACAAATAATTTGCATGACTGAAATTCAAATTCTTCAATAAGGGGAGTACAGGTGCAAAATTTGAAATCTCTAAATCGATTTAACATGAACATGAAAAAGAAAAGTAGCAAATCCTTTGTTCTTAAAAAAAATAATATCAAATTTAAAATAAAGAAGGTAATTAATTACCTGGACAATTTTCCAAACAGAAAATAGGCCAACGCTCTACTCGAGATCAAACCTGTAAAAAATTCAAACCAACAAAAAAATCTTGTTAAAACAATAAGCATGAAGAGAACCTTGCAATGGAGGGAAAAATGTCAATTAAACAAATTATATGAATTATTGTTGCAGGGAAATTGTATGAAAACAAAATAAACTTGTCCCCTATTACAACTCTCTCCTCATCCGAAAGACACCATCTCTCATTAACTTTGTCTCTATCCTCAATCCTATTCTCTCTACTAATTCACTAAAATTATTTTACTCTCTCCACTAATATTGTCTCTAATGTTCTCCACTAATCAAACCCATTTCCAAATCATCCTAACATATCCACTATTCTCAGTTCATCTCCTTCCCTCCTACATACAGCCGAGATCCTCCCGTCCCTAATCACCGAAAGCCTAATATACTCTTTCTTGCCACCGACATCGTATCACCAGTGTTACATCCGCGCTGTCATCGTCGGCACCGTTTTCGTTTGTTGAGAACGTGGTCAAATCGCCATCACCGTCATCACACATTCACTCCCGTCGTGACCGACTTTGCAGATCCACTCACCGCCGCAATCGCCGCCGTCAAACGTTGTCTAGGCCCATCTCCATCACCGATCGTGTAGATTCTCGCCGATGTGTACCCAAGGGCCTAAGGTATGACTCGTGTCTGAAGGCACAGGCGTAAAAAAATAAAAATAAAATTGAACATGAAAAAAAAAAAAAACCCTGAAATAATCACTTGTGTTTTTATAACATTCTACACCGGTTTTATTAAAATATCAATAATAATTAACAATCATCAACAAACAATGTAGTATGGGATATACAACACAATCAATATAAAATAACACAAATATTCAGCAATTAAAATAATACCAGAATTAAAATAACTCAAATATTCAGCTTCAGAAACAGGTGTAAAACAAAAGCTGTAAAACATTTCATACCTGTAAAACATTTGTATTAAAAAACATGAGTTTTAATTTTATAACATTACCAAACTTTCAACTCTTGTTTTTGTAATGAATACGGCATAAACAAACACAATTAATAAGAAATTTAAAATATAGACATAATCCCATTTGTTTATGCGACACTCCAATATTTGAAAATTGAACATAATCCCCTTTATTTATTTGACATTCCAAATTATCAACTCATATTTTTAAACAACACAATATTAATAAACACAACCACTAACAATCGCGCACAACAATAACTAACACAGTGAACTTTAACAATATGACAAATAATGACAATTAATCATATACATTATAAACTTAGTAATAATAAGTCCACCACCTAGAACTACTGGAACTTACCTTAATCACAAAAAGTATACTTCTACAGCATAGTTCTGCAAGCTGTTAACCGATCTGTTGTAACATCAACTCCAGTCACAAAAACTGAAAATCCAGAAAGGTTGAACATCAAACAAACCCTAGCACCTAAAGAAATAATAGAAGTAAAAATTAATTAGGAATTTACACTTTAACCCTTCGTTGATCAACATTAGAGAGATGAAAGTGATAGAAATAGTGAGATTCAACTCCCCAGTATTGGCAAAGGGAAAAAAATAACGATTTTTAACACTACTACAATGATTTTCTATATCCAATGTGCATTCTTGATATTTTTATATGCATGCTATAAAAAAT
The DNA here is from genome assembly GCA_016647705.1 of Eucommia ulmoides. Taxonomy (NCBI): domain Eukaryota; kingdom Viridiplantae; phylum Streptophyta; class Magnoliopsida; order Garryales; family Eucommiaceae; genus Eucommia; species Eucommia ulmoides. Next base: position 26,056,093 of record CM028337.1, read on the forward strand.
AAATAGTATTTGTAGTGTAAAATGAAACGGAATTCAAAGTGATTGTTACAACTCATAAAAAAGTAGTATTTCAGCTTTTGATGGCCTGACATCGAATTCAAGAGAATAATCAATTTCTACAGCTCATAAAGAATCTTTTTTTTTTTTGGGCCAATTAGGATCAATATGTTATGGTTGGGAGAGTGAAAGTGTTAAATATTAGTGCATCAATAGTATCCGATTGCATTCCATTTTTATTATCTAAAAAATGATTAATCATACTTTGTACCCTCTATAGTTAGACCAAATTACACTTTACACTTCAAAAAAAACTTTTGTACCTCTTTTTCAAACTATAAAATGAAACATGAAATGAGATGGAAAATGCATATCAAAGTCTTCAAGTCATAATGATTCTCTCTTTGCAAGACAAGAATATATCACTGAATGAGGAGCAATCTAGGAGGGTCTAATGAATTCCTCTAGCCCCCCAGAAAATTCAGTCAGTTTAAATCAAACACAAATCCCTGTAAATTCATGAAAATTCTTACTCAAGAAAGATGCACAAAATTGATCTCAGGTGGTAGCCTAATGGTAGGCCTACCACCCTCCCACACAGCTTAAGTCAAAAAATGTGTACTGTTAATCCAAATCTAATTACTATTTTTTAAAGAACATAAACAATCAATAATACAACAATAATAACAAACAATTTAGACAATAGAAACTTGAAATCGACCATAAATAAGCAATACTCCATTACAACACCCAGTGCAAGTGGAACTTTATTGGTCCGAGTGAGATTAAGTGATTAATACCTAAGGTGACTATGTTTTGGCCGAAACAGTTAAAAAAATGAAGAAAATAAATTTAAAATGAGTTAGAAATTATAAATTTAATTGAATACCACTTGTCTGAATCCACAGATTTATAGTCATCTTGGTTAATTGTGCAATGACTCGAGCCAGTAGATCCCAATCCTGTAAGGTCAAATTCAGATCAATGTTTTGATCTCATAAATCAAAAAATAAGGTAAACAATTTGTTTATTGACATTGGTACCTTTATGATATTTAAGACAAATTATAACAGAACTTCAGGATAAACAATATTCGTTGTTGACAAAGATCCCCGATTAAGCAATAGGACACTTAATCGATCAAAGGACGCACATCTCGATAGAGCAACGTAAAGTTGACCATGACTGAACACCGGCGTGGTCAAGTCAACTCCAACATATTTTACAAATTATCCTTGGGATTTATTGATGGTCATGGCATAAGCCAAACGAATTGGGAATTGGCGTCTCGTCATGTTGAATAGAAATTCAGCAGTTAAAGGTGTCAAAGAAATTCTTGGAATGAACGCAGTATTTCCAGCTTTTTCCCCAGCTCAATTACACGCGAGACACATCTTACAACCATTAATCTTGTGCCATTGCAAAGTCCCTTACTCAGTGCGATATTTCGCAGCAACATAATTGGACAACCAACTTTAATATCTAGCTTAAAAGGGGGCAATCCAGGGGGGTCTAATGAATTCAAATACTCATTAGGATAACGATTTGTAATTTGGGGATCAACTCTATCTTTTTCGGACATTTTATCCGCTGCCAAGTACGTAATGGTATTGCTAGGAAACATTTCTAATGCCTTTGAATTTACCACGCTGACATCATCATTTCGTGGAGAAAGAATAGTTCGCTCAGTAAGAAACATAGAAGTGACAATACTTGGTGTATTAAGCCCTGGATAAATAGATGATATTCACAAATTGTAAAATTCGATAACGACAACTGCAGTTTACCTGAAGCAGAAATTCTGAGAATTCCGTATTTCGATTGTTTGTGCTACTTAAGTGCATATTTAATTCCAGTGTCAAGACAGTAATATGCTTCCAAAGGTTGGAACGTCTCAATGTCGAAGCAATAATTTGTTGGTGGACTCCTTTTGGTATAACAGGTAGGATTTGCCTGAAATCTCCCCCAAGTACTACAGTTATACCCTTGAATGGCTTGTTCTTATCTCGAATATCTTGCAACGTTCGATCGATAGTTTCAACGCAGTATCTATGTTGCATTGGAACTTTATCCCAAATAATAAGTTTGGTTTCCCTGAACAACTCGGAATGCAATGACTGTTTACTGAAACCACATACTGAATTATCCATTATGTCCAATGGGATGCGAAATGTAGAATGTGTCGTTCAGCCTCCTTCTAGTAATAGCGATGCTATTCCAGACGATGCGACTGTAATAACAATATGACCAAGAGAACGACATTTTGTTGCAATTGTGTTATAGAGAAATGTTTTTCCAGTACTAGCACCACCATTGAGAAAGAACATAGTTCCTCTATTAGCAAACACGGAGGAAATTATTGATTCATAAGCACTACGCTGCCCATCATTAAGGCGATCGATGTTAGTCTCAACATCCAATCGTTGCGCCCTATGTTGTAATTGTATGTGTTCCCATATTAGCCTATTTCCAACAACTGTATTCCAGTCCATTACAGGCTGTGGCATTGGCGAAAAATTGATTAAACTTTTCCTACATTCTTGCAATAGTTGATTCAAAAGTTACAAACCATAATATTTAATTTGATCTTCAATTGGGTCAAAAATCTTGTATGATATACATAGTTTATGTGGTATATCATCACATAAATACAATGAAAATCAATCCCATAGTTCATGCAGATTTATCGGTGAACAATGTGTTAGAAGTACACAGAACAATCTCCTTAACTGATGACCAGTTCTAATGATGGACGCTTCTTGAAGACATTGTATCCACTCACCATCATCTTCTAAGAGTCCCATTGCCACATATGCAGCCTTAAATGTGACATCTTCAAAGTTATTCACAGTACATAGGCACTTAAATGACTTTGGTCCTTTGGTAATTGTTAACAGTAGATGTAGATAAAATCGTTCACCTGAATTAGAAGGCACAAAGTACATTCTACCAATAGCAAACCCCTTCTGTCTTGGTTTCCATCTTTTTTCATTTTTCATTTTTCATCCAAACAAAGTATTAGGGAAACTCCTGATAAGTATATGCACGCGCCTCTTTATGTGCTACGCAATAGGAAAAATAACCCGTAAGAGTTGATACTTGTGATTGTGCCCTATAAACAATAGCTTCCATACTTTCATTAAGATTAAAGAGAACTCGATGCATTCCAGGCAAATGGATTTCCAATCGTACAACATTTTGACTCTCGTCATGCAAAGGGAAACTAAAAAGTCTCCAAGCCGCTTTCGATTGCCCTATGTATCTTGCATCAAGATAGTGCTTGATTTCATCTATTTCTCCCAAAGTCAATGTTGTTGTTCGATCCCCACCTTTGTAGATATACTTGTGAATATATTTAACACATCAAATTCCCGCGCAAACCTCAACATTAATATGACAATCGAACATTCTTGAAAGGTGCGGATTGTAAGGAACGACATCCCTATTATCAACTTGGTGTCCCCTGATAGTATAAACTTTACCATTATTACAACGACGATAAATGGGATAACCATCTTGATCCATGGTTATTTCATTTGCCCAAACCCTTGGATACCTTTTCGTGCATCTACCATTTCCCGTGCAAATAGAGTTTGGATTTCGAATGCCGCATGGCCCATGAACCATACATTTTTTTACAATCTCAAAATATTCTGGTTCTTCTACTTGGTCTGGGAATTCTGCACATACTATTCGATCCACTTGATCACATGTTCGAATTTTATGTGGTCTGTCAAGAAAAATAAGTAAGTGCATGTGTGACAATCCTCTTTTTTTATACTCAATTGTGAAAACATGAGCAACCGTTTTCCCAAAAACTTGTATTTTTTCAATATCTTTCATCAAAGCATTCATCTTTTGTTGGAAAATACGGGTAATTAAGTCTGGGCGGTCACTTGGCTTTTGATTCAAAAGTATGGCTGAAGTCACTTCATTCCAATAAGGATTTGCAGTCATAGTTAGAAAAACGTCTAGATGATGGTTATGACGCGTTATAGCCATTGAATCTTGAAATATTTCAAACATATGCCTTGGTCCACCGATGAATGAAGAAGGCAAAACTATTCGCTTACCTATTTGATTAGGTCCCAACCTATCAAATGATACGTCGGTAAGGTTTTGATATAGTTCAGCATGTAGATTTAACTGATTAAGTCTTTAGTAATTCAATCGATTTTGCTCTGTTGCAGCCCAAGCATCGACCAAAAATTATTGGAGTAAATTTCTACCCCTTAGAATTGATGAATACTCAGTCGGTCGTTCAAACAATCGATAACTATAAAATTGCATCTGAGTTAACCGATCATCTGTATATTGGCCATTTAACACATCCCACTGTCTAAATCCAGGTTCCCATCCAAGCTCACCAAAAAGAAAGAATAGAACATAATGCAATGGTAAATATGCAAGATGACATTCATTAATTCTCAATAATTCGTTATTTGCCCTTAAATATTGAATAATGTCCCTCATACCACCAAAATGAGTTCCGTCCCCTGGTAATATGACTGCAACCTCATCCGTTGTAGGCAAATTATGCCTTCATTGATCTGCACTTGAATTGTATTGAAGAATTGCAGGCAACGTTTAAACATTCAAATCCTGTTGATTTAGAATTGTGTAAGCGTGCCGAAACTTATTCGTGAATGCATTGTGTGGTAACAAACTATCTTGAATAATTTGTAGAACATTACTTTTCAAAGAAGGATTTCTGTAACATCTAATACTATGAGCGTGCGCGGGATCATAAATATACAATTGGGCGTAAATAGGATCTTGTCCGTCTTCAGGAATTAATGATCCTGTTCAATGGCGTAGTTCACCATGAATAGTAAATGATGTTGGACCTCTTCTAGTAAATACTCTTTGATCCAATCTGGCACCAAGGCTTGTAAAAGCATTTGTTGCATTGTACTCTCGAATGTAAAGACGGAATGATATAGATCTTTCATCTATCCCATCAAATAACGCTTTAATTTGTAGAGGTGGCATTGTGAGCAAAGGTAATCTAACCTTACCTTGTAAGCAACATGTTCCAAATAAAGGACTAGTTGTTGATTTGGACAATCTTTCGTCCATCTAATGCAAAGTAGAACAATAAGTGCATACTACATCCATTTTGCCTAGAGTATGACGATTCGACATTATATTATCGAAATGATTAATTGGTATATTTTGCAAGTCATCACTGTCTTGGATTTCATCAAAACATTTAGCCGCAAACGTTGGCCTACACCAAAGGTAGAAATAATTCATTAATTTTATCCTAACAACTTAAATGATTTAGGACGAGATGATAATTTTACCATATACGATCAGAATCTAAGACGTTTGGTCGCAATTCCACTCTCGAATGAACGGAGAAAGGTTGTGCATTTGCAGGTCTATATTGATCATTTGCACTACAATTAATCTGACGATTTGATCTATCACGTTTTCTTCCCGTTCGTTATGCAGGAGCAACGTTCGATATGTTCTGAGTGGTTATCGTCAAATAATTATTAACATAGTCAAAGTAAATGTGATACATATTAGTTTAGATAATTAACTGAATCACACATATTCATCTTGCAAAATTGACTCTTCATCAATAATGGGCATAGGAGATAAGTTTATATCTGTAGTACGTTTGTTATCTACAGTCATGGGTCGTTGCAGACCTTCAGTAATAAATCCACCATTTGTACGACACAAAAGCTAATGACTTATTCTCTTACGTTGTCTTCTCTCTTGTTGTGCTAGTGCAGCTTTTGATACGATCTATATCCGTGTAATACAAATATCATTTGTGCGAATTTAATTATGGCAAGATATAGTTCAAGAGTAGTTGTTTATTTAAGTTGATCACAATAAGGGTGACACACCTGTTCATCTTGAATCATTTCGGCATCCACCATTGGTGTATCAGTTAGATCATTAATAATGTCCACGACCATTAGTGGTTGTGGAACATTTATGATGGATGGATCAATTGCAGGCTTAGTATAACATTCTCTCTCTCTTTCCCTTCGCGCTCGTTGTGCGATAGCAGCTTTTGATATGTGCTATATATTATTGAGATCAAAATGATCAATGGCCATGCAATTAAGTTGGTCAAAAATTGTTTTACGGTTCGCTCTAACAAACGAAAGAAAGATTACACACCTGTTCACATTGCACAACAGAGTGTGTGCATACTCTCTTTTTTTGGGCCAAGGAGGCGGTTGATACGTTCTAGAGATAACGACATGTTCAATTTTTTATCTATGTTGAAGTGTATTTCATTTATTAGAAAATAGAAATTTCAAGTGTTTTAAATGTTTTAGAGAAATGTCAAATTTTTTTATGTATGTTAAAGTGTATTTCAAGTGTTTAAATGTTTTAGAGAATGATCATGAAAATTATAGATTTACATTATTGACATAATAATGGTGTATGAAATTAGATTTAAACATGTTCAATCAATAAAAGCTGTAAAGGTAGTTTGATAACTAAAATATTCATACCAAATTGGGAGGAACGTTCTCTTTTCCTTTCACCTTTCCCTTGCAGTTTGCATCTTTATTTTGCATGGCCATTTCGTTATCCTTAAAAGAATGAACCGTAGAATCGTAAAGATATAAAAAATAGATTTAAAGCAATTATATATTTTTAAACCATCTATTTAAGCTTAATAGTGTTTGATTTTTTTTAGGATAGAAAGCTATAATATATAAGATAGATGGTAAAAAAACAACTTTAAACAAATTTTTTCTTGCAATTAAGGTAAAAAAACATTTAAGTAAAAAATATTAAGCTCTTAAAATATAGAGAGCTTTAGAAAAATAAAATAAAAAATCTAATTGACTTTATCGTTGCCAACTTGTTTACCATGAAAAATTACAAAAATAGAGAAAGATAAACAATGGAACGAAATTAGACCATGTAACCCTGAACAAAACAGGGAAAAAAATGGAATAAAAAAAAGAAAAAAAACCTTGGACAATTGAAAAACAAAAACATGGACGGTGAAAAAAAGTGCAGAAACTTGAAAAATAGAAACATGAAACAGAAACAAAGAATTACAATCTAATAATGATCTCTATTATTGATTGAGGAATTACAATTTACTTAGACAACATTCAAACATTGAAGGATTACAAAAACAATTCTTTAAGCAACTTTAAGCAAATTGTTTCTTGCAATTAAGGTGAAAAAACATTTAAGTAAAAAACATTAAGCTTTTAAAATCTAGAGAGCTTTAGGAAAAAAAAAAAAACAATTGACTTCATCGTTGCGAACTTGTTTACCATGAAAAATTACAAAAATAGATAAACATAAACAATGGAAGAAAATTAGACCATGTAACCCTGAACAAAACAGAAAAAACAGATTTGAAAAAAAAATGGAATAAAAAAAGGAAAAAAACTTTGAACAATTGAAAAACGAAAATATGGACAGTGAAAAAAAGTGTAGAAACTTGGAAAATAGAAACATGAAACGGAAACAAAGAATTACAATCTAATAATGATCTCTATTATTGATAGAGGAATGACAATTTACTTAGACAACATTCAAGCATTGAAGGATTACAAAAACAATGCTCAACAATTGAAAATTAGGAAACCATTATACTAAAACTAATATAACAATATAGCAAAATTAGACCCTGCAACCATGAACTAAATAAAAAAAAAAAAAGAAAAAACAGAACCTGAAACCATGACCAAAACAGAAAAACTGAAGAAAAAAAAAATAGAAATTGAAATAAAAACAAAAAAAATAAAAATGGACAATTGAAAAACGAAAACATGGATAGTTAAAAAAAAAAGGTGCAGAAACTTGAAAAATAGAAACAGGAAACAAAAACAATATTATTCTAGCATTGACTAATATAACAATATTCATAATTCAACATATTCACTAATGCAGGTAAATTAATATATCTTTTAGCAGCTAGAGTAAAGAAAATAATGAAACGATTGACATATTTGATAGAAAAACATTGATGTAGAACCTTAGGAAGCGATAAATTAGCCGTTACCTTTCGTTGGCGGAAGAAATCAGCCGTTACCTTTCGATGGCAAAAATTAGCCATTACCTTTTGAAAGAGACAATATTTAGAATCCAACGCATTCATAGAGATCAAGATAAAACAAATTAGTCCTATATTCCAACAGAAATAGAGATAATATTGGTCACTAATGCAGGTAAATTAAGATATCTTTCAGCAGCTAGAGTAAAGAAAATAATCAAACGATTGACAGATTTGATAGAAAAAAATTGATATAGAATCCTATGAAGCGGTAAATTAGCCATTACCTTTCGATGGCGGAAGAAATTAGTTGTTACCTTTCAATGGCGGAAATTATCTGTTACCTTTTGAAAGACAAAAAGATTGAGAAAATTGATTTACAGAGAAACCATTGGGGAAGATGGATGTCTACCCATGCTTGAATGATCATGAATTTCATTGTTCAAATAGTCTACACACAAATATAGCTAAGGATTCAAACCAAATTACAAATGATCAACGAAATGGAATGCAAACCAAAGCAGTGAACTGAGAAATAAAAATGAAACCAAATTTGAATTAAACCAATGCAGTGGACTCGAAGAAATCATGGTAGACCAGGTATTGGTCTGGTCACTACAATATAAACCAATATTGGTATAATATTGTTCATTATCTGTACAATATAGACCAGGTAAACCAAATAAATCCAGGTAGGAAAGGCAATAAATCTGGAAAAAAAAAAGAGAGAGATAAACATATTGTGCTATTTGAGTCGAATCCATCTTCACGGCGAGGAGGTGAAGGATAAAGACCAGGTAAACCAAATAAATCCAGGTAGGAGAAGCGATGAATCTGAAAAAAAAAAAAAAAAAAAAAAAAAAAAAGTGATAAACATACTGTGATTTCACGGCGACGAGGTGAAAAATGGTGATTTCAATTTCAAACCCAAAATTGAAATCAATTTCAAACCCAAAACTAATTCAATTTCTCACCACAGGGATCGCAACGGTGAACGGTGCTAGGGCTATAACGGCGAGGTTGGTTGGGAGATTCAACTACCACCGTTGGTTGTGGCCTTCGAAGAGGACGAGAGGCGCCGTGGTGGATGGTTCAGGCGATGGAACTGGCATCGATGCGGTGGTAGCGGCGACGGCGGTGGTCTTCGACATGGCGAAAAAAACGGCGATGGCGAATGACGATGGCGACGATCTCAGTGGCGTCTGCGGGAGAGTTGTTGGTGATGGCGATGAGGCGGAGAAACGGTGAAGATTTGGGAAGCGAGAGGGAGAGAGTGAAACCCAATTTGAGGAGTACAGGTCCGAGAGAGAAAGAGAGAGCGTGAGTGAACCCAAGTAAGGAGCACATGTCTATAGAATGGTTTTGAAATCCAATTTGATCTCAGCCGATGGATTAAAAGTGATCTAAGGCAAAAAACGTCTCCTATTGATAGTGTAATCTCAGCCCTTAGATATGAGATCCAAGGGCCAAAAATCTCTCCCTCCCAAAAATGTCTTTTGCTACTGTAGCAGACATTTTCAAATTAGGATCTGATTTATATTATATATATGTATGTGTGTGTGTGTGTGTGTGTGTGGTTGTTTGTTCGATTCCTTCTTTGACAATAAATCAATTCAAATCACAATTACTTTTTATTTATTTATTTACACAATGTCCCCTTTAAAATAAAATTAAAATATTAATTATATCTCAAAACTTTTAAAAATATATTTAAATAACACGGTAGTCTCAAAATTTTGAAAAGTCAATTTAAAATTAACATTTAACTCCAAAAATTATCGAATATTATTTATATCATAAATTTGTAAAATAATCCCAAAAATATTAAACTTATATAAAATAATATCTTCGAAAAATACAAATTTTCGGGGTATTACAATCTACCCCCTTAAATAAATTTTGTCCTCAAAATTTCGTTTAAAACAATAACAATTCAAAATCGCACTGCACAGTCTTGTTAGTCACGCTCGATTCTAGAACAATTGTTCTCTATGTAGGGTCTCGTAACTGAAAGTCACCCACATTTCATAACCGACAAAATCTATTCCACACTTCACCACATCCGCATTTGCGGTGGCCCATATTATATCCAACAACATACAGACAGTGTGCACTATGGTCGGTAACACCTAGCTCAGATAACCAATTGCCAAAGAATCTTCTGTTTTCAAATGCTTCCATTGTGCTACTCTGATAAAAATAACAATAAATAATAATATATCTTTAAAACATCACTGTAGTCTCACTGGATTGGGTTTATTTCAATTCCAACATATCTACGACCTCGATAATTTTTCCACTTGGCATGACTTTTCAAGTCCACTGCCATATCCCATAACCAACGTTTATCAATTTCGTCCAACATTCAACCAACATGTTCACAACCAGCATTAGAAGTAGTAGATAACTCAATTTCTTGGGAACTGTCCTGTGAGACTAAAAATAATCAATTCCAATATCCATTTTAAAATTTCAATAATCTCGTAAACTTTTTCATAAATATCATCACAATCCAAACTTGAAATACGTTTGAAAACACATAAATATCTCTCAACCACATAAATACGTTTCAAAATACCCAAATATATCTCAATCATATAAATACATCTTAAAACACATATATATATCCCAACCACATAAATCTATCTCGAAACACATAACTACATGTCAACCACATAAATGCGTCTCAAAACATATAAATACGTGTCAAACTATAAAAATTAAATGCGTCACAAATGGTCAATAATCACATAACATGTTTATGAAAATATTACTCAAAACTCCCAAAAAAATTCAACAATTACCCCATACCCCGACTCTACCTATTATTAGTAGTGGACCAATATCTATCTGAATATTTTATCGGTGTACTATCTTCATAATGCAAGAATTATTTTGTGGATCAAGTGTTTTTATCAAAATTCACTTTTCAATAAAATATAACCACACTAGGCAGTATCCAAATCCCAACAAAAATATAGCCAATCACTTGGCAATATCAAAATTCTAACAAAATATTATCATAATAGAACAGCCAAATTTAAATCGACTGATCAACTCACATTTATATAATAAAATATTATATATCCTTACTAATCATATGATCGTTTTACCTCACGATCAAGAGTTATCATATCAACTACCTGTATGACTTGCTCTCTTGACAGGTCTTAACACAATATATCTATAATCAATTCCATATTCAACTTCAGGTCTTAACACAACATATCTATAATCAATTCCATATCCAACTTCTCTTATCAAATCAACAACATATTTTTATCACCTGCAAGACTTGCCCTCCTGACAGGTCTTAACACAATATATCATTATTCAATTCAATATTCAACTTCTCCTGTCAAATCAATAATATCTCGCAGGACATACGCTCCTAACGAGACAACTATGGCATAGCAGGATAATAAAAACTAATCTCCACACATCAAAATTTTACTAGATCCATTAAACATCATAAAAACTGTTCATTTTCAAAAAAAAAAATCAATTTAATTCGATATATAATTTGATAATTTACATCGAAGACAGTAACCATCTTTTAAAACCGATGCTTGTGGTCTACGACTAACACTATACTCACCAGGCTTATTTAACTTACTATTAGTAAGTTGCATTAATCAAACGCCACCTAAGATGTTAATATATTCAAATTGAAACGATAGGGACCAAAGTGAAATAATGGTAACAATACATGGGTGCAAAGTGTCAAGCTACCAAAAAACATATAGTATGTTTTTCATGCAAAGTTGATATTATCACCCACGTCGACAGATTAATGCAAAGTTGCATTAATCAATAATTGTTTTTTTTAATCAAAAATATAAAGATTATTGTATAGAAAGATTGTTGGACATATATCCAATAATCATACATATATCTATTAGATTGCAGTCACAGTTTGCATATATCCAATAATATGTTCAAATTGAAACCCAAGGGGCCAAGACGTCAATGCCAAAATAATTTCCAACATGGTGAATTTGGATTCCAATTCCAATTCCAATAGCAATTAAATAATAATCGGACAAATTGTACTCAAATCCATACAAAATTCAAATTCTGAAATATTAACTTGAATATAAAATGTTAATTTATTAATATGATGTGAGTATTATTCATATTGATTATTATAATTATTACAAATTAAATAGAAATTGATATAAAACTCCTGGCTCAATTTCATTCTTGTCGGTCCTGCAATCAAAACTGTGGAGTTGTGAGCCAACGCTCAATAAAATTTCAACATCTCTAATACGTGTATCTAATCAAACCTCAAATAAAACACATAGAAATATTTTTTCACATAAATTTTACATAATAATCCTAAATATTTTATAAAAACTAACCACTAAAAATTAACGACAATTTTCGCATGAATTACATAATCAAGAGAGAGATTAAATACAAATATTAAAGTGTTAAAAATTCTACATGAAATTCGAAACCAAAATTCAAACCGAAATATGTTTTCCTCGCTCAGATATCATTCAATATATATAAAACGGCAACCCTTTTTGCTAATAAATGATGAATATATATATATGTGTGTGTGTGTGTGTGTGTGTGTGTGATTCCTTCTTTAAGAAGGAATCAATTCAAATCACAATTATTTTTATTTATTTGTTTGTTTACACAATGTCCCCTTTAAAATAAAATTAAAAAAAAAATATTAATTATATTCCAAAACTTTTAAAAATATATTTTAAATAACACAGTAGTTCCAAAATTTTGAAAAGTCAATTTAAAATTAACATTTAACCCCAAAAATTATCGAATATTATTTATACCATAAATTTGCAAAACAATCCCAAAAATATTAAACTTATATAAAATAATATCTTCGAAAATTTAAATTTTCAGAGTATTACAGAAACCCTGGGGAATGAACCCAAAAATGAGGAAATAAAAGGTTTCATTCGATTAATCTTTTGAAAGTCGGTTGACCCAATGGCTGAAATGGCCGACCATTTAGCCCACTACGGCATATCTGTGAGTCACATACTAATTCAGTCAACTAGATACTCAATTTGGTCGATCGTTTTGTCCAGAGACTTTTACACTTAATTGTAATGTTAATTCGGTCAATTGTTTGGTAGACTGGTCGACCTAATCACATAAAGACACTATTTCAAGGTTTTATACACCGGTCGACCAAAGAACTCCATTGGTCGACCATTTGTAACTAATTTTAAATTTTTTGTTCAATAAAGATATCCCGTTCACATGTCAAACCAAATGTCAGTTTTTAATGATAAAAATACGGGATGATAAGTTCTTAGGTGTCAAAAATCAGTTTATCAAGAAAAACTCTCATAAACTCTTATAAGCATATAATTAAAATATGTAAATAAGCTTGTTTAGGAGAAAGATAACATCATAAAGAATTGAAGTGTGAATCACCCAACTCTTTAATAAATTTAAATGAGAAAGTGTATGATTTACCTTCATAGCAATTTACCACTGCTTTACCTTTACTTGTATCCCTATTTGTTGTGGCATATTCTTTTGAGTCCATCTTCACATGTCCTTTCAATTTTACATCATCTACATGAAGATTATGATTCAATATGTACTTTCTTGAACCTTATGGTATGTCTTGTAGACTGGTATGCTTGATCAAATCATTACCTTTGATTTTGATAGAATTATTACCTGGATAAGAATTACTAGTGTACAATTTAATCCTCCAAATTAATTTGAATCCTTTTTTATTAGTGCAAGTCAATTGTAAATAGAGACATCATCTTTTGATGTGACCAAAATTACTAGAGTGATAACATTTCATACTCCTATGTTCATTAACATTTTTATGACTGATAATTAGCAAAAAAATAGGTTTACGTATAGGTGCTGGAGATTGATAATGATATGAAGAAATAAAACTCGAAATATTCGTTTTATTAAACAAATCACGAGATCCTTTGAATTTTTCAACTATTTTTTTTGAGTTCAAGATTCTTTATATCAAGAGTATGCTCCAAAACTCTAATATTTACTTTAAGACCACAATTTTTGTTACTTGTGAATTCTAAATTATTTTTTAGAATTTTGTAATCATTTTCAATAGATTTTATTGAGATCTATTGAGATCACATTTAGAAATTTCAATCGAGCTCCATCGATATCACATTTAGAATTCTCGAGTTCAATATTTAAAACCTCATTTTGTTTCTTCAAGAATTTTAATTTTATCAATCAATTTATTAATCTCAAAAAGTGTATTTGAAAATTCTATTATTTTAAAATAACGTTCTAAATTAATGTTTTTGCATGATAATACTGTGCCAAATTTTTTATTTTCAAGAAAGACAATTTGTTTGATTAAGTTTTAAGTTTTCTTTAGCAAAGAAATTTGTAAAAACGATTAATTTTTCGATAGCTACATGTGAAACTTGTTCCTCATTATCAATATCACTGCCACTAATGGAACACAATTAACTAAACACATTTGAGCAATCAGGAGATACACTGTTATTGGCAGAAATACATAAACGATTCTCTATTGAAGTGTGTTCTATGTCATCGTGTATCTCAATTTTTAATTCTATTTAGCTAGTGTATCTTTAGTACCAATTGTTAGCCCAAAGTACAATCCAATAAGGGATTAAATTGGGTATTTTAAAATTTAATTCTAAATATTTGTGACCTATTTATATTTTATTGAATTTTATAATTGTTAATGGAAGCATTTTACTGTTAAGCACATACAACCATAGTTACACAGAAATGGTTAGAGAAACTGCCATAGTAATTTGGCAGTAGTTCGACAAGCTACTCTTGCCTATGTTTACTCTCCTGAGCTCTTGCAAGGTATTAATCCACTAAATTCATATCCTCTTCCCAAGTTAGAATCGAACCCCTACACCCAATTTGAGTAAGTTTCCCTTATACTCGAACACACTTACTTGGACTAATTATACTTAAGTACAAACTACAACTCATAAAATAAAAAAGATTCACTCAGTGCTTCTACCAACACTTTTAAATGTTGAATACGATTTCAGCCTGATCTAAGTGAGGTAGAAGTGAACACAATGAAAGGTATGCAATTTCAAGTTCGTGTTTAATATATTTGGTTTAATGAAATAAGCACACAGATAGATAATCCAAACAAAAATAATCAATTCATTTAATTTGTTTTAATCAATATAATATTCAAGTTCAAAGCACCGTGTTTTCAAAGATGATTTTTCAATTTTGAAAAATGCTCAAAGATTAAGAATTTCAAATTCAATTTTCAGTATTTAAAACGCAAAGATCTAATCAAATAATAATCACATATATAGCACAGGTTATATCACTAGATAATCAAAGATATACTTAGCTAGATCTAAACTAGAATAGATCTCATTGAAATTTTAAAATGTAGATAACCAACCAAGGAATTCATCCCAGGAACACAATTTAACTCAATAAAATAAAGGTTTTTTCACAGAGTTTCAATATTCGGTTAGGGTTTTCAAGAAGCTAAAAGTACATAAATCTTTTCTATGAGTTCTCTCTCTTCTTGATCACTCTCTTGTTATTTTAAAGTCAATTTTCGTGCCTTTAAAAACTCATTTTTTTTAATAAACCAACAATCACAAAAAAAAAAAAAAAGAAAAAAAAAAAAAGAAAAAAAAAAGGATTTTTTTACAATTTTTAAGGTCTTTGACTGTTGACTATTGACCCCTAAAATTAGCTCATGTAAATATGATTTTCAACCAATGAATGAGGATATGAATCAACCAAGATACAAGTGAAAAGTCATAATTATTGACTAGACTACTAATAGTCAAAATGTTTTGCCAAACATTTTATAAGAACTGAAAATGTAGGATACAAAATAGAAATTTGATAAAGCCAATAAATTTGAAAATTTAATTCATAAAAGTTTTTTGAAAAATACTTCTATTAAATATATATCATTTAAGAATACTAAAAAAATATTTAAGATTTTGTTTTTGGTTAAAAATAATGCAAAAAGATTTTTAAAAAAATATTTAAGAATAATGCAATTTTTGCATGATTCGGTCAACTGATCAGGCCATTCGGTCAATCGAATTGTTCATTTTTAAAACAATCCAACAACTTGAATTAATTAGCCAACTGAACTACCAATTCGGTCGACCGAATTGGATATTGTTTTTTCAAAAAAAGCACAACTCTCTAAGATATTTGGTTGATCGATCGACCATTTCACTTCATAACCCAAACAAGAGACCTCTCTGTATCATTTGGTCGATTGATCCATGAGGCGATGGATCGTTGAACCAGAAACCTTTTTTTCGAATTTCAGTTTCAACTAGTTGATCGTTTTAGCAATATGGTTGACCATTTTGAACCTTGATAACTCTAATTATGCATGAAAAAAATCTTAGCACTTTTATACTCACATCCATGCAATATTGACAATTAATCACACACAAAATATTGCATTTAAGACAAGTTCAACTATAGTGTGTTATCCTAATCGGGATATATATATATGTGTGTGTGTGTGTGTGTGTGTGTGTGTGTGTGTATATATATATACATATATAAAATTCTTGTAAAAAAATCTTGAGCATGCGTTTGTCCTTGAATTATCTTGATCATCCGTTTTTCATTTCAGGTGCATCATGAGTCTGATTCAAATCCTCACAGTAATCACATCTCAACTAATAAGTTTAGTCTAGAAAAATTAACAATTTAATGTAATAATAAAAATCATCAAATAGGAATTAAATCATTTACAGTTAACAACGTTTTTTAGAATCAATTTGCATTTTTTTTTACGATTTTTTTTCCAAAATATTTTTTAATGTTCTCAAATGATAATTTTCTTTATTAAAAATATTTTATAAAGAGATTTATGCGTTAAATATTTTTTTGAAAAAAGCTTTCTTATATTATTATATTTGAGTCCTTAAAATTTTAGATTTTCTAGATCTTCCTTGACTCTTTTGAATTTTTTATTAATAGTTTCATATTTTTTAATTGTTAACTAATGCATCTTGAGCTATTTTGTGTCTAAATACATAGATAAGTTCAAAGATTAATAGATTGAATTAAGAGAGTCAAAGTCTTTGGTCAACGGGAAGCATTTTATGAATTTTTTATTTCTATTTTTTTACTGTTGGGATATCTGAAAAATTATCTATTTGATATCATGAAAATTCAATTAAAAAACAAGAAAAAAATAGTAAAAGGAGATGAACATATTCTGGAAAAATAATCCCTTTGTGATATATCTTTGAGATAAAAGATTGTGAGATTACACGAAAGATTTTGAGTTGATAATTGTCCAAGTTGGATTACTTACTTGAATTGGTTTATTCAAAATATCCTAGTGAAATCTTTCTATTTTTATTCATTAATATATGTTTCTAAATTTGATTCACTATCTTCTAAGATTTGATTGAATATTGTCCACTATAATTTGTGATATCATCTCTAATTGAAAATTACTCAAAATTTGAATTTCATATTTTCTAAATTGAGTACAAATCTCCAGATTAATCAGTAGTCGTTATTAAATTGAAAAATTATGGTTTCTACATTACTGAAGTGTTAAAAATCGTTATATGAACTCCCATGCTTTAACCTTAATCTATTTGATATTAATTGATTTAAACAGTTTGATTGATTTTATGTGGATTATTTGTATACGTGCTCACATTGATTAACTATAAATAAATTAACATTATCAATCTAATATCTGAGTATCATGTTCACTTCTACCACAATTAGTTGAGTTGAATTTTGATTGATATTTAGAAGTGTTGGTAGAAGCTCTGTGAGATTATTATTTGTTATTTATTTTTATTTTTATTTTTTTGTAATTGTGAGGTTTTGTAATTCTGATTTTAGTGTAATTAGTTCAAGTGAGAATGTTCTTGAGTTTAAGGCTAACTCACTCAAACATGGTGTGAGGGTTTGATTCTCACTTGGGAAGATGATTAAGATTTAGTGGATTGAATTTCCTGCAATAACTTAGGAGAGTAGACATATGCAAGAGTAGGTTGACAAACTATTATAAAATCTTGCGTGTCACTATTTCTATCCCTTCTATGTTTGGTTGTGTGCTTGTGTGATTTCATTAATACGTTTTCGTTGATTATCTAAGTTAAGATAAAATCTGATAAAAATGAAAAAAAAAAAAAAAAAAATCACTACACTTAGATTAACATTTAAACTACCCAATTTAACCCACTTCGTAGGGAGTACTTTGGGCCACCATAACTAATCTAGCTTAATTGCTATAACCACCTAGATAATTGATCACTATGACACACACACTCTTTGAGATGGAAGATAATTTTCTTTGCAAATCTGCTAATAACTATGTTATACTTGATTGTTCCAATATGTCCAAAAAAAAAATGTATTCCGGCAGTGGCAGTGATGATGATAATGATGAAGAAGTTTCATATAAATCCTTCGAAAAATTAATTGTTTTCAAAGAAAACTTTAAACTTAATAAAAAAATTATTCTTAAATAAAAAAAAATTGGCATTGTGTTACTCATAAAAACATTGATCTAGAACAACATTTTGAAATAGAAAAAATTTCAAATGCACTTTTTGAGATTAACAATTTAATTGATAAAATAAAAATCTTGAGGAAAAATTTGATTTACAAAAAACAATGTTGTAACACTACGAGAAAACATTGCGGTTTAAGAATTCTTGAGAAAGAAAATAAAGCATTAAATATTAAACTCCATAATTTTAAATGTGATCATGACAAAGCTTGTTTGAAAATTCATGCAATTGAAAATGATTACAAATTTTAAAAATGATTTGAGCTCGTCAATAGCACAAATTTTGGTTTTCAAGTAAATCTTGGAGTTTTTGAACGCACATTAGATAAACAAATCTTGAACTTACAGAAACAATTGAGAAACTAAGAGCAACTCAAGATTTGTTAAAATTCTCATATGACTCAAGTTTTACATCTTCGACTAATTGTCAATCACAAACACCTATGAATAAATCTAGTTTTATAAACTTCCACAATAATCATACTATAGATGCTCATGTTCATAAAACGTTTAATGTGTATTGGACTATTAAATGATATTATTGTAACCAATACGGTCATATCAAAAAATTATGTCCTTATATCGGAAACCTTCAGACTAATGGAAAACGATGGAAAATGATTTGGAGACCTAAATGTGTAAAAACCACATTTTGTCCCACCCAAACACAAAGCAAAAATCGAAAATATAATATATTAATCAATTTTATTTTTTTTTTCTCAAATTAAGCATTGCAATCACTTATTATATATTTTAATTCCATTTTAATTGAAAGAAAAAAAAAATAGAATTTTTATTGAAGAAGAGTGCCCTTAACATCAAAATCCCTTCATCCCCACCTCTAAAGAATAGGACAAAGCCTAGGATCTTTTAGGAGTGGAAATAAGGATTTGGGGTGCTCCTTAGTCACTTTCCTAAAGTGGCAAGTCTTAAGGGGGTGGGTTTCAAGGCTACACGTGAAATACCAAAAATAGTAGGGCTTAAACTTAAGCATCAAGCCATAAGGGACTAGTAGCCCCCCCCTATCTGTATGGCGCATCAATGGATGCGCAGACATAAAAAGTAGCCTCCCCTCTCCCAAAAGAAGAGAATCAAATTCTAGGAAAATTTTTCAGAAACCCCTACCCGAGCCCCCTTTCTCTCTCTAAATATCTTCAAAGGAAACCTCACCCCTTTCTAAAGGAGTCATCAAATAAAAAGAAAAAGAAGAAGAAGAAAAAGAAAAAGAAGGAGAAGAAGAGGAGAAATAAGGAACTTTCCAAAACGAAAGTAAGCTCTCTGACCCTTTATTTGACAAACTTTACTTTTTGTTAAAAGTCGTTCGAAATCAAGGACCTAAAAATAGAAAAAAAACATAAGAGGACGTTCTAAGGAACACCTAAAAAATCAGTTTACTTTTCATTCTTTACTTTTTATTTTTTTTTTTTAAAAAAAAAAAAGAGGTTATCCTTGTTAAATGATCAATATTTGATAAGAGATTGTACCCGGAGGAATAAAATATACTAAAAAAATTCCACTTTATTTTAAAAATACCAAAAAGTTTTTTTTTTTTTAAAAAAAGAAAATATTTCAAAATCAATTTGGACTTAAATTTTACTTGATCTTAATTGGATAAGGTATTGTCTTTGGACAAGGCGTCTTGAGGTGCCCAACACATTCCTCGAGCGTAACTGACCTCAGAACCCTTTTAAAATGAATATTTGGTTGAATGTGCCTTTCAGAGTCAAAATTTTACTTAAATTGTTTTTGTTTGTTTTGAAAAATTTGGTGACTTGGTACACCATTTAAATTCAATGCTAGATGGTGACTTCTTTTTCTAAAATCGGGTTAAGTTCTTTTTATGAGAAAACCAACATTTAAAAAAAACAAAACAAAAAAAAAAAAAAACAAACAAACAAATAAACTTCTCTTTATCGTGTTCCAGAAATTATTTTTTTCATTTTTTTTTAGAAATCATCTTTTTTGAAAATTCATGGTGCATCAACTGGTGACTCTATTATGGATCTTTTTAGAGGTTTGAGCCTATAACATCTAAATAAGTCCAAGTAATCTAAATCTGAATGTTTTATTTTATTTTATTATCTTTTCATTTCTTATTTGTGAATAATTGTGTATGTGATGGGTTTTATTTTTCTTTTATGGCACATATATCTGCCTTTTCCTTTCCTGTATTTCTTTTTGTTCATAAATTTGTTTCCTACTTCTCATATTATCTTTATATTGTACATTCTTTCAAGACACGAGTACAATTGCATTTCATCCACATTTGTCCCAAATGATAAACTCTATAGGACTAGAAAGAGGTCGATAGTAGAGGTTAGGCCGTGTGGTTCATTTGCCGAGACCAGTTTAAAAAATTACCTCGCTCGAATCACCAAACAACGATGGATGTTCCTTCGGGACACTAAAGGTTTGAAGATCTAGGAACTGGTGCCTTTATAGGATGCATTAGTTGAAATAGTGAGCCTCATATAGTAATCCTAGGTTTAGGTGCTTCCCGAACCTTTATAGGACACTATGATGTAAGATGTGGAAGAAGACTTTATATATTGTGTTTTGGATTGATGGTATTTTAGGGAGTCTTAGAACCAAACAAGTTTAACATTTCCAATACCGATAAAGAATCGAGTGACGAAAGAATTTTCATAAATCTAAAAAATAATTACTATCGAGTCTGTAATTTCATTTCTTGTTCCCAATACCGATAAAGAATCACGCGACGAAATAATTTTCATAAGTCTAAAAAATAACTATTGTCGAGTCTGTAATTTCATTTCAAGGGTTGTATTCTATCGTCCTAGTCTATATTGCATTGTTCCTAGTTATAATAAGTCTTGATTCATTCAGTATGGTTTTAATAGTATGTTGAGTCCCTTGAGACAAATGAAAATTCTTTCGCCAAGTAGTTGTGTTTGTCTAGATAATAATCATCGGAAATGGAAACTTCAAATTTGAATGGATCTTGGGCTACCTTAGATTTATGTAAACTAACAAATTTAGTTTAAATATTTTTTAAGGAAAATTGGTCCTAAGAAAGTAATTCTTGTTCCCCTCCACCTCGAAGTCCAATCCTCACTCGCAATCAAGCTGAAGTCATCCCTGAGACGACTTCCGAGGATAATCTCAAATGTTTCCCAAATCAATGAAATAACCCACATACAAGAAAAAATTAATCAAATGATGGAATTGGTTAGAGAACTAGTTCAACGTGTTCAAGAAGCATTTGTCCCTTTACCCCGCAGGACTCTTATAGCTCCGCCTAATGCCAAAAATCTTAATGAGAATCTGTATCCTAGTTTCGGGACAAAACATCCGCCAAGTCAGAATCTTGTTGCCCTAAGTCATTTTCTACCTGGCTGTCATGGACCTCATATGTCGATCCTTCCTCACATGGGTGCTCATCCCATTTCTTATGGTGTACCATCGAATCCTTCCCAAGAACCCTCATCTAGGTATCATCGGAAGACCCAACTTGCCAATTGTCACAAATTTTACCCACCATGAAAAGGTCGCCAATCCTCTGGGCGATCAAAATGTCACGCAACAAACCTCGGAGACTGAACCAACAAACAAAGAAGGAGAGAAGAGACCATCACCGACTTGGGTCCATGAGATAGAAGAACTAAAAAGAACGGTCAAAAAATTAAATAGAGAAAAGTCCTCTAGAAGTACAACATACAAAGAATTATCGACACCACCCCAAGTGATTTTTCTTGAGAATTTCGTAGTCCTTGAGTTTACCAAGTACGATAGCACTGATCCCCCAAAGTGGCACATTGGTATCTATAAGGAGCATTTGGGCATCTATGCTACAACGAAGACCTTTGTATAAAGATGTTTTGAAGGTCGCTGAAGGGATCCACCTTGGGCTGGTATATGTCTCTAGATCTATCCAAAGTGAAAACTTAGAGAATCTCGTAGAATCTTTCTGCGAACAATACGTGTACAATAGGGACATTGCTCCTTATCGTAGCACCCTATATCAAATCCTGAAAAAGAAAATATGAGGGTTTCAAAAATACACAACCCGATAAAGAGAAAAGACTACTAAAGTCATTCCAAAACTAGGTAAAGAAGCACAATTAGAAATCTTCAAGGCAATCCAAGCACCGTCTTTTTACCGTAGTTTGTTGAGTGTAGCAGTGGCGACCTTCGGCGATGTGATTAAACAAAGAGAATTGATAGAAGGAAGCATGAAGAGTGGAAAGATCGAAGAGTTTCCATCTGACTCAACAGAAAAAATCGGCCCCGCCAAAAGAAAAAGAGACTGAGTTGGTTGTCATTGTGGTCCCTCAACAAGCCTCTTGCAAAAACAACTCTCATTTGTCCCATACCCAAAACAACCCTAATCAAAACTGTAACTACCCATCCTAAAATCACGTAAACCAACTATTCCGAAAACTAATCATACTCTCTGTAAAATTGCCCCTACTACCCTCTTGCCCCCAAAACACGCCTCCGCCTTACCAAAGCCACACTCCACAAAACTATTTACAAAACTACCCTTGATACCAAACTCTTGCCTGCCAAATGCCCTCATACCAACCAAACCTGAATCTCCTATTTCAAATCATAAATAACACCCTCAAGCGTGAGATCCAATACCGTAGAGATTATCCACCCCATGTTGTTGGGGGCATGTTCAAAATAAAAACAATGACCCACTAAATCTACCGATATGCCTCACTAAATTATTCCAGCACTATCTAAAGTAAGGGATGCCAACTCCCCTTCCCTTCTATGTGTCTAAGCCTCAGAGTTGAGCTGTTATCTCAAACGCGTTCTACGAATACCACTTTAGGGCCAAAGGACATATAATAGAGCAATGTTTCAAGCTAAAAGACAAGGTTCGAGAATTCATTCATATGGGAGCTATTACTTTCCCCAAAAAGGCTGAAGCCATTATGCCAAACTGCCAGTAGAACCTGTTGCCAACATATGCCCCTTTAGGGAGTGAGGTAAATATGATCTTTGTTGAAGAAGAGGTCGCTATAATTGACATCATCAGAATATATTTATACCCCAATGTCATTGGAGGAGGAGTCTAGTTATACCCAAATAAGGTCATTGGAAAATTAAAAAAGTCCCTGGTTTTTCATGCCCTATACAGGAGACAGTGGAGGTTCTGAACAAGGTGCCTTGAAATCACAAAATAGTGAAAAAAATTGGAGAAGACAAAGAATTTCCAATCCCAACCAGAGAAGATGGAGGGATTACTCGATCTGGAAAGGTGTACGCTCCGCAGGATTTGACCCGAGTCCGTATGAAAGAGCCTAAGAGGGCCCTAAAGAAACCAATGATAGAGTAAGAAACCCAAGCTTTTTTAAGGGTAATGAAGAATTTTGGATACAAGATAATAGAGCAATTAAGGCAAGCTCGAACGTAGATTTCGATATTACCACTACGATTATCCTCTAGGGTGCATGAGCAAGCCCTGTTAGGGGTTTTGAATGATGCTCACCTGCCAAGTACCATTCCGCTAAAATCGTTGTCACCTTAATTGAACAAATGTTGAGTCAGACTCCATCACCTTCACCAATGATGACATTTATAAAGACAATATGGGCCACAACAAGCCCCTTAACATAACAGTGGAGAGACGCGGGATGTTCATATCTCGAGTACTAATTGATAATGGGTTGGCCCTAAAAATTAATGCCCATGACAACACTGTAAGAAATAGAGATCAATTTTGCTGACGCTCGACCCCCGAAGACGATAATTCGGGTATTTTATGGGACAAGAGATTTCGTTAGGGAAATCGGCCTAATCCAGTTCAATGTGAACATTAAAGTCTTGAACATACTAGCGCCATAAAATATGTTGTTGGGAAGGCCATGGATTCACAACACTGGTACAGTGGCCTCGTCACTACACCGAATAATTAAGTTCGTTATTGATAGCACATTGTAAGTAATCAAGGCGAACACAGACATTGAGCCTTTTCTCTAAGCAAGAAGTCAGTACATCCCATTTGTAGTCGACTAAAAGAAAAAGAAGAAAAAGAAAGAGAAGATTGATGCCTCTTATCACGTATTCGACATTATGAGTGCCACGATTATAAAAAAAGGCAAGCATGAGTTGGTCTCGTTATTGTCGAAGGTTGTGGCCTTCACCACCAAGATAATAAAGTCCCTAGGCTACATTCCCAGAAAAGGACCCAAAAAATACCCGAATGGAATGACAGAACTGATTAGGGTCAAAGAGAAAATATGAATATTTGTTTTAGGGTATGACCCCACCAAGGAGGATGGAGCCAAGTTCTTTTGGGATAGAAAGGTTGGATTCCAAAGTAATCCATTGTTTGTAATCCCACATATTTGGGTCACGTTTCCATATCTGATAGAGACAATCAACCAAGAGGACAAGGCATTGGGGTTCCAAGTCTAATATGAGAAAGTATAAAAGAAAAGACGTGAACGTCATCTCCAAAGAGGCAAGGCTGAGTTGCATGTCCGGTATCAAAGTAAAAGGGACCGAAAAGCTGTGGAACTGGGACTCTTGTGTCCTCTTAGTTCGCCGAGCGTTCTAATAAAATTATCGAATTTTTGTACTCACCTTTTTGTAGCTAGCCTTCTGGAAGAAAAATAATTTGCTTTCTAATGGTGTATCTCAATGAATACAATTATTCTATATCCAAATTATGGCTTAAATGTTTAAATTTTTTCTTTTTTAGGTTACCCAAATTTCCAATATATGATGCATGTGATATCACAGAGTTTGAAGGCGATAAGTATGATTTCAAGACAGAGATAGACTATGACTTGATGAGAATAGAAACAGAGGAAGACACATTTCTACTAGACAATGGTGAGATTTGGAAGGCTTTGTGGAATATGAGAGCAAGTCAATTTCCAGTACGGTGGGATGGAATTAATAAATTTGGGGCCTCGGAGGACCTAAAAGAGGTTAAAATTAGATCATCGCTCCCTACTTTAGAAAAACAAAATGAACTAACAACATTCTTAGTTTCCATCAATATGTCTTTGGTTGGTCCTATGATGATATGGTAGGACTGGACAAGAGTATTGTGACTCACAAGTTACTTCTAAAGTCTGGTTGTGCTCTCATCAAGCAGCAGTTTAGAAAGCTAAGACTTGATGTCAGTCTCAAGGTTAATGAAGATATCATAAAGTAATTTAATGCCCTGATCAACGAAGTTTGCAACTACAGTGAATGGCTCTCTAACATTGTTCTTGTACCGAATTTCTTTGAAAAAACTAATATTTGTGTGGATTATCGTGACCTCAATCGAGTAAGTCCGAAAGACAATTTTCCACTGCCAAACATCTGTATCACCATCGACAATATTGTTGGGCATAATTTAGACTCATTTTTTATGGATTCTCTGGCTACAATTAAATTTTAATGAATGAAGAAGATCGGGGAAAAATAGCCTTCACCACTCCGTGGGGAGTCTTTTGCTATAAGGTAATGTCTTTCAGTCTCAAAAATGTCAGTGTAACATACCAAAGGGCGATGATGACCCTCTTCCATGATATGATGCACAATGAGATGGAAGTTTATGTCGATGACATGATTTTCAAATCTCAAGAAAGTGAGGACCACCTCTACCACCTAAAAAGGATGTTTCATCGGCTTCGAAAGTATCAGATCAAGGTTAACCCAACCAAATGCACCTTTAGGGTAATATAAGAAAAACTCTTAGGTTTTATGGTGAATCTCTATGGGATCAAGATTGATCCTACAAAAGGCTAAGCTATTATTGAGATACCGCCACCAAGGAATAAAAATGAGATCTGAGGCTTCCTAGGTCGAATAAACTTTATTGTTAGATTTATCTCCTAACTCACTGCCACTTGTAAGTCGATCTTTAAGTTGCTTTAAAAGAAGAGTGATGAACGATGGAACGCTGATTGCCAAAATGTCCTGGAGAAAATTAAAGCTTACCTGACCAATCCTCCTGTCTTGGTATAGCCTCGGTAAGGATTTCCGCTTTTGTTGTATTTGTCAATGCTAGACTTCTCCATGTAAGCTATCTTAGGCCAACTAAATGAATCAGGAAAGGAACAGGCCATCTATTACCTCAGCAAACCTTTGTAAAATATGAAAAAAAAAATATACCTTGCTTGAGAGAACCTATTGTGTGTTGGCCTGGTCTGCTCAGAGGCTGTGCCATTACATGCTCCCGTTGACCACGTATTGATAGCCATAATGGATCCCTAAAGTACATCTTCAAAAAGCATGTCCTGTCGGGAAAAGTTACAAAGTGAAAAATAATGTTAACATAATTTGACATCATATAGAAGACTCAAAATTCATTATATGGTAAGGCCATAACAAATCAACTGGCAAGTTGTCCGACTACGATAGATCATCAGTCTCTAGAGATGCACTTCCCTAATTATTTGATTTATTCAGTGGAATAAGAAGAAGATGATACAATCTAGAAGATATACTTTGATGGATTAGTGAATTCTTGAGGCTCGAAGATCGGAGTTGTTCTCGTTTCTCCAACTAAACAACATTATCTTGTGGCTTCTCAATTAAAGTTTCAAAGCACCAACAATCAAGCTCAGTATGAAGCATGCATTTTGGGACTTTAGTTGGTAATCAAAATAAAGATTAGAGATTTTTTGGTATACATAGATTCATAACTAATCATCAACCAAGTGACTAATAAGTATGCAACAAGACATCCGACATTAGTCGCTTATAACAATCATCTCTCCGGGAGCTATGTGAGCAGTTCAAGATGATCAAATTTGAGAGCATCCCAAGGCTATGGAACGATTTTGTTGATGCCCTAGCTACGTTGGCATCCATGATTTCACTAACCCAAGAAAGTGACGACATAATATCGAAAGTAATCTAGGTACAACATCAATCGACCCATAGTTGTCAACTGGAGGCCGAGTCCACTCAAGGCCCGTGGTTCCATGATATTAAGAAATTCTTACTGAATTGAAAATATCCAAAAGGAGCATTTGGTGTAGATAAAAAAAAACCTATGGAGGCGAGTCAGCCAATTCTTTATGAACGAATAAACTTTGTACAAACGATCTCTTGACATAGGATTACTAAGGTGTATTGCAGCAAAAGAGGTTGTCCAGTTGATGAAAAACTTCCACGGGAGAACTGGTGTGCCTCACATGAGTGGCTTTATGCTTGCAAAGAAAATCTTGAGAATCGGTAATATTTGGATGGTAATGGAAAATGGTTGCGTTCAGTCTGTCCGGAGATGCCATAAGTGCCAAATTTACAGTGACAATATTTATGTCCCTTCTTTTCAACTCTATTGTTTGGTAGCCCCGTGGCCCTTCTTAATGTGAGAAATAGATTTAATTTGATAAATCACCCTGAAGGTGCCGAGTAGTCATCGTTTCATCCTGGTAGTGATTGACTATTTCATAAGTGGGTAGAGGTTATCTCCCTGACTCTAGTGACCCAAAAAATAGTAGCTCGATTTGTCAAAGAAAATATTATAATGATGTATGGTTTACCGCAAGCCTTCATCATCAACAACACCAAGAATTTAAAGAGGTCGAATATCAAGGAGATCTATCGGAAATTCAAAATCGAGCATCGAGACTCGACATCATACCGCCTAAAAATAAAAAGGGCCATAGAAGCCGCCAATAAAAACATCAAAAAAAATCCTTCGAAAGATGATCAACAATTATAAAGTATGGAACTTCATGTTTCCCTATGCCCTTATGGCTTATCGAACCTCGATCCGCACCTCAACGGGAAAAACACCCTACTCTCTTGTCTATGGGATAGAGGTGGTGATCCCTACTGAAGTTGAGATTTCCTCTTTGAGAGTGCTCATGGAAATTGATCTTGAAGAGACTAAATGAATACAACAAAGTCTAGAATAGCTCTATCTTATTGATGAAAAACAACTGATAGCAATTTGCAATGACCAATACTACAAGCAAATAATTGCTAGATCCCACAACAAAAGGGTTCATCCTTGAGTCTTCAAAGCCGGTAAGCTTGTGTTGAAGAAGATTTTCCTATTTCAAGATGAAACCAAAGGGAAATTCTCCCCTAACTAGGAGGGCCCCTTTGTAGTCCACAAATCCTTTAGTGGTGGACCGCTAATTATCCAAGAAATGGACGACAATGTATTTCCCAAACTTATAAATTCGGACTCTGTAAAGAAATACTTTACCTAATGAATGAGTTGTTTACTAATTTTTTTGTACGCACGGTCATCTGCCTTCTAAAAAACATAGAAGAGAAAAAATCTAGACTCCGAACCGCAAGGTAAAAAGTGCAAAAAAGGGAAAAATAAGATAATTGCAACCCAAATATGGTGAAAACTTGAAAGAGCACCATAAAAAGACTGTAAGGATCATAGCAATATACAAAACCATCAACCTAGTGAAAATTTGAGATGGCGCTGAGGTACAAAAATGTTGGAGCTGGCCTTAGTAAAAACATAAAAGGGCGTTGAGGGCGAAAAATGACAGAAAAAAGGAATAAAATAAAATAAAGTAATAAAAAAAAAAGGTAGATTGATTCGCTCATGAGTCGCATTCTATTATTTCGCTTTTAGCCGACTTTTATTGACCACATATGGTTTCCGCATTAGAACTTGATAGATTTGAATTGTGTTATAATATACAAAAGGAACATTAGATATAGTCCAAAATTGTATTGAAATCATGCTCATCAACAATCAAACTCAAAATCTCATAAAACGCATATCTGGTGAATAAGGTACTTGTTTTAGTAAATTTTAAATGTGTTCATCCGTATTTTGACTAAATCAATTTTGTAGGGTTTGAAGAAAATACAAAACATGCAGAAGTATAGAACCCCAAACATCAAAATGCTTGGTAGCTGGGAGAATCAAAGGTCTAGTAGGACGAGATAAGAAAATTTAGTTGAGATGTTTCATTATTGGGCTTTTCTTCTGAGTTTAGAGCAAGGCTTCCAAACTCAGATTAATTACCTTTAGGATTTGTTGAGAGAAGTTAAAAAGGGTTCCATTAATACTACTCTGAGATCAATTCAAGCATCATCCATAAATCAAGTGAAAAAGATCCTTATCACCCTAGGTAAAAGCTAGAAAAATCGTGACAGAGGAGACGGGAACAGGATCACTAAATCATGACCAATTTTTGTTCATTTAAATTTTATACTTCGAAAGTATTATGTTAACCATTTTTTCCAAAAAAATAATAATAAAAAACTAGAATGCATAGACTACTATCACTTATCTAAAGGGCTGAATGCCCAAGGTAACCCTTCATTCTGTGATACTTGATGACTTAATGAGTCATCCTCTTTCAATGGGTATTTTTTGTGTAGGTACCAACCCCAGCCACTGGATGGGGCACACTTTATACTTTGTCCTATCATCCTTACCCTAGCCACAGGCTTAGACATATTTTATTTTTATTGCTCTCTCATTTTGCCCCAACCACAAGTCAGGGCACATTATAAAATGTGTTCGTTATTGTGTTATTCCTACCTTTTTAATCCTCCCCTACCATAGGCAGGGAGGTATGATAATTTAATTTTGTGTCAATCCTCCCATACCATAATTCTGGAGGTATTTTAGTTTTCATTTTGTGTCAATCCTCTCCTGCCATAGTCTTAGAGGTATATTAGTATCATCTTGTGTCAATCCTCCCCTATCATTGGTCGTGAGGTATGTTAGTTTTATTTTGTGTCAATCCTCCCCTACCACAAGACGGGAGGTAAGTTTTATTTTTTGTCAATCATCCTCTACCATAGGCCAGGAGGTATGTTAGTTTCATTTTGCATCAATCTTTCTTTGCCATAAGCTAGGAGGTATGTTAGTTTCATTTTGCATCAATCATTTTTTGCCATAAGCTAGGAGGAATGTTAGTTTTATCTTGTGTCAATCTTTCCCTGCTATAGGTTGGGAGGTATGTTAGTTTCATCTTATGTCAATCCTCCCCTGCCACAGGTCGGGAGGTATGTTAGTTTAATTTCATATCAATCCTCCTGTACCACAGGCCAAGAGGTATGTTAGTTTCATTTTGTGTCAATCCTCCCCTACCATAGGCCTGTAGGTATATTAGTTTCATCTTATGTCAATCCTCTCCTACCACAGCCGGGAGGTTTGTTAGTTTCATTTTGTGTCAATCCTCTCCTACCACAGGCTGAGAGGTATGTTACTTTTCATTTTGTGTCAATCCTACCGCATGGAGGTAGTTTAGTTCATCTCATCAGTATCCATCGTTCTTTTGACCAAGCGGTCCTCTAAACAAATGTTATTCGTCGTGAATTCGTTAAAGTTTACTAACTCCCAATCCAACCCTGAAAATGGTATTTTTTTTAATACATACGTTTGACCTAATCTTTGGTATCCCCGAGATACATAGGAAACCCCATGGGTTTGGTCACATCTTTTCCTAGGTTTCCATAATTTTAACAAGGCGTCATTCCTAGAAAAGTTTTTTTTTTTTTTTTTTTTTTTTTTTTTTTTTTTTTTTTTTTAAGCATGCATTACCCTAGTCGTAGGCTAGAGCAGATTTTATAATATTTCATACATCACCATCTTGCATTGCATTCTTTCGAGCAACGAACAAAATGGTGTGTGTCTCTTGTCTTTGTCACCATGAGTAAACTCACATGATAAAGAGGGACAACTATAGACACTGCACTTTGTCTCACCCAAAATGCAAAGCAAAAATTGTAAAAATAATAAATTGACAATCAATTTCATTTCCTTTTCTCAAATTAACAATTTCAATCACATATTGTACATTTTAATTCCATTTTAATTCAAACCAAATAAAAAATGCATTTTTATTAAAGAAGGGTGCCCTTAACACCAAAATCCTTCATCCCCACCTCTAAAGAATGGGATAAAGCCTAGGATTTTCATCCCTACCTCCGAAGAATGGGACAAAGCCTAGAATCCTTTTGGGAGTAGAAATAAGGGTTTGGGGGTACACCTTAGTCACTTTCTTCAAGAGACAATTCTTATGGGGATGGGTTTCAAGGCTACACACGAAATACAAAAAATGGAGGGGGCTAAAACTTCTGCGTTTTTCTACGCTTTACTTTTACACATTTACTTTCCAATACTTTTAAAAAAACAAAAAACAAAAAAAAACTAGTGATTATTCTTGTTACATCATAATTATTTTGAAGTTTCGGAAAAATTTCACTTAGCCCCAATAATTTCAATCTCAACACATTGAACCCTAAATATTCAAGTCGTGTCAAGTCAGTTCAAATCGATAACTCTATAATTTTTTATGACGGAAATTAGTCACGTGCCAAACACAAAATCGCTCACGTGAGTGAATTCCGTCATAAAAAATGATGAAAGGATTGACTTGATGCGATTTGGATATTTTGAAGTTTAATGTGTTCAAAGTAAAAAGACACGGACTAAAATAAGGCTTCTCTCAAATTTCAGGGGTGCAAAGTGCAAAAAGCTCAATACGAATATAAAATTTTATTTAATCATGGGGTGAAATTTTTGTGTGAGATATTTTGAGATAAGTTGTTAACCTAGGGTGTGAAAAAAAAAACCATTAACTCACTGACCTGACCCGTACCCACCCGAAATGGCTTGGCCCCAAAAAAAAAAATTGCACAAAAATGGATGTCTTCGACCCAACAAAGCACAGGCCTGAAGCATAGGTAGAACAATATTTAACTACCTATTAGTGGTATTTGATCACTGCCGTAAAATATGAAGTTGATCTAATGTTTTAAAATGTTCAATTTATAAAAAAAAATAAAATTATAAAATATCCTAACAAGGACTTATGTAGTATTTAGGGCTTTCTTTTTTTTTTTTTTAATTTTTTTTATTTTTATTTCAAAGGTCCTAAAAAGTCTAAAAAAACAACTTTCTAAGAACTCCAAAAATTACACTTGTTTAAAAGTATCAACACATTTATCATTCCAATATTACCCCTGATTTATATACACAAATTCTATTTAATTTTTAAAATTCCACTTCATTTTTAAAATTTCCACTTATTTTTTACAAAAATCAACTGAAAATTTATTTTTAATAAAAAATTTAATTAATTTTATTTTTTATTAAAAATATACACTTTTTTTGTAAATGTCATAAATACCCTTACGTACGTTTCACTTAATTTTTTTTTTAATATCCACTGAATTTTATTTTTCAATAGATTTTTTACTTAATTATATTTTTATTCAGAATATATAATTTTTTTTAAAATACTTTAAATACCCCTAAAAATCACTTACGTAAATCCAATTAAGAATTAAGTGGAAATCCACTAAATAAATCAAGTTGAAATCTACTAAAAAAATCAAATAGAAATCCACTAATAATTAGAAAACCCAAAAATTTTAGCTTTTGCACTGAATCATTAAAAAACCAAATCATCATCAAACAAGTCATCACCTTATCCAAATCTCATGAATAAATCCATTAAATTCAAAAAAATAAAAAAATCAGAAAATAAAAAATTCTACTCAATATTAATCTTCAATTACATTCATTTGCATAAATCCGCATAAAATTATAAAACCCTGAAAAATGTAGCAAATTGAAGAATTCAGAAACGACAACCAGATGAATCGAAATAAATCAAGAAGCGAAAATCAAACGATGATTAAAGTAAATCATCGAGATTCAACAAATTAGTCACAAAATCGCAACAAATCAAACACATCACAAAACACATTATAAAATCAAAATTAGTTAGAGAATTGAAATTAAAATGAGGAATAATCAACTGTCGCGCTCAGTAGATCATCTCCGTTAGTTGTTGCACTTTGTGCTTCGCCTTTGCTCATTCATCGTCGTCTAGTTCCGTTCGTTTTTCGTTTGTTCTCGTTTCGTTCATCACAATTTTGTATTGTTGATCCTCAAGCGATTCTTCGTCCTCCGCAGATACCGTTCATCTGGAACTCCTTTTCCATGCTTCACATTTGCTAAATTTGGCCAATTTGGCTAGATCTAGTGGCAGCGATGAATGGCTTTGAAGAATTGTAGACCAGCGATTAGGCGATGGCGACGATTGGAGAGATGATGACCTGGCGACAAACACCACTAAAGACCACGCGACAAACGACTTTGAAGGAGACGATGATGAATGATGATGAAGGAGACAACGACGAAAGGAGATGAAGTAGGCGATGACAAAGGCAGCGAGGCGACGAAGACAAACAAAGATGAAATAGGCAATGAACGGAGATGAAGCGAGATAGTGGCTAAGCCTCGAGGAAGAAGATGAGGGAAGGAAATGAGAGAATGAGGAAAAAAAAAAAGTGACGAAGGGTTTTAAGAGTTAGGGATCATATTGTCATTAAAAATTAATAATAGGAGTTTGTGCAGATTTATTTATTTATTTATTTTGGGAAAAATGGTGTTTTGACCGATGTTTTAGGAGTGTGGGGGTGAAAAAGTTATTTATTTATTTAAAATAAGAGTTTTGGGAAAAAATTCCTACAATTCATCACGAGGTATATGACCTTTTGTGTAAAACGATATGGTAGATAAGTGCATTTAGCCTCATCTCTTCTAAAGCGTTTGACACGTGTTCATTCAGCCTCGTCTATTTTAAATCGTGATAGAAATCGAGTATTCGAATTTAGGGTTCTGATTTGTTCTTTCTTTTATTTTATACTTGAAAATTTTCAAATAATCCCAACCAAACCCAACAGCCAGATTCAACCACCGGGTCATTCTCGCTCCGAAGCGCTAGATAATCGTTTGCAAGGTAATCGTCCTTCAATTTGAACATTGCGTTTTCAGTTTTTAGCTCGTACTGTTCAAGTCATTTTCATGGACAATTTCTGCTCGTTTTCCATTTTGAATTTCTCTGATTGAGGAAATTTTGGAGATTATCTGCATTTGAAGTAGATTATTTTTCTAGTGATCTGAGAACTTTGAAGTATTCGGCGGATATTCAGGTGGCAATAGGTAACTATTTCTATTTTTTTTTGTTTTCCAAAAACGAGGAACAAAATAAAACAAGTCGGAAGGTTTTATTTCCTGTATCTGTTCTGATACCAGAACTTTGTATTTTGTATTGGAATGAGAACCATAACATTTTTTTGTTTATGTTTTTCTGCATGTTCCTATTTTATTTTCCGAGAAAAAACACTCATCAAATAGGCCTTGGTTTTATGATCTGGTAAAAAATCGTGTACTAGTTAAAAACTTGGAGGAAAACGTTTTAAATATTGGGCTTTTCAGAAGTTTTGATTATAAGTGGACCTTTTTAAAGTGATCGTTTTAAAATAATACACTTGCAAGCTTAAGTGTGTAACAATTAGGGAGGTCTCATTTTGTTATCATTTAAAAATTAAAAGTTCATAAAAAATCCATTTAACTGTGCTTTCAAAAGTTGGATGAATTTTTTTTTTTATATTTTCATGATTGTCTGGTCGAGCAGATCAATTTGAAATCTTGGTTTGTATTTTATGATATTGTTTTGTAGATTTCATTGACTATTATGGTTTGATTCAACATCAACGGATTTGTGACAAAGTCAATATTATTGCCTTTTCTCATGTCGTTTTTAGGGTTACAAAATGCACCTTTTATAGGCCCATTTTTCCACCCAGGTCCCCTAAACACTAGGTCCGGGATCTTGGGGAATCCCCCCTTTCTTGCAACCGCTTGGCTTTGCTTTCCTTTCTGAGTCCACCGGGGCCGGTCTGGTGGAGATATGGCGTGATGACGGTGCTTCCTAGACCTAATGGGCTTTACTTTGCCCTTCCTGGCTTTTGGTCCCACCAAGGGCTAAGTTTGGTCTTTGTGGGGGAATTTGGGCCTTTCATGGTCCAATGTTTCATCAGCCTAGACCCGCAGCCCTTTTGAATTTTCCTTCTCAATTTTCTTCCATTTCTCCACTGCCACTGCGTATGTTGGGAAATGTGAGCAATTATGACCGGCGCGATGGGTGTGACGGTTGACGTATGTATTTCAATGTAGGTTAGTCGACTTTTTTTTTGGATTTCAAATATAAATTTAAGTTTAAATCAACTAAACTACTTTGAAAATCAAGTTGAAATCAACTAAACTACTTTGAAAATCAAGTTGAAATCAACTATACTATTTGAAAATCAACTGAACCACCATATTCAAGTTGAAATCAACTATATTATTTTTTCGAAGTCGAAATGAACTATACTACTTTGAAAGTCAAGCTGAAATCAACTACGCTAGGAAAATTCAACTACAATATATTGAAAGTCAACTAAACTATATTCAAGTAGAAATCAAAGGCATTGCCATGAAAGTCAGGTTGAAATCAACTATACTACTTTGAATACAAATTGCAGTTAACTAGACTACTTTGAAAATCAATTGAATCACCATGTTTAAAGTTGAAATCTACAAATATTTGTCGAGTTGGTCACAAATATGTAATTTTTTTTATTAATTTGTTTTTACAATGAGCTAATAAATAGTGTTTTTTTTTTTTTTTTTTTTTTTTTTTTGAACTTTTAATTTTTTGATGTTGATATTATTACATATTTAAAGTTGACAACATTTTTTGTTGTCATTGATGCAAAAGTTGATTTTTCC
This sequence comes from Eucommia ulmoides, assembly GCA_016647705.1. Classification (NCBI taxonomy): domain Eukaryota; kingdom Viridiplantae; phylum Streptophyta; class Magnoliopsida; order Garryales; family Eucommiaceae; genus Eucommia; species Eucommia ulmoides. Next base: position 26,092,087 of record CM028337.1, read on the forward strand.
AACAAAAATACAAAGAAAGTGTAGATGTATCCATTAAAATTTCCATAGGAGTAGAAAATAAAGATTCAAAAATTTGTACGATATAAAAAAATTATCAAGATTGGCATTATATGCCAATTGAGCTATTTAAGTTAAAGAGATTAAAATATGTTTATTTCTGTTTTAAAAGTTTAAGAGAGGTTTCCGAGCTTGTATTAGGGAAAAAACTGTGGAATATATAGCTGTTCTTTTCTGCAACCTGTCCAAGCTTGTGTCCTCAAATTATTAGGTTATATTCATTTTTAATGCAGGACCTGAAAGATATCTACCTCAATAGGCAGAGCCTGCGTTGAGTACATTGTATTGAATTGACCTGCTAATCCCATCATGAAATATTTGGAATACACTCCTCTTGATCGGTAATTCTTGTACTCTTTATTAATTAAGAAACAATTTCAATTTACTGAGGTCAATATATTATTTTCTCCTACCTTATAGTATTATCAGTCAGGCGAGTTTTTCATCTGCAATTGCTTATGATATTATGCTTTCGTCTATTTTTGTTCTCCAGCATAAATGATTTCTTAAATCTTGTGAATCTTGGAGAGCGTACTATCAAAGGATGCCTTGAAGCTTACTCATGTGAGAAAATTAACTTTTTCTCTTTTTTGAAAGAATATCCCTGAGTTGGGTTGCGTGATGGTGGGGTTATAGAGGGGGTAGACTTGTAACAAATTTTTGCTAAGATGGAAGTTCTTTCATTTTGTTTATTCCAGGCAAACATGCAGGAACAGATAAGAAGCTGTCTCTCAGTTTGGAAAATGAGGTAGGCAAAATAAAAAATTACATTTTGTTTGATCTAATAGACATTATAACCATTTGGTAGCCACGTGCATTTTCTTTTGTATTATAATTATTGTGGTTGTGTCTTTGTTGTAGTTGGCCTGGATGTCTACCTTTCATAAAGAGTGTCATTGTAGATTTGCAAGTGTTCGCTTTGTTCTTATACTTCTCCTAGTAAAATTGAACAAGAAAAAAATTATCTATTCAGTATTACTGTTCTTGTTTGAAAGTGACAGAGCACAGGAAACGTCTCTCTCTCTCGCGCTCGCTCTCCTCCTCTCATAATTCTCATATAATATATAGTTTAAATTTAGGAATAGCACCCATTGAAGATAAGTTGAGAGAAAAATTGTTTACGATGGTTTGGACTTTGGACATGTGTATAGAAAACCTAAAGATGCCCGGCGCATTAATGTGATTTAATTCAAGTGGAAGGTGCTCCGAGGGGGAAATGTACACCTAAGAAAACGTGGGTTGAGACAATTAGAAACAATCTAGTTGGTTTGAAGTCAACTAAGGGGATGACCCTTGAATGATCTGTATGGCCCAAAAGGATTCATGTAGCTGAGCCTACTTATGTGGGACTAACACTTTGTTGTTGTTGTAAATTTTAAATTTTCCTTTAATATATTGTTCTGCTACTTTGTTTTCTTTTTTCCCTCAGGGAGTAGCCTATACTTTTAGAATTTTCTTTGAAAGTTTATTCTTACTTATTATTGGTTACTATCTGGTGACTTTTTTTTTTTTTTAAATTCCAGATTCTTGATTATCTTGGAAAATCTTCTGACACGGACTCCTCCTCGCCAGTCGAATATCTGGGTAGTAGATCCAGGTGGTGGATGTGTCTTATATTTGTATACAGCACAAAGTATTGGGTGTCTGGTATCTGTCTCTAACTCATGTTTCTTCCCATGCATTCCAGCCGGAAGACATTGATTTATCTGATTCTTACACTCTATCACATGTGTCCAGACTATGACTTCAGGTAGCTCTGTATCTTGTGTTGTATCAAAAACATGTATTGAACAAAAAGCTTAAATGGAAGGATTATGGGTAATGCCACTGTCAGCTTTCTGGGCGTCGTGGCAACCCGCTGTATGATCCTTCCTTAACAGCATTGGGAGTGTTGTCAAATGGTTTGACAGGCAGTTCAGAAACTGTTGCTCTTGGAGGAGCTGAGAGTTCAAGTCTCTCCATTTCCCAAAACTAATTTTAAAGTTGGCCCATTTCCTATGCACTTTTATCATTACCACCTTGCATGCTGAAGGATATTTGTATTTCTTAATTGTGTTTTATTGCCGATCTCTTTTCTTTTTCCAGTGCAGTGAACGCTCACCAGTTTTTCCGAGAGGAAAGCTGGGAGAGTTTCAAGCAGATTTTTGACGTCTACATGTTTGAAGCATCAAAGGTATCATAGTATTATGTGTGTGTATATAATAAAAATTCAGAAACTTGCAGTAGGTACAATGATTTGTAGTTTGTTTCTGCTTCTACTTGAACTGGTATGTAAGAAGTAAAGACACGGCTATGGCACACAGTTACGAAGTGACAAGGATTTGCTGGCACACCATGGTTTAGAAAAATAGGTGTATAGACACAAACAAATCAATGAAATATTGTATCAAAGTTTATTTTTTAAGACATTTTAATAATTAAATACTAGCATTACTCATTTAAATTTAACAAATTTTGAATTATATATATATATATATATATATATATATATATAATATTTAGCACTTGTGTGACATATATCTTGAAACTCTCAGTTAATGCTAGATAAATGAAGATAATACTGTTGTCGATACGCTATGGTATGAATAATAACTATGTCACTCATATGCCTTAACAAGTATAAAATATTAATTAAGATCATATTTCTATAAACCTAAGGTAGCAAAGATGACGATAAAGATTGAAATGTTGGTCTTGCGAAAAAAGAGTGTCCGACATGTAGAGAAAAAGTATCGGACGTGTGTTTGAAATTCAGATATTTGGTTTTGATTTGAAGTGTCAAACACGAGGGTGAGCCTTAGTTACAATGGGTAAGGTTGCTCCATTGTGACCTGGAGGTCTTGGGTTCAAACCTTGAAAACAACCTCTCTGTATAGGGGTAAGGCTGCGTACATCTAATTCTCCCAGACCCCGTAATGGCGGGAGTCTTTGTGCATTGGGCTGCGCCCTTTTATTTGAAGTGTCAAACACCTGTTCAAGAGTGTCAAAGGGAGTGTCTTGTCTGAGTTTCATAACATAGACGCAGTGCTGAATCAATGAAATGTTGAATCAAATTTTATTTATTTTTAGACATTTTTTTTAATAATTAAATGTTTATTTATTTTTAGACATTTTAATAATTAAATACTAGCATTTCTCATTTAAATTTAATACAGATTGTGAATAATGAAGTGATATGTATATAAAATTAAGCACTTGTGTGGCATATATCGTGAAACTCATCAATTAATGCTAAATCAGTGAAATTTTGAATCAAAGTTTATTTTTTTAGACATTTTAATAATTAAATACTTGCATTTCTCATTTAAATTTAATACATATGTGAATAATGAAGTGATATGTACATAAGCTTTAGCTCTTGTGTGGTATATATCTTGAAACTCATCAATTAATGCTAGATAAATGAAGATAATACTGTTGTCGATAATACTGTAGTATGAATAATAACTATATCTCTCATATGCCATTACAAGTATAAAATGTTAATTAATACCATATTTCTATAAACCTAAGGTAGCAAAGATGACGTTAAAGACCTAAGGTAGCAAAGATGAAATCAAAGATTGAAATGTTGGTCTTGTGAAAAAAAAGAGAGTAAAAAGAGTGTCCGACATGTGTAGAGAGTGTCAGACATGTGTTCGTAATTCAGATATTTGGTTTTGATTTGAAGTGTCAAACACCTGTTCAAGAGTGTTAAGTGAGCGTCTTGTCTGACTTTTGGACACGGACACATACATGTGGCGTTGTGATAAGTGTCATTTTCCTAAACTGGCACGTTACAGGCTCATGCTCTTCCATTAAGCGTTAGTCTACCATACGTGTTTCAGTCACATGAAGTGGTGTTGCACATTTATTCATGTTCCTGTCAGCTTCATGTCCCTTTGAAGACAGAGACTCTGTTTGTACATAAATATTTCTGTTTCTATTATTAGTTGTTTGCTTTGCAAGCAAGATATTTCATTAGAAAGGTGTTAGTCAACGAAATTTTGATCTCCTCTTACATAGCGGAATAGCGATGAAAAGACTAATTATCGTTCTTGTAGATGGAAAAAAGGTTAGATAGTGTTCTAGCAGATAGGGGGCTCTTGAATCCACAAGAAAGTAAAATGTCATTGTATTAAACTAAATAACAATAGGTTGTCAAGGGTGTATTTATAGCCTAAAACTAATTCCTAGAATAGTAGGAAAAGAAAGCACTAAATCCTTAAGAAAGAAAACAAACTAGTTGAAATGTTTGTAGGAAAAGAAAACATAATAATAGCAAACAAACTAGTCCTAATAGTTGTAGGAAAAGCAAACATGAAAATAGGAAACAAGTTAATCTTAATACTTCTGTGAAAATAAAACATAAAAATAGGAAAAAGTAAGGATCCAGTTGAACAAGGAAATATTAGTTCGATTGTCCTATATCAGGCCCTCCACTTGAAAAGAAATCGTCCTTGAGTTAGGACAGGAATCATTCAATGGAAAATACTCAATAGTCGTGTACATTGAATGTGGGAGATATTGAAAGTCTTCAAGTAGCTCTACCATATAAATATTATTGTTGATCTTCTTGATGATACGATAGGGGGCAAATATTTGTCTTTTCTGGGTCTCTCACATCAATACAAATCTTTCCTTGGTGAGGTTGGTTCAGTGTGCCTTCCTCGCTCAATTCATGAGGCTCTCCACAATCCTAAGTGGGCGGCCGCTATCAAACTAGAAATGGATGCTCCAACAAAATCATACTTACGAATTGGTTGATCTTGCTGGTGAGCGGACAATGGGTTGTAAGTGGGTGGTCAGTGTGATATTTGACAAATGGTTCCTTTGATCGATATAAGGCCTAACTTGTCGCCAAAGGGTTCTTTCAGATACAAGGAAAGGACTTTGGTGCAACCTTTCACTTGTTGCGAAGTTGATTACAATTCACTGGGTTCGCTTCAAATTTTTGGTCTCTTTATCAACTGGATGTCAAGGATGTTTTCTTCTATGTATTCGGGAAAGTATGTCGCATTCGAAATCCCTTTATGGACTTGAGCTGCCCCCATGGGCTTGGTACAATCGTTTTAGTGACGTGATCCTTACTATGGGGTTTACCTGATATCACTCATATCATACATGCTTCATCCGTCGTCATCCTTATGTCAATGCATCATTATTTTAGTGTATATGGATGATATTATCATTATTTTACTGTTGGAGGAGGATTGGGTTGCTCGTTATGTAGGTAGATACACCAGTATCATGATACCAACTAGGATCATTGAGTGACCACTGTGAAGTTTGTGTATTCTGATGCACGTGAGGTTGTGCCTAAGGTAGAGCAATATGTAGGCTTGCAAAGCCAAAGTCCAGTGATCGAGGAATGGATGTTTGTGTAAATGAAGAGAGCCGGTAGCAATTACGGACTGAATGACTAATCCCAAAGCACAACTGACATTGAGACATGGATGCTGGTGCAAGAGCACGACTAAGAACACCTGAGGTATTGAAGCAGTTGGTGGATGGACGATAAGTGTTTTTGTGTCCTTTGTGGCGAGAATTATTCCTTCGAGCGGCACCAGAATTAGTCTGTGATGCAAGGAAGGCGGAAGGTGTTGGAGAAGAAGTGGTTTTGTGTCAGACCTCATACTTGAGTAGTGGAGCATGCATATTACAAAATAGTGGAGTCAAAGCTCTCAATAGCAGTGACTAAAACGTTGAACTCAACACCCAAGGCTGTTGAGAATGACATTAACCATATCTTTGTTGGACACAGGCTCGCGGCTCGCCTATTGCAGCAAGGGCATGAGAAATAGATTTTGCCTCTTGTTCATGTGCAGATATAGATCGAGTGCCACACTCAAGGGTGGTGTGTCGTTTCCTGTAAAGGGAGGAGTTAGCAACGGATTTTTGGGAGAAATAATCTTGAATGAGCATCCAAATGGCAACAGAGAACCCAATCATGGAAGCTAATATGGTTTCAGATAGTGTGGCAGATATGACACCACAAGGGTTTTGTCCACTCGAAGCAAAATAGAGCTATGAGGTTCGTTGGTAGGACAAGCGTAGGAGACATCAACAAACCTAAGAAGATTTTGGCCATAGAGAAAGGCTTCCATTTGGTGAGACTACAAAAGAAAGTTGTCATCTCGAACTTTGACAATGATAAGGTTGGTTATAATGAGAATGAAAAGGGTTTGAGGTTCAGTAGATGTGGAAGTGGAATTGAAGGTGGTAGAGCCACTAATGGAATCAAAAGACATGTTTGATATGGGAAAGTGGGTGAAAAGGTAGTTTTTGAAAAGTTTGGAATGCAAATAGCAACTTGTAGAAAGTTACAGGGAAGAGATCTATGAATTCTAAAAATGTGGGGTTGCTTTTGTAATTTTTTAGAAACTTGGCCAGAAAAATTGGACTAGTTAACCAATGAATTTTAGAAACTAATGGGGTAGTTCTGTGATTTATAGGATAAAAAGGGTGGGTTTAAACAAGAAAACAAATGGGCAGAGCAGCAAGTGACGGGATGGAGATTAGTTTGCGGAAGCAGTTCGGTAAGACTAAGAAGGAGCGACGATCGCGAAACAATGCAACGCGAAGAGAGGGAAGGACGACACAAGGATTTCAAGGGTGGGGTGAGAGGTGCAGCCGAGCTGATTTTGCGAAGATAAGGTGGTAGCAGCAGAGGGAGTTTGTGAATTAGGGTTTTCGGAGAGGAGAGGATTGTTAGGCTGATACCATGTAAGACAATCAAATTCAATATGTTTCCACTATGAGAATACAACAATTTATACTCTATACACAAGTGATTATGGTAATTGCTCCTAAATTATTGTCTCAATTTAAGCCTAAAATAATTATAATTGATTATAATAAAGAGATGTTAGACTCATGGGGATCTAATAGTCATCTCATCTTGTGGACGAGTAAAAAACAAACATTCGTCTCATGATCCTCCTCTAAAGCCAAGTATCTTTCTATGGTTTTGGAAACGTGTAAACTTGTTTAGCTTTGTTCACTTTTGACTGAGCTGGGATTCCCTGTGATAGCCTCGTCTACGTTGTTTTGGGATAATAAGTCTGCCATTATGTTATTTTCTGACTTAGTGAAGTACATAGAAGTTGATATTCACTTTATTTGGGAGAACGTTTGCTCGGGGGTTGTCACTCGCTGCTTTGTTTCATCATCCAAGCAGGATGCTGGCATCTTTACCGAATTTGCTGCCCCATCACTTCTTTAGTCAACTCTTATCAAGCTGGGGCTCATCAACATCTTCAACTCAGCTTGAAGGGGAGTGTTTGAAATATTTATTTTAGTTTATTATTTATCTTATATTATTTTAGGCCAGGTTGACTAATATGGTATGTTCTTTTATTCCATTTATTAGTCTATTTATTAGGGGTGATTTTCTTCTTTATTTAGCCTAGTGTTAGATGATCACAAAAATGGAATTTATATTTTGTTTACGGATATCATAGAATTTTATGCAACTCCATATATGAAACGTGTGAAATGTTTATGAATGGAGCAAACAATAGAATTTTCTACTGAAATTACTAAATTAGAATTTGCAACGGATAAAAACGGAACGTAGTGTGTAGAGCATTCCACGGAAAGTTGTCTTCTTCAATGATTTGAGGGTGAATACAGCTTCTATTCTGTGGGAGGGGGTTAGAAGGCTAAAGTGCCTTCCCAAGTTTTTTTAGCTTGGCTTGGCTTGGGGTTCTATACAGCACTGGCCGTAGATAATCTTGAAAGAGGAGGTTTCTGATCCCCAAATATATGCGCTATGTGATATTGGGAGGAGTTCATTCGTCACTTGCTCTTGCTTTGTCAAGCCACTCAGGGTTTTTAGGATTTTTTTTCCCCTCGTTTGCGGGTTGACATGGTGTATTGCCTTATCGTAGGGGAGGTTGTCCATGAGGTGTTTGGGGAATTTGTGTTGGAATCCCTCTGGCAAATGTTTTGGTGCACTTCCATGAAGGGAACTTGGAGAATTTTTTAAGGCTTGAGATGCTTGTAGTTGATGCATGATTGATTTTGGTTAAGCGGTGTGAGACCCCAATTCAATATCTTTCTCGGATTCTTTGGAGGAGGTTGGTCCACGGTAGTTGTACTTGGTACTGCCTCCTTGGTGGCCCTTAAATATTCTGTTTCTCATAAAAAATATTTCGCTTGACACTGTTATACTAATGAGTAATGACAATGTGCTTAATCTTCAAAAATCTGTAAAATTTAAGCTTTTTAGCTATAAATTATCTCAGCCTTTGAAAGAGTTGTATAGTTTACTCACCCAAGTTAGATTTAGTTCAATGTTGTTAATAGTTGTAAACCAATGTAGAAATATTAAAACGGAAGCACATCTTTTGGATTTGGAAAACCTGTTTACAACCCGTTTTTCATTTCTACCCGTTTCTTCTCTCGTTGGTAAGAAAAATACTACTAGAGTATTTTCTGATAATATCCACACACTCACTAACCAAGGCCACCCAAATTTTCTATAATTTATCGGGATTAGAAACTTTTGAGCTATCAATGCCTATTTATAGAAAGAATCACAAAGAGTATGTCTTTTCCGATGGATGTCTATCGAATAAATGTGATTCTTGAGACCAAGAGCCGGATCCATTCACATGGTGGCTATTTATGGAACTTGGTGTCCATGTGGACACTCTACGGGTCGACCCGACCCGCTCCATAATCCAACAATTGTAAATCCTCTCATTTTTCGTTTATTGTTTTCCATTATTTTTCTTTTGTTTCGTATTTGAGATTGCCAAATGCTTCTTCAATCGGATGCTGCCTGTTTTGTTTTTCAAATATGTGGAGTTGAAAATTGTTTTCGCCTTGTAGAAACAGAAGGAACATGGAAAATTAAAATATTGGTGACAAGTTGACGACCAAAGTAGATCAAAAGAAATTGATATTTGTCATAGTTGCACCTGGTTTGTGAAAATGTGTTGGTTCATGTTCTATATCGATTATTTGAGAGTTTCCAAATAATTATTTAAATCAAATGAGTTACTTCACTTGACACTCTAAGATTTTAAGCTGGATTTTCCTAACATGGTATCGGAGTCAAGGTTATGAGAATTCTTCTCTTATTCCCTCGTATTTAAATCACTCGTGCAAGATGGGAGTTGCATATTTCTCTTCATTATCTTATAGTCAAATTATCCGTAAAAATAGGGGTTGCACTTAAAAGCGGGTGTTAGATTCCTATCCCATATCGATCACCTGAGAGTTTCCAAATCATTATACAACTCAAATGAGTTACTCCACTTGACACTATATTGTTTTAAGTTGGATCCTCTTAACATAGGCCTTGTAAAGAATTAGTGGTAGATAAAGTTTTGATATAAAAAAGGAAAAAAAGATAATATTTTTTGTAATCTAAGTATGCAATATATATCTGAAATTAATTTTTATTCACCGATTATATATTGAATTATTTACGAAGATGAGCTATCATGATTATTTGAGTTTTGTGGCATCGAAACTACAATTAGGTTTAGTCATCTAGTTGCTTGGTAATTGGATTGAATAGTTCAGGTGGTTAGAATCCCACATCGAATTTGTGAAGCTTTTCAATGTAGTCTATATGTGAAAGGAGTTACTTCACTTAACATCATATGGTTTTAGGTCGGAACCTCCTACTATGGTATCAGAACTAGGTTTGAGAAGTCTTGTTTGTTTATCCCCGACTGTTTGAATGTTTGTTTGTTTCTTCCGTTGTTTGATCGAATCACGTGCAAGACCGGGTTGCACGTGAGGGTAGGTGTTAGATTCTCACATCGAATTTGTAAGGCTTCTCAAGATAATCTGTATATGAAAGAAGTTATTCTACTTAACAGTATATGGTTTTAGGCATGTACCTCCTAACATGTTTCTCCTACCCTTACGTTTCAGGAATGGATTGAGGTAAATGAGTGCAGTTCCCTGGTGGACACGTTGTACAAGGCTCTTGATGAGGTACTCCTCAATAAATAAAATAAAATTAAGCCATGTAAAATAGAAAATGATCACGAGTTGTTATGTCTGGGGGGTTCGGTTGATGTGTAACGATGCAGGTTGTGAAACTAGCTGAATGCGACATCTACAGTTTCAGTCCCGATTCGGATGCAGATCCGTTTATCGAGAGAGGAGCTATGTGAGTATCATATCACTACTATTCTAATTGATAGAAATTGAGCAACAATCGTGACAGTTACTCTTTCCTGTATTTTTCAGATGGTCATTCAATTTCTTCTTCTATAATAGAAAGCTCAAGCGAGTTGTGAGCTTCCGTTTCTGCTGTATAAGGTGATTTATTCAGGGTGTTTTTTGTAAGCATCTTCTATGTTTTTCTTTTCTGTTCCCAGAAAACATGGAACAAAAACAGAAAATCAATAACAAAAAGATCTGTTCATGTTTGTTCCCTTACTTGTAGAACAAATTTCTTGGATGAGAACAGAAGCTTATGTTTTTGGTTTTTGTTCAAAGTTTTCAAGAGGAACAAAAAAATCAAAAAACACGAACCAAGCGCCACCTCCATATGCCGTCCTTCAAACCTCTCAGGTTTCAGTAGCTCGATGCTAAGATTATGTTTGATCTGATATTTTCTGTTTGTGGCAGCAACCTGGTGGCTGAGGGTTTTGACACCGATGCTCGGTGTTTCGAGGAAGATGGGGAAATATTTGATGACATGGACATGTGAAGACGTAGGCGAGGTTGCGGTTTGTGTTTGTTCATAATGTATGTATACAACTCTTAGTTCCTCTAAGTTTAGGAGTCTTGGCTAAAGACCATGTACTTAGAACAATAGGGTTGCATATTACTTAGAATGATCGGGTTGCAAATGCTTGTTGCTTCCCTGGCGGTCTTGTTTAATGATAATTTCGTCCGATGGAATTTCTCCCTCTTCGGGGGATTGAGCTTGTAAAGTGCTGTACTAAGGGCGGTTCGTTTACTTGCAAAGTGATTTTTAGGTGCTCGAAACAGCAACTATGGTGCCATTTGTTTAGGCACGGTTTGCTAATGTATTTTTTTTTTTCCTCGAAGTATTTTTAAAAATTTTAAAGTTATTTTGACAAAAACTAGACGGGTGTTTGATATTGTAGGAATAATATTTAAATATTATTTCCGTATAAATAATCATTTTTTTTTAAGGGAATCTCAGTGGTGTGAAGAAAGTTTTATTGATAAAACTTAGAAAAGCCGATGTCTGACCCCTGAAAAAGAATCGAAACAACAAATAATCTAGCAAAGAACAAAAAAAATCAATCAAAAACTATGATTTAAAAAATTCTTTTAATTTTCTGAATACTAAAGAAGCGGAGTCAATTTAGTCTTAAGCCTCCACAAATAATAGTCGAGCATTCTCATATAGACCAGAAGATTTGATTATCTTTACCACTTTTTAACGTGCAGCTGCATTAGTTTTCCTATAAATAATTGTTTAATTGTGAAAATTGAAGACTTGAAAAAAAAAAAAAAACAAAAAAAAAACTGAATTTGAGAATTTCTAGTCAATTGTTTTTCATTTACATGACTTTCTGGGTACAAGGATGGGTTGCTCTTTGCCCGAGGGACCTCTCATGAGGGGGAGGATCAGGCACATCAGCACATCAGATTTGAATGTAGTATAAAATTTTTAAAAACAAAAAGCCATTAACTTGCAAAACAAACGTTGATTTTAGATTTTAACTATTATTTTTACTTAAAACCAAGAAGTAACTAAAGAAAAAAAATATCAAAAATCTACTTAAAAGATTAAATTTACAAGATGGTCCCCCAACATTTTTTTTTTGCACTAAATAGTCCTACAAAAAGCGTCATTTTGTACCAAATAGTCCTGAATTTTTTGAATTGACGATTTTACCCTTCCTTCACTACTTCTTCATCTCTACCCTTCCTTCCATTGTTCACACATATTCTCTGCGTGCAATCCCTTTCTTAGACACAAACGTGCTCGTCCAGTGCCTCGGCACCGCCGTGCTCGTCCCTTGCCATCATCCTCGACCTCTCTGTTAACATCCACTGCCATCATCTTCTTCGTCTGCCGCCAGATTTGAAATTTCGTCGTGCTTTTGCTGACTTGAGATGCTCTAACGAGATTACATTGGAGTTTCATGGAATTTCGTTGTGCTTTGCCGAAGGCCTGAGATTTGCAAATAGTTATCCATCATCGCAGCCATTTGTCTCGTTTTGTTGTTCTCGTGTTCGTTGTCGAGTGTCACGGTCTAAACTTGTCCAGTGCTTGTTCTCGCACATGACCGCTTACTCGTGACACTTTTAATTTGTTTTCTAGAATAGTTTAGTGTAGTATAGTTTAGTTTAGTTTATTTCTTTCATTTCTTGTAAAAAGACCTCATCATGTCTCCTCGAGTATAATAATGTCTATTGCTGTCACTTGTATTTTTTGTTTAAAGTATTATGTGGGAGGACATACTCTTGAAGTCATTCAAGTCTTTCACACCTTGTAGCCTTTGATATTAATACAATTGTTGTTGTTATTGTAATTGTATTCTTCTCTACATTGCCGGCATGTGTTGTTGTAGGGAAACTCATTGCTATTAAAAACTGCTTCCGCTATTTGATATTCTCTGATCTTCAGATTTGCTACTAGGCGATCCCCTAGTTAGCGCCGCACGGGCCGCTTTCCAGCCTCGAAAAGCTCGGATCGTGACAGTTGGTATCAAAGCAACTGAGCGATCCATTGCCTGACCACGTTGCTAAAACCCATGACGACTAAAGATCGTCTTGACGCCCTTGAACAAAGCGTTTTCGCATCGACGTTGTTGTAGCTCTTCTTCAAAACCCCAATGCTAATAGGAAGGGGACGTCTCATAATCCCCAAATCGATCACCTGATTGAACGGGTGGACCGAGTTGCCGCAACATCCACTGGCCATCATGCTGAGATGGTAAAATCAATCTTGGAGCTCTAGGGGGAACTAGAAGAACTGAGGAACATTGTATACCGGGCTCTTGCTAAAGACCCCGATCAACCAACTTCGAGGGTTCGTGTTCCCGAACCTCAATCCTATGGCAGCGCAAGAGACACCAAGGAGCTGGAAAATTTTCTATTCGATATGGAACAATATTTTCGAGCTACCCAGGCCACGGCTAAAGACACGAATGTGACGACTGCCACCGTGTATCTAAGCGGAGATGCCAAGTTGTGGTGGCGAACGAAATACTAAGATATCCAAGCAGGAGAATGCACCATCGAAATATGGGAAAGTGTCAAGAAGGAATTGAAAGCCCAATTCCTCCCTAAAAATGTCGAGTACTTGGCCCGACGACAATTGAGAGAATTAAAACAAATTGGAAATGTACGAGAGTATGTAAAAAAGTTCCAAAGTCTTATGTTAGACCTTCGCTCAATGTCAGAGAAGGATAAATTGTTTTGGTTCCTTGACGGTCTCAAGAATTGGATACAGCAAGAGGTCCAAAGACAACGCCCCCAGAATATGTCTACTGTAATATCTGCTGCCGAACACTTGGTCGACTACTCTGTTGAGTCTACCAACAACAATGAGAGACAAAAAGACGAAAATGGAAATCGGAATGATAGGAATGAGGGACTATTTCAGAAATTTGGGATGCCTAAGAATGGATGAGCTCTAAATACGAACTTCTCACAGAAGAACCAGTATAAAGGTCAATCCTCCTACTCAGGTCAGTCATCCAATACAGGACAGACCTTTAATTCAACCAATCGTTCTCCATTTTGGGGTAACAATACCCAGGGAAGTTCCTCTCTTCCTTGTCTTTTATGCAGAGGTCTTCATCCGATTTCGGAGTGTCCTCACAAACATGCCTTAACGGCTCTACAAATATCGATCCAGGCAAACCACTCAGATAATCAAGAAGAAGAAGAAAAAGAAGAGGAGACATGAATGAGTGTTGTTCGTATGCTTAATACAGTTAGACAACAAACTTCCCCTGTTTGGAAAGACTCGCCCAAAGGTCTCATGTTTGTGGACCTAAAAATCAATGGGAATAATACCCAAGCACTGGTCGATACTGGTGCCACACACAACTTCATATCCGATACCGAGGCACCGCGTTTGGGCTTATACTTGGAGAAAGAATTTGGTAGGATGAAAGCCGTGAATTCTGTTGCGCACCCTATTGTTGGGATAGCAAAAGGGGCCTCTGTAAAGATTCATTCATGGGATGGAACAACCAACTTCACAGTGGTCTCTATGGATGATTTTCATGTCATACTGAGGATGGAATTTTTTAGGGAGACAAAATCAGTCCCTATGCCATTTACTGCTTCTCTTTGTGTGATGGGGGATAAACCGTGCATGATCCCTTCTGTTCAACAACCAACTTCAGATAAGTTCCTTTTGTCCATGCAATTCAAGAAAGGAGTTCGTCGAGGGGAGCCCAATTTTGTGGTTGTACTTGCTGCGGAAGATAATTCCTGAGGGGATGACCCCTACTGCAATAAAGGAGTTACTGAACCACTTTAATGATGTGATGCCAGCCAAACTCCCAAGAAAATTACCTCCTCAGCGAGGTGTGGATCATCAGATTGAACTCATTCCAGGTGCCCGACCGCCTGCTCGTGCACCCTATAGGATGTCTTCTCCAGAACTTGTTGAATTACGAAAACAACTTACAAAGATGTTGGACTCTGGCTTGGTACGCCCTTCCAAATCTCCTTATGGTTCTCCAGTGCTATTCCAGAAGAAGCATGATGGCAGCTTACGAATGTGTGTTAACTACCGAGCCCTCAACAAACTCACAATCAAGAACAAGTATCCGATTCCATTGATTACCGACTTGTTCGACCAGCTAACGAGGGCCAAGTATTTCACGAAACTTAACCTACGGTCAGGATATTACCAAGTTCGTATTGCCGAGGGAGATGAGGCAAAAACGGCATGCGTCACGCGTTATGGATCTTTTGAGTTTTTGGTAATGTCTTTTGGGCTTATGAATGCTCCTGCAACCTTTTGCACGCTGATGAACCAAGTGTTCCGTGACTATCTTGACAAGTTCGTGGTCGTCTACCTGGATGACATTGTCGTCTACAGCTCTAGAATGGGGGATCATATCGAAGACTTGGGATTGGTATTTCAAAAACTTCGGGAGAATGAGTTGTATGTTAAGGAAGAAAAGTGTTATTTTGCTCAGACCAATATCAAGTTCCTAAGACACATCATTGAGAAATAAAGGATCCGCATGGATACTGATAAGATCAAAGCGATCCAAAATTGGAAGGTACCCTCCGACCTAAAGGAGGTGCGTTCCTTCTTAGGATTAGCCAACTACTATCGCCACTTCATTGAAGGGTTTTCTCGGAGATGTGCCCCTCTTACGGAATTGCTGAAAAAGGAAAAGAAGTGGGATTGGACCTTGAAGTGCCAATTTGCTTTCGAAGACTTGAAAAAGGCAGTTATGAGTAACCCCGTATTGGCTCTACCAGATATACTGAAACACTTTGAAGTTCAGACAGATGCTTCAGATTTTGCTCTAGGTGGGGCATTTCTATAGGACAATCACCCAGTGGCCTACGAGAGTCACAAATTGAATACTACTGAGAAAAAGTATTCGGCTCACAAAAAAGAGCTCATTGCAATAGTACACTTCCTTCGGGGTTGGAGACATTACTTATTGGGGTCTGTATGCGCGAGGATTCACATCATCGTCCTTACGGTATTGACTACTCACAAGTATACAAGGTCTAGTTTTAATATAATGGATCTTGTAAGATCGGATATCGTTCCACTGGGAATGACGTGTATTTCGTTTGAATATTGTGATTAAAATAGTTTCATATTATCTCGACTAATCAAAATTTGTTTGTTTTCTATTTAATCTACTAAGATAAATGACAACTATTAGGTTAGTTCTAATTACACTAATTACTTAGGTATTGATCTCTTTCATATAATGCATAATTAACGTCATTTAGTTAGCTATAACGATTTTTATCTATTCCGACAATTTCTGTATCAATAACTCCTCCGCTACCTCTCCCGAGTGTAAGACGGAGGATTACACGACTTCGTGTCAACGAAAAAGTCCCCCCTCAACGCCTTAACGACCCTAAGTCGCGTGAGTCTTAAGTCAACGTCATAGATTACATACGTTCTAACGCTCTCCCGGGTCGTTAGAACGTCACGTTGTATTTACCCTAGTCCGAATCCGGGGTTACCTCTCCCGAGTATCAAACCCCGTATTCTCGGTTTATCAATACAAGAATAATATCAAGAATAACGGTAAACACAATTGGATTTCGACAAACAACACGTTAAAGTAACATTAATTCATTCAACTAAACAATTACATGATATCAACTATACCTAAGTAACATTTAACTACTACTACAAGATCCAGCCATATACCATACAAAATAAGATGGATTCAACATTGTTAGATATGAAAAAAGTAATTACAAAGATAAAAACAAGAGAAGAACGATCAAATCTGGAAGTGAAACGGTCCACTATCGCTAATGATCGATCCGCAAGTACTTGTCTTTGCCCGAATGATGAATCTCCTTCTTGATCTTCAAAATATAGCTTAAGAAATCTCTACCAGGTTAGGGTTCATCAACAACCCTTTTCAGACATGGAAAAGGGGTATAAATAGGCCAAAGGTTTCAAAAATATCTAAAAAGATATTTTGGCCTATTCTGCAAAATACGCCTAGGCGGTAGAAACTTCGCCTAGGTGGAGTTTAAGTCGGTTAGAAATCCGCCTAGGCGATGGTTTATTCGCCTAGGCAGAGGACTAACTTCTTCGTCTTCTTTCTTTCTGATGGATTTCCGCTTAAGCGGTAGAAACTTCGCCTAGGCGGATTTTAGCACTTCAGCACTTCTAGCAGTTCAGCACGTCCAGTCTTCTGACGGAATTCTGCCTAGGTGGTGGAAACTTCGCCTAGGCGGATTTCAACTTTTTAGCACTTTCAACCTTCTGATAGATTTCCGCCTAGGCGGTGGAAACTTCGCCTAGGCGGATTTCATCTTTTCAGCTTTTCAACATTCTGACGGATTTCAGCCTAAGCCGTGGAAACTTCGCCTAGGCGGATTTCATCTTTTCAGCTTCTCATCTTTCTGACAGATTTTTGCCTAAGCGATGGAAACTTCGCCTAGGCGGATTTGCGCTGTTCTTTGAAACCTTTTTTTTTTTTTTTTTTTCTTCTTTTGGCTACCTTTTTTTTCCACCATTTTGCTCAGTTTGTCGATTGTTTAGGTCCCTACTCCTGACTTATAAAAATAGCTAAAAAGATATTAAACCTTTAATAAAATACTCGAAAACTGGAAAATTCGGTTTAGAATTAGATAGGTATTTTACACCTATCAGGGTCCAAATTTGTAGTCAAGACTGACAACACAACGGTGAATCACTTTCAAACACAACCAAAGCTAACCTCCAAACAAGCTTGGTGGCAGGAACTACTGGCAGAGTTCGACTTTGACTTCGAATACAAAGCAGGTAGGACCAACCAAGTTGCCGATGCCTTGAGTCGGAAGGCCGAGATTGCCACGATGAAGTTCTTGGCTCATGTTGCTACGAGTGAGTTAAACACTAACTTGAGGGATAGGATAAAAGTAAACTTAACCAAGGACCCGTTAGCCCGATCCCTACTCAAGCTAGCAGCAGAAGGGAAGTCCCGTCAATTCTGGGAGAAGACGATTTGCTGTTCACCAAGGGTAACCGACTGTATGTGCCTTGGGCCGGGGAACTTTGAAAACTTCTCCTTAAAGAGTACCATGATACACCGTGGGCTGGGCACTCTGGATGGCAGAGGACATTGGCTCTCTTGAAACATGGATACTATTGGCCGCAAATGTGTGAAGAAGTGATGGACTATACAAAGACTTGTCTTACTTGCCAACAAGATAAGGTCGAAAAGGCTAAGCTCCTAGGTTTGTTGGAGCCCTTGCTAATTCTTTACAAACCATGGGAAAGTATCTCCCTGGATTTCATTACAAATTTACCAGAAGTCGGAGAAATTTGTGGAATTTTGGTGGTAGTGGATTGATTCTCGAAGTACGCAACATTTATTCCAAGACCCAAGTTCTGCTCTGCTGAGGACACCGTCACCTTGTTCTTCAAACATGTCGTCAAGTATTGGGGTGTCCCAAAAAGCATCATCAGTGATCGAGATGCGTGATTTACTGGTTCCTTTTGGACTGAACTTTTCAAGCTTCTCGGGTTATCCATCAACCTTTCCTTAAGCTATCATCCCCAAACTGATGGTCAGACAGAGAGATTTAATGGACTTCTGGAGGAGTACCTACGCCATTATGTCAATTCCATCCAGAAAAACTGGGTACAACTACTCAACATAGCCCAATTTTGTTTCAATTCTCACAAAAACTCATCTACTAACAAAAGTCCATTTGAGATTGTTACAGGCCAGCAACCACTGTTACCCCACTCAGTGGGTATGCCATATAAAAGGAAGTCTCCAAGGGCTTTCAACTTTACCAAGGAATGGGAGCAAAACACCGAAATTGCTAGAGCATATCTTGAGAAAGCTTCCAAGAGAATGAAAAAATGGGCCGACCAAGGACGAAGACCTCTAGAGTTTCACTCGGGAGATCTTGTGTTGATCAAGCTTGTACCAGAACAACTTCGCTTCTTGCGCCGAGTGGACAAACGTCTAGTTCGCAAGTATGAAGGCCTTGTTCCAGTTCTTGAAAAAATTGGTAAGGCCTCGTATAAGGTTGAGACTCCTGCATGGATGAAAGTTCACCCAGTGTTTCATGTTAGTTGCCTCAAACCATTCCATGCCGATCAAGATGACCTTACTCGCAACCACCCTTCTCGACACCAAATTAGCACCAGGCCTCTAGTCGTTCGACAAATAGAAGAGATTTTGTCTGATAGAGTGATCCGTGCCTCACGCTGACAACATCATGAGTATTTAGTAAAGTGGAAAGGACTTGGAGATGAGGAGATTAGCTGGGAAAATGCAGAAGACTTGCTGCCATTTGTGGACATCATCAAAGAATACAACGAGATAAAGTCTACGAGGGCGTCGACTGCTCAAGTGGGGGAGGATGTCACGGTCTAAGCTTGTCCAGTGCTTGTTCTCGCACATGGCTGCTTACTCGTGACACTTTTCATTTGTTTTCTAAAATAGTTTAGTGTAGTATAGTTTAGTTTAGTTTAGTTTATTTCTTTCATTTCTTGTAAAAATACCTCATTATGTCTTCTCGAGTATAATGATGTCTATTATTGTCACTTGTATTTTTTTGCTTAAAGTATTATGTAGAAGGACATACTCTTGAAGTCATTCAAGCATTTCACACCTTGTAACCTTTGATATTAATACAATTGTTATTGTTATTGTTATTGTAATTGTATTCTTCTCTACATTGCCGGCATTTGTTATTGTAGGGAAACTCGTTGCTATTGAAAACTGCTTCCGCTATTTGATATTCTCTGATCTTCAGGCTTGCTACTAGGCGATCCCCTAGTTAGCACCGCACGAGCTGTTTTCCAGCCTCGAAAAGCTCGGACCGTGACATCGAGCATGAGATATGGTCAGCTCAAATTGTATTAATGTTGCTTGTTTAAACCTGCATTCTAGGTGTTCGATAAAAGTTCTCAATGGGAAGAAACAATGTATAACCTTCTTTGCATTCGATTTATTCAAAAATAAAATAAAATTGAAGCCTTAATTGCTCAACTCAAAAGTATTTTTGAATCAAATTCATTTCACGAATCAATCGAGTGCCATGGTTTGTATAAAATTCGTGTCCAGGTCTGGGATTGGTGAAATCTTTCATTACCCAGAATTTCTTGAAGAAAATAGGGTTGAGAGAAGACGACCTCTACAAAAACATTTCTAACTTTCTCTACTAATTCGTTGGGTTTTTTTATATGCATATGGAACTTAGGGTTCATTTGTTTGAGTTGATTTGGTTGGATTGAATGGTGAATTTGATATGTATATATATGTGTGTGTGTGTGGAATTTAGGGTTTTTTTTTTGCTGGATTGATTTGGTTTGTATTGGAAAAAGAGAAAAAAGTGAACCGAAAAATAAAAAACTTTGCAATTTTTTCTCTTTTTTTCCTGTTATGTTTTTTTTTGTTATGTTTTTTTTTTTGTTAGTTTAGTGTTTTTTTTTTTTTTTTTTTGCCAAGACAAAAAAAGAGAACTGTTTCCCCAAAAAAAAAAAAGAAGGAACAAAGAAACAGAAACAGGAGTAAATGAAAAAAAAACTATAAATTCTCTCACTTTCATAGATTTGTTCTTTTATTTGACTGTGTAGGAGAGCAGATTATGTAGATTATTTAAGTAGGATGTGAGTTATTAATTTATCTGATTTGTTTGTGATGCAGATTGGTTGTACATTGATCTTAAATTACGAAGACAATATTGGTGGAAGGGAAGATATTACAACAACTTAGACTTTTTTTTTTTTTTCTCTTTTTCTTTTTCTCCTTTTTTTTTGGGGGGGGGGGGGGGGGCAAGAATGAGATTGTTTTTGTTACATATATCCAAATTTTCTTTTATGCATTCTTTGAGAATTTAGAAAAAAATATTTATGTAGTTTGATATTATGTATTTTATATGAGATTAAATTGAGACATGTTTATTTATTATGAGAGTTTATTTACATATGTTTGGATTGTATGTTGCAATGAATTTTTGTTTCCTTGAAATTAGTATTGTTCTAGATATTTGTCTCAAGTTCTAATGGTGACGAATATATGTTTTTAGCAAGAAATTTAGTTTGTCACTAAATATGAATTATTAGCGAGGAAATTACTCAAATAAAATTTGTTGCAAATCATTATTTTTAGTGAGAAATTTATTTGGTCGCTAGCTATTAGTAACGAAATTATTCAAATAAATTTCATTGCAAAATGTGACTTTTAGTGACCAAGTAGATTATTTAGTGAGAAAATTAGCGATGAAATATTTCCTTACTAAATTCATAGTTTTTAGCGAGGAATTCAAAATTTGTTACTAAAGACTTTTGTTGACGAGATTTCTGCAATGACCGTGACGACGAATCTATTTCCTTGTTAAAAAGCTTTAGCGACGAAATCACTACTTTTAGAGACAAATTTTTTTCTTGCTAAAATGTTTTTTTCTTGTAGTGTGTATGTGTGTGTGTGTGAGAGAGAGAGATAGAAAAGAGTAGCGATACCACTAGTTCGATTTCGGTCCAGTTTCACATAAAATCAAAACCAAAATCATTAGAAATATATCAAACCAAAATCGCAACCAAAACCGCCGGTCTTTTTAAATGGTTTTAAAACCAAATCATTTAAATTTATTCAAAACCAAAACCAAAACCAAAACAGTGAAACCATTTAAGATTTTTCGATTTTATAAAAACCAAAAACAAAACCAAAACTACGAAATTGCGGAGCGTTGTTTTTTATATATAAATGGGACAAAGACTTAGTTGTTGCAGTTGTAAACAAAAACATAACTAAAATATAAAATATAAATTCTACAAAACAAAACCAAACCACAAAATAACCATAATTAAAGTTTCTAACCAGTAACCATAGTTAAAGTGACGTTGGTGGCTATGAAGCTGATGAGTGACGATAGTGGCGCCGTTTACTGGTGGAATGAAAGTATGGAACGGTGATGACTGATGATAGAAAAAGAAGAGACTTAGAGAATCAAAGATGAGACTGAGAGTTTGAGAGAACAAATAAGGAGAGGGAGGAAAGGAATTGAGGAATAGGTCGAACGGCTGTGAAATCAAAAACGAAAATATGAAACCCTTACATACATATATATAAGAGGGCTGAAAGTGTAAATAAATAATAAAAAAACATAAATATTAGGATTAAACTCTAAATATTTTAAAAAAATAAGGGTATATATGTAATAAAAATATATCTAAAATATCGATTTTGCTGTTCGATTTCATGGTTCGATTTTGTGGTTCAGTTTTGAGACTCGGTTTCACAGTTTCTATCCCAAAACCAAAACCAAACTGCTTCGGTTACTAATTTCAAAACCAAACCATATAGTCGGCTTTAAAACGAACCATTCGGTTTGGTTCTCGCGGTTACCCATCGGTTCAGTTTTTTGTGGCACCCCTAGAAAAGTGACTTGGTTTATGCCCCTGGTGGAGTAGAATTTATGTTGGGTATATCGTATGGTTATTTTGGTAAAATGGAATAGGTACGACGGCTTGATAGAACTTGAATGGCGTAAAAGTGAAATATAACATGCCGTGTAAAATCGTCACAAAAAGACAAAATGACTATTCTGTAACATATTTTTTTTAAAAAAATATTTGATAGTTTTGCTCTTTATGAGGATTTCTTGGTAACTGCCTTTAAAAAAAGTATATATAGATATTTGTTTTTTGGTTTCAATTGTCAAAAAACTTGGAACAGAAACTAGTAACAAATTGTGCTTGCTATATTTCCATTCTCATTCCATTCCATTCCAAAATAAGAATTGTGCTCACTTTTTGTATAGAAATGAGAAAAAAAAAATTCTCATCATTCCCGTCCCATTCCCAACCAAAAATCGTCTTTTACTCTGCTCCTAGAACAATCATCTCCATCGTTCCGATAACCTCTATCACATTCATCTTCGTCTGCTCCGATCACATCTATTACCTTTGTCTTCCATAATCATCCTCCATCACCTTTGTTGTTGTCTTTGCCTTCCTTATTCTCTATCATCTTCGTTGTCATCGTTGTTTTTTGTGTTCGTCTGATTCTTCGTCTTTCGCTCGTCGTCATTGTTCTTCGTCCTCCTCCTCTGGTTTGTCGTCGTGCTCTGGCTCGTCGTCATTTTCGTCGTCTGCCTGGTTTCGATTTCGATTTCAAAATCGCTTCAAAATCACATTTCGATTTCGAAATCAATTTCGATTGGACTTTAGGGTTCAATTTTGATTTCAATTTTGATTGGGGTTTAGGGTTCAATTTTGATTGCGATTTCAATTTCGATTGGGATTTAGGATTTCGATTTCGATTGTGGTTTACGGTTTGATTGTTTGATGATTTCTTGATTGTGATTTAGGATTTGTTCTTGATTTCTTGGATATTGTTACCAAACACGATTCTGTTACTAGATAAAAAAAAATTGTTACCGAACGTGATTCTATTCCGAAGAAGAAAATAAAATTCTCATCCCATCTCATTCCATTCCTATCCCACTACATGGGATGGGCACGAAATGGTTACTAAATGCCACCTATATTTCCTAGATTTTATTATGGGACACATCATATATAAGGGTATGATGTTGGTATGGTGTCTAGATATTGTTTGGTTTAATTTTTAAAAAATATTTTAAACATTTAGAAAATAATATTTGAAATTGTGTGACCTTATTTGATTTAGTTTTAAAAAATATATTATTTATTAATAATACATTAAAAATTAAAAATAATATGATTAATGAAATACTAGTGTATAAACCATGTCAGAAGGCACAAATTAAAAATAATCTTAATTGTCTTTTTAAAATCACATGCTAATATTAAAAAACAAGTTGAACAAATCGATTCAATCTGTTGAAGTATCGGCTAGTCCTAAAAATAAATCGATTTACTCCAGAAGCAAACTATACGAGCCATGAGGAAAGCAGAGGATGAAACAATGCATGAAAGGCATAACCATTATAAAGTAGACAATCATAGGCAAATTTCTATTTTACTAGCTTGTATTAGATGAAATATTACTATTGTTAAGATAATTGAAAAGTGGAGAATATGAACAATATATTGATTTTTGTGAAAAAGATACATGGAATGCAATGATATACACAACTATTTATAGGAAAATAGGAGACCCAAGGGTTAAGGTTTTTCCCTAATGGGCTAAGTGGGCCAAGTCCATATATTACATTAACATCCCTTCTCAAACTCAAGGTGGTAAGTGGGAGGTGAACTTGAGTTTGGAAATCAAAGAGTGAAAGCGTCCAGGTGGATAAGCCTTAGTAAATATGTCTGCTATCTAATCGGCTAAACTGACAGATTGTAGACGAATCGTATTCCAGAGAATGTGATGATGAATGAAGTGACAATCAATCTCGATGTGTTTTGTACGCTTGTGGAAGATATCATTATGGGCGATTTGAATAGCACTCTTATTGTCATAGTGTAGGGTAGTAGTAGTTGGAGAAAAGATGCCCACGTTAGCGAGTAGCCATCGAAACCAAAGAAATTCTTGAGTTGTATCAGTCATGTCACAATATTCATCTTCAGTTCTAGAACGAGGAACCACAATTTGTTTCTTACTACGTCAGGAAATGAAAGAGTTACCCAAGAAAAAACAGTAACCAATGGTTGAACATCTGTCGGTGGGGTTTCCGGCCCAATCGACATCCGAATAAGATTGTAAGATGGGAACAGACTGAGTTGAGAGATGATGTCCATGAAATAAAGTACCCTTGACATACCGAAGGATGCGAAGAACAGTTGAGTAATGAGTGGTTTGAGGAGCAGACAATAATTAACTGACTAGATGAATGGCATAGGCAATATCAGGGCAAGTGACAATGAGGTATACAAGACTTCTAACTAGTTGGCGATATAGAGTGACATCTTGAAGAGGTGAACCATCGAGTGGAGTAAATCTGATGTTCGTCTTGAGAGGAGTAGTGACAATGGTTGAGTCAGTGATCCCAGCCCTAAAAAGGAGATCTGAGGCATATTTGGCCTGAGAGAGAAAATATCCTTCTGAACCAAATGAGACTTTGAGGCCAAGAAAATAGGTGAGAACACCAAGATCTTTCATCTTGAATTGTCCATTGAGAAACATTTTAAGTTCAGAAATACTGGATAGATCATCTTCAATAATAACCATGTCATCTACGTACAATTAAATAAGGATAATACTGTTGGTAGTATGAAAAATAAATAGAGTTGAATCATGAGCACTAGGTGTGAACCCAAACAAATGAATGGTAGTGTTGAATTTGGTGAACCAGGAACGTAGAGCTTGTTTCAAACTATATAGGACACGACGAAGGCAACAAACTTTATTTCGAGGAGAAGCTAAGCCGAGAGGGGTATACATATTGACTTACTCAAGAAGATCGCCATTGAGAAATAAATATTTAACATCCATTTGAAAGATAGTCTATTTTTTAATGGCAGCGAAGATAAGAAGTGTACGGACATATGTGAATCTCGCCACTGGAGCAAAGTCTCTTCATAATCAATGCCATATTTCTGAGCAAATCCCTTAGCAATAATTCGGGCTTTATATCTTTCAATAGAGCCATCAGAAAGTTTCTTGATATTAAACATCCATTTGCACCCAATAAGAGTTTTTCTAGCAGAGAGATCAATAATATTCCAGGTATGAATTTTGGCTGGGGCCTGAAGTTATTCGTCCATTGCTTTCTGTCAAAGAGGATTAGTACTAGCTTCCTTATAGGATTGAGGCTTATGCATATGAAGTATAGTGGAAAACTAATGGTAATTAGTGAGATAAGAGGGACGATGAATTACCCTAATAGATCTGCGGGAGTGATCTGGAGGATGGCTCTCAGAGGGAGTCGATGCAGACTTATTAGACATAAAAATATCTTCAAGAAAGACCGATTGAGTCAGAGGGGTGAGGTTAACTGGTGGTTTTGGAGTTGGAGTTGGGTTTGGAGGGGTAAGGTCAGCTGGTGGTTCTGGAACTGAAGGGGTAGGATCAGCTGTTGATTATAAGGTGGACTCAACATTACCTAAAACTGGATCCTCAAGAAATAACTCAATAGATGGATCAGTAAAGAATTTGGAGTTAGTGATGGTTAACATGTTAAATAACTGTAACGAAGAGAACATTTGATGTTCCCAAAAAATGACATGACAAGAGATACGAAGAGTTTTAGAAATAGGATCCCAATACCGATACCTCTTATGTTTAATACCATATCTAATGAAACAACACAGGTGAGCCCTTGGTTCTAGTTTGTTGTGTTCATGGGATTTGAGAAGAACAAAACAAGCGCAACTAAAGGCACTGAGTTTAGAGTAATCAGGAGGTTTACCAAAAAGGCGCTCGAATGGGGACTGATTCTGGATTGTGGTGGAAGAGGGACACAATTGATTGTGTATACTGCAGTTAAGGCAATATCACCCCATAAATTCTCAGTACATGATGAAGAAATGAGGAGAGCACGAACGGTGTCAAGAATGTGTCTCTGTTTGCGTTCGACTTGTCTATTTTGTTAAGAGGTTCCAAGACACGAGCGGTGAGGATGCGTGCCATTTTTGTAAATTAGGTTTAGAAAAACATGGTCTTTGTATTCCATTACATTATCTGAGCGAAAAACTTTGATATTCCGAGATAATTGAGCTGAAGAAAAATCAAAATATATTTGAAAGAGTTCAGATTTGGTTTTTATAAGAAACAACCATGTATATCGAGAATAGGCATCCACAAATATAACAAAATAGCGAGCACTACCCATTGTTGCATAAGAAGAAGGCCCCAAACATTAGAATGTATTAAATCAAAAGGTATAAGGAAAATAGACTGACTCTTATTAAAAAGTAAAGTTGATTGTTTTGCAACTTGACAACAAATACAATGGAAAAGACTCATGTTGAAATGAACCTAATTGACCACTAGAAATAAGAGAACGAAGACGATTGGATGAAGTGTGACCTAACTGAGACTGCCACAATTCCACGGGAGAAAATGTTGGGATGGATGTGGGTGATTGGTTTGGTGATAATGAGGATAGGACTTGGAGGTGAGTGAGCTCAAAGAAGCGTCTAACTTTATAGGCAATTCCAAAGAGTTTTCCTATTTGAGGGTCCTGCACACTACAACCAGTAAAAGAAAAATGCAAATCAAATCCAAGATCACATAGTTGTCTTATAGATATAAGGTTAAGCGTAAAATTAGAGACCAAATATGTATGAAGGAGAGACAAATGAGAACTGTCACCATATCCAGTGTGGCTGGCCAACATATTTGATCTATTCGCAGTGTGAATAGTAGATGCAAGTTCATCACGGGTTTTAGAGAAAAAGATAGAGATATCAGATGTCATGTGATTTCAACAGGTAGAATCTAAAATACCATCGAGATGTACCTGGTGTAGCTGCCGTGGCTATATTGTTACTTGTTTTAGTTAGAGTCTCGATAAGCACGGTGCAAAAATCACTCCAATTAGGCGAAAAGCTTGATGAAGTTGGTGTAGTATTAGTGGCAACAACAACAACATTCTTTGGCTTGGAATAAGTCGATTATGAGAGCCTCAGGAGCAACTGGTGCTACAAAGGTAACATCTGTATATGATCCTTGTAATTTCACACGACGTGTTTTATCTCTGGGATGATAGTGGCACGGAACCATGTGAGAATCTAGTATTTTTTCTATCCCAGTCCTCTAGACGGTCAATGTATTTTGCAGCATCTTCGTCATCATTCTTCTTGGGTTCAGTAATATTTCCAATTACGAAACGCTACAATTTTCGTCCATGGAGGAAACTAGATATTTTTTGAACCCACACAACATAATTAGATGCATCCAAAATAGTAGTAATAACCTGGGGTGAGTATAAGTCAGCTATAGGTGCAAAGAAATAGGTAAACCAATGTAGAAACCACACGAATATAAAAAGAAGTATATTATGTGACCCTCAAATCACAAAATGAAGTCTAGAAATAGAATCAGAACATCCTAAAACCTCATGAACCAGTCCAAGTTTGCAGAAAATAGATAAAAAAAAAAAAAAATGCCTAAACTGATCCAAAGAATATTACCTCAAAGAATTGGTGACATGGCAAGAGTTAGCTGACTGGACGCTGATGTGGCAGAGTCAACGGCTAACGTGGCGGTCAATGGCTGACGTAGCACTGACGTGGTGCTAAGCTGTCATTGACATGGTACTGAAGTAGCGTTGATTGGGCTCTGATTAGGGTTGATGTGGTAGGTAAAAGGGGTTGAATAACTGTCGGCGTGTGGATCTAACTGCAGATGTCTTTTGCTCTCGCGTATAGGCACATGGAGTGTCAGATTGGTGAGATTTTTATGTTGTTGGAATCATCTTGTCGAGACTATTCCAATGATGTATTGTGAGATGGATTTAGAGCCATGGTTAAGGCGATAGAGCCTAGAATCCGAGACGGCGAAGCCTGATGGTATTGTAGGTTTTGGGAGGCACGTGAGGGCACATGGATGCTCTGGTGGTGGTGACTTTGGTGGTGTTGTGTTAATCTCTACAAGACAAAGATGGTAGTGTGGTGGTAGTTTATACCAAAGCGGTGATGAGACTTATAGCAACGATGAAAACCAAGGGAGAAAAAAGAAAGTGACGGCAAGAGCTTTAGGGTTGCGATTTCTTTTTTAGGAAGAACATGTCCAGGAAAGATTTGCTTCTGATACCATGTTAAGATAAATGAAAAGTGGGAAACATAAACAATATATTTATTTTTGTGAAAAATATACACAAAATACAATTATATACACAAGTATTTATAAGAAAAGTGGAAGACCCTAAGGTTAGGGTTTTACTCTAATGGGTCAAGTGGGCCAAGTCCATATATTACATTAATAACTATATTGTAAAGTTTTACACAATCAACAAAAAGAAAAACAGGTGCATACAACTGAGAGCAAAAGGAGGTACAGAGCACAAAAAAGAGTAAACACAAAAAGAAAAACAATAAGAAATATCATTCTAGCGGTGCCAATGGTGCAAGGTTGGCCTCATCCTCAGAAGTTCTGTAATCCTCGATTTCCTGAAAGTTCTAGTGCTCATTTATTAGGGCTCGAATCTTCGCCTTCTTGGACTCTTAACGAGGGCAAAGTTTCTCATACTTCTAGCTGATCACTCGTGCATGAGCCTCCAAGATGTGATTTTTGTCGGTAAGTTGCTCAATACAAGCCTTTGCGTCATCCAACTCCTCCACCATGTTCTCGTTTCTATCTCGCAACTCCAACAACTCTAAAATAGAGTTATAATGGGTTGTGTCCAGATGATGATATTGGGTATAAGACTCTTCCAACATACGAATGGGGGTGTTTAGTCTTTTTCAATTTTGGCATCTAAAATGAGCCCCTGAATCAGAGCCAATGTTTGTTTTGCTTACGTCTAGTGTTCTCCGCGACCTCATGAGAAGACATGGTGGCAGAGAAGGATGAAGTAAACAAGAAATTAAAAGGGAAGAAAACGAGCAATCAAAGTACAAACGAATAGAGATGATGAAACTTAATCAGTGGAATCGTCTTGAAATAGACCAAGAGAAGGAAAAAAAACAAAAGGAAAGAAACTCAAGCGTCAAGAATAGTTAATGCGAAATAAGTACAATTAATTATAGAGTTTTTCCCAAAAAGACTATTCGGCGACATGTACAAAAGTAATAATGATGTAAAAGAGGTAATAGTAACTGACATGTGGACGTTTGAAATGATAGGCGAAGATTTCAAGATGCCCATCGGCCTGCCACCTTTTTCGAGTGATTGATAGCAGTTGATTGATCTTCTTGGAGGAAAGGCTTATCAGAATCAACGACGGACTGACTCAGAGCAAGATTAGCTAGGGGTTGATTTGAAATGAGATGGGAAGTATTGAGGGTAATTTCCACATTGGGTTCGACGGTTGGGACATCGTCTCCATTGGAATCGTTCAGATAAGTATCAAGAAAACTGAGGTCGAGATTGGGAAACTTGGACTTTATGGCATTTTGACAGTAGTCGAACCCCACGAACTGAATGTTGGACTGCAAATTATCGAGTTCTTTCTAGGTTTTTTCTTGTTGATTGGCGAACTCATCAGTCTTTTACTGACGATCAAGTTCCTCGACTCTGCTGGAGAACTCAAATGATTTGGTTTCTAGTTTTGCAATTTTGAGCTCTTTATCATTGATGATTGTGTTCACAACCTCTTTCTACTTTTGGGCTTTGATCAACGCCGCAACCGATGCATTATATTTTGCTAGTAATTCATCATTTAGGCCCTAGATTTTGCTCGAGAGCCGCTCAACATCCTTTGACAACCCTTAGCATCATCCAACTGCAATACTAATGTCGATCTTAGTTTTCTCTCATGTTGACTTCTCCATAGACAACTCGGTCTCTAGAGCTCATTTTTCGACTTGGATCGCTAGGCGGTCCTCTTCCAAATTACTTAACTTTGAGTTGGAAGACTAGTTGGGAGTCAAGCTCTGTGATCTTGTTCGAACTTCCAGCAAAGTAGAGAATATGTGAATGTTCTACGAAAATATAACCTAAGACATGAGAAGAAATATTAAAGTCAAGAAATAGTTGAAAGACAATGTTTGAAAACATACCTGAAGGTTAGCACATACACCTGCTCTAAACAGCTTAGTCTAGGTACAGGACCCAATTTTGACCCAACCTTTGTCTTATGGTTGTTCCATCAGAGTGCGGACGTCGTCGTCAACGTCAAATTTTTACTGAGCCTCTAGAATTGATGAACTTGGTTCATTCAGCTTTTGATACATCCATTTTGAGATGATATATGTCCACTGGATGAGCCGACCTGGACATTACAAGCCGGCATCGAGGCAGGGACTGCAGAAGCCATGGGGGAAATCATCATACTAGTATCACAAGTAACTGTTTTGAGGCATCGAATTTCAATATGAGAACGAGGACGATCCCTAGGCATTAGAGCTAAAATGACTATATCACTACATTGACGACGTAAAGGGTAGGTATCTTTAGAATCAAAGTAAATTGATTGTATAGAGGCAGCGGTAGCAACTGTGTTGCTAAGGAATATATTAGGGGATACCCTGTGATAAAGGCTTATTT
This sequence comes from Eucommia ulmoides, assembly GCA_016647705.1. Taxonomy (NCBI): domain Eukaryota; kingdom Viridiplantae; phylum Streptophyta; class Magnoliopsida; order Garryales; family Eucommiaceae; genus Eucommia; species Eucommia ulmoides. The sequence goes on from CM028337.1 coordinate 26,122,785, forward strand.
CTTTTCAGAGCGAACATCAAAAGACAATTTCTTCTGTCCTGAGACTTCTTCTTAGGAGCAAAATAGATGTCAGTTAGTTTCTTGTAAGAGCAAATGTTGGGAATCAAGAGTTTTTGTAGCTCAACATTGATTTATGGACTAAGGGAGATACTCTTGCAAGCCTCGTCACCTAGTCACAAGACCAAATAATCAACATTCAACAATAAGGCAAATCCAACAGCAAATTATGATAAAGACAGGGAACATTACTTGGTAAATTAAAACTCTTCAGGACCACTGGACTAACCCCTCATCTTCAAAAGAAAACTCCCAACCACTAGTAAAGAAAAGATTGCAATTCTTCCACTTCTTGATCGACGAGGGAAGATCGGTAAGAAATTGATGATCACACAAAATCGAAATGTAGAATCGTTCGGAAGACCTTTTGAATTTCATTGCGAAAATGCTCCTCACCGTGGCCGGGGTGGGTGAAAGTGACTTTGTCGGTCTGAGAAAGGACTGTGGTACCCATAACTTGATAAAATCCATTGGGCATCAATTGGGTGGGAAAAATTTCCAACTTAAAAAGATTACTAAGAAAAGGGGTAAAGAGGAAACGAAAGTTATATTCAAACATCCACACATAAAAGCAGATCTCATTTACCCTAAGGAAGTAAGGACGCTCATCAGGATCTAGAACCCTAACGGAAATAGACTCTGGGATTCTGTACAACTTTCTGAGTTTTGGGATGTCAATCTCTTTGACGGAAGAAGAACCGTGGTCACCCAACTAATAGGAGAACCAAAGGAAGGTGAGGTGCCAAAATGACTAAGGTTTTCAGAACCACACTTTGATGACAAATTGACTTTGGGAAGATTACTCAACGATGCGACATCCATGGGAATAGATTGAAACGCTTCAAGGGAGTAGTGATGGAAAATGAAGTAGAAATTTGAAAAATTAAAGCGACAAGGAAATGAAGTAGAGGACGAAGAGCATTGTGACTGAAAGATAGTGACTCTGTGTTTTCTTCCTCGGGAATAAACAAAAGTCAAGGTGCAAATGATGGAGGTAAATGACTTTTCCAACCGTTCCTCTCTTATAACAAACATGCTAATTAAATGGGCAGGGTTAATTGGCCATTGTTATGGGTCTAAAGAAACGATCGCGTCTTGGGCTGAAAGAGATGGACGATTAAGGATTAGCTACACTTCGGCAAAGTGAAATCACGCAAATATGGACTGCCAAGGGCCCATGAAGCTAACCTAATGAGCAACCCAATGGTGTAACATGATAAATGAAAAAACCACCCACGTAATGGAGACATGACCACCTTCGTGGACAGTACCAATAAAAAAGGCCCACTATCGGATAATGCATAATTGGGGCAATCACGTAAAGATGCATAACCACCCATCACCTCAATCAACCAAGATACCAGGTATAAATATACATGCACAGAACCATCTATTATGATCTTTTTTCTCTATCACACCATAATTTGACTTATTCGCATACAAGAGATTCTTTAACTGATACCACACTAATGCCTCTTTTAAAATCTTTGATTTTGCAGATTGATAGGTTCTGGAGCAAAAATTTTAGACAGCTATCATATGAATAAACACATAAGGCAAGCAAAATCGTGCTTGGAAACCTCGAAAGATGATGAGAATAAATTTATACTTTATTTATTCAAGCTAGTTTTTTTTTTGTTTTTTTTTTTTTTTTGAATAATCTCAGAAATGATAAATAACAAAATTAAGAGAAAAATAAAAATAAAAATATATAGAATTAAAAAGATAAAAAAATAAAAATTCAAGATTTATAGTCGAGTGATTATCTAATATGTCTGCGCAGTGGAGACAGCTCTAATCTTCAAAATGGAGAAAAACAATCAAGTTGTTTTCTTGTTCATGTTTGTGACAAGCTGACGCATCTGAAACCTCCAAAACATGAAGAAAGCCAAACCCGCCCCAATCATCACACACCCCAACCAAACGGATTCTTCTTCGTGACCCTCCTTATCTGACCTCATCTCCACGATGCTAAAATCTTCTCTTTTTGCATTTCCAATCATACCCTCAATCACATGCCCATATAACACATATACCCTGTCGTCTCCCCCTATTGCCACTGAAGTAGCAAACCCCTCTGCATCGAGGTCAATTTCGTCAAATACCACCCCTTCACTCCAATTATCAACGCTTTTGATAAAATGCACCTTGTACTGGGAAACCACCACCACGACGCCGTCTCGTCTGACGGCTATTCCGTCCGCCGCCGTAAGTTTCTTGTTTAAGATGACGGTCCTTGCCGTCCCGTCGTCTACGTTGACTTTGAAGAGTTTGCCGGTATTCGATTGGACGACGAGGAGATAGCCGTTGGATATGTAAACAACGCCGTTTGTTCCGCAGAAATCGTACGGTGCGCCGCGGTCGACCGGATGCGATTTGAAGGCCGGAGATCTGGAAAGGATCGACCGTTTCCCGTCGGCTGTGACCTTCCAGATGTAGTTTCCAGCAGAGTTTGTGACGTAAGCGTTACCGGAGAAGTCGAAAGCGACGTCGTTGGAGACGATTTCGTCGGCGGAGGAAGAGTCGCCGATGAGAGTGGCGAGGAAGAGGCGGCGGCGGGAGCGGAGGTCGTAGGCGGCGAGGGCGTTGAAGGTAGGGAGAGGAGGTCGGGAGTGGACGGCGGCGAGGAGGCGATGGTGGTAGTGGTCGACTGAGACGCCTAAGATGGTGGAGTTTTCGGGGAGGGAAGGATCGGATATTAGCTCTTCTGCGACGCCAGCGTCGGAGATAGAGATGAAGTTTTGGTGGTGGAAAGAGCCCACAATGAAGCGTTGCGAGGTGGGATCCCAGGAGAGGGACTCCGGGTAGAGGTTCGGTGATCGGAAATTGATAACGTGGGGATTTCCGCCGACGGTTGCGCCCACCGGACCGGAAAAAAGAATGACAATAACGAGGAATAGGGTTGGCTCTGATAAGGCGGTGATTGAGGAGGTCATTGTTTGTCACAATAAAGGATCGTTGAAGACCCAAGCCGTATCTCAGCTAAATAAACGAGAGATGACATACTTTCGAAACAAGAAAGAGCTGGATTCTAGAGGACTTGTTCACCAAGTCATAATGGATTGAATCTCTCATACTAGTTGAAAGGAACCCCATTCATGATCGGAGGCTACCATATCTATGACAATATTTTAAAAACTAGACCGGAGATGGAACTGGAAATGTCATCGGTTCAACCGGTAGACGAACCGCGATTGAACCGTGACATCATAATTACGTCATTAATATATGATGAGTGTAAAAATGGTCACCCTAACGCAATCAATTGAAAACCACCACGTACCCACAATTCCCCACAAAGATTAAGTCATACAAATGATTAAGTGTAAAGATTGTACCAAGCAGAGGAACATCTTCATCCATGCCAACTAGCCCAAAGGCCTCAACACTCTCCAGGAAGAGCAAGCAAGCCGCTGCCGAGTTGAGGAATCCTCCCCCATCTCAGTAGCCTCCACAACGACATTACCCATCTCGGAAATCAACTTCGTAAAGCTCCTCAAGCAAAGCCCCCATTCTCATCTCCGGCTATCCGAGAAGGGCAAGGCAGAAAACTCCACATAACTCCCCCTTCCCATCTCCGGCTATCCGGGAAGGGCAGGAATCGAATTCCTCATCTCGGGTACAGTAGGAATGTGTCTTCCTCAGTTTATGGGCTGGCTCATTTCTCCAACCGCAAATATTCGCAAATATTTATAAATATCCCAAAATATCTTCTAACATGGCTAAAGTAAGAGGCTCTTTGGCACCCTCTCCTTGGCTATATGTCAAGATAGAACATTGATGTGATATTGAGGAGATACTAATTCATGCTTAAGCCCTTAAGCTAATCCACTCCATGCCTATATATAGGAAGGCATACTATTGCCTAAAGGTAGATGAGTTTTGCTCCCTCTTCTTGCTAGCTTCTCTATAAATTTTTCCCCCGTACGCTGATTCTCACGTCGTAGGAGACATGCGGGGACCATCCCGACAAGTCCTTTGTGCAGGTTTTCAGGCGTTCCCCATCTCAGATCTGTTTTATTTCAAGCTCCAATTCATTTTTCCTCGAGTCACAAGGTATTCTAATTATCATCTTCCCAAACCAGAAGGCTTTTGGGCCAATTCCAATTCAGGCCCGTCTCTTCTCGATTAGGGACCTCTCGACAGATAAGAAGCTCCACGAATTGAAGATCTCCATTCCAGACATCTCCGTCTCCACTAGCGCCGACCGGACCATACCGTTGAGATCATCCAAAATTCGACATCAAAAGTTTGACGCCGTCTGTGGAAAACAATACTAAAAGCCTTTATCCAATCATTTTTTCCCATCTCGGCAAGAGGTTAGATGATCACAAGGTTTGGTCAGTCTTTACGACCAAGAGACCCGAATAGCACGGTGGATAGTAACTCGGCTAGAAAAATATTAAGAGTCCTCAGGTCGGATGTGAGGACTATAATCCCCATCCCAGAAGAATAAGATAACGCACTCCCCATCAACTGGGCAGGCCCGTCAGCTCTGCCTACATGAGCCCACATTGGACCAGCTACCAGAGCTGTGGACACGCTGCGGCTTAATAACTTCGAACGTCAGTTATTTCAGTTTCAATATTGTCTTGAAACCATTCTCTCCCGCTTGTCACCGGCCTTGGATCAGTAGGGACTGGTTTTTCGGAATGCAAGGGGAGAGGAATACCACCTGCCACCAGCTTCAGATCAGCGGGGATCGGTTCTCTATCATGTAAAGGGTGAGGATCATCACCAAGGATCGGACCGTTCCATCCACTCTGAAGGGCACGTATCAAGAGAACAACCTCGTCTGCGCGATCAACCAGTAAGGGAACGAAATTCGAGCCTACCAGCCGCTTCTGATTCCGCATCTTTGTCCTCACGAGCTCGCCAGACAGAGTATCGCCGTGATCACCTTGATCACCAGCCGGGAAGAACCTACAGTAATGTCACCCGCGCTGATCGCAGAGTTCGCCGTGCTCAGGAGGTTGACTTTTACTCCCCTCCCGCCGAAATAAAAGAGCGGTTGCAAGTCATGTGGCAGCGCCGCCTAGAGGAGAAACTGCATTGGAAAGGCGTGTCATCGAGATGGAGGCGGAACTTGTGCAGATACGGGACCCTGGGCCTTTCAGGTATAAGGTCTCATTTTGTTGATGATATAGTTCTTAAGGTGGTCCCGTACATGTTTCCCAATCCGCAAATAACCCCCTATGACGGAACTACCGACCCCGTTAATTACCTCTCCATTTTCATTGCATTCATGGACATATATACGGCCTCTATGGCAGTAAGGTGTAAGTCATTTCCTCTCACTCTCACCGGAATGGCCAGCACCTGGTTTCGAGAATTGGCTCCAGCCTCAGTCTCATCGTTCACTTAATTGGAACAACTCTTCTTGTCCCGGTTCGACTGTTCCCAAAGAAGGCCCAAAACGACGACCCACCTTCTCGCCCTCTTGCAAGAAATAACTAAAACCTTAGGTGATTTCGTTACCAGTTTCCATAGTGAAAGTCTGAGCTATAGTGGCATTCCGGATGCTATAGCTCTAAACGCATTCATTGATGGGCTAAGGCATCGAAGACTATCTTATGACCTGTGCTCCTAGCCCTCGTTGAACCTAGCCGCTGCCTTGGCTTAGGGTACTAGCTTCTATGAAGCCAACCTTAGAGATGCCGTGAAGCGAGAACGAGAAGGGACTCACAAGAGAAAGGGCTAAGCAGATAAAGGGTCAAGCAGAGCATGGGGATCGCGAAGGTTACAAGCTGAGGGGCGGTTAGGACCTCTTCCTAAGGATCGGAGACATCCTCCACCCCCAAGGATTTGCCCAGGAATGACACCCCTAACCGCGTCCATAGTGACAATTTTTGCTGAAAATACCAGAAAATGGTTCTTCTCGCCACCTCATTCCCCGAGAGGAAAACCCATGAGGAAATCTGTTTCCAAATACTGCGAGTTCCACCATGACCGAGGTCACTCAATGAACAAATGCTTCCAACTCTGAGAAGAGATCGAGGCCGTCATTAAAAGGGGATAACTTGGTCATTACGTCTACAAAGAGAACTCACGCTTCGAAGAAAGCAGTCGCCGAGATGAGCGTAGGGGTCAACCGAGAAGAGAAAATCATGGCCAACCCCTGCCGAGAAGAAAAGTTGAAGAATTTGATGATGAGATGCGTATAGATGGTAAAATAAATGTGATCGATGGTGGTCTCAGCCTCGGAGAGGAGACCACCTCTTCCGGGAAGAGATACGAGGGTAAAACGAAGAAAAAAGCCGATGAGGACGTGTACGAAGTGAGCACAATTGATGCTGCCTAGCACAACGTTATCTCCTTCAGTGAAGCTGACCTTCGAGGGACTTACACCCCTCATGATGACGCCTTGGTAATTTCGGCCCTAATCAACCACTACAAAGTGGAGCAGATCCTGATCGACGGAGGAAGCTCCGCAGATATTGTCTTTAAATGGGCTTTCGCAAAATAAACGTAAGTTCAAGCTCCGTGAGACCCACAACTTCCCCCTTTGTCGGATTCGGTGGGGATGTGGTAAACTCCATTGGCTAGGTCTCCCTTTTCTTCACGGTTGGCGTTGTGCCCACCTCGGCCACGGTTTGGCTCAAATTCCTTATCGTGGACCGACCTTGTCCTTACAATGCAATTATTGTGCGACCCACTTTGGCGACGTTAAAGGCCGTATCTTCTCCCTACCATCAATCAATGAAATTCCCTACAGAAAAATGGGTGGGAGAGGTGAGGGGAGACCAAGAGACCGCCAGATCTTGCGCCAGAAAGGCGCTCGAGAAGAAGAAATAACAGTTAACAACCAGGATCGGGAACAGCGATGTTGAGCTCATGGCCCTGTCTAATCCCGAAATTGTGCCTATCGACGATCCCCGAGAAGAGAAACCTCATCCATAGCCCCATGAAGACCTGTTAGAAGTACCTATTTACCCCCACCATTGATGAGAGAATTGTTCGGATTTGTGCCAATCTTAGCACGGCCCAGTATGAAGAATTAACCGATCTCCTCAGGAGAAATTATGATATGTTCGCCTAGTCCCACAATGAGCTTCCTAGGATTGATCTGAGCTGTTGGCCTAGTAGAATACCCAAGAGGGGGGTGAATTGGGTAATTAAACATAATCAGAATAAAATTTGAATAAATTAAATAATTAATTTTAAGTCTAAATTAATTATTATCTTTATAACACGGCGAAATAATATTATCAATCTATGTGTACACCCAAACAGCAAAAATAACAAAGTAGTAATGCAACCCACAAAAGATTTATATTGGTTCACTGAGCTACTCTTGGCTAATCCAGTCCCCCGAGCTCTACAGAGGTCGCACCCACTAAAACTAAGATCCCTTTAAAGGTAGGAACCAAACCCGCACACCGATTCTTTTACAAGCTCATAATCAACCTTTACAATATCATTTTCTCAAACTAAGGAAGAACCTCTACTTTTTACAAGTTAAAGAATAATTTAATCATTTTTAACACTAAGGCTCAAGAATCAAAACCTCTCAAAAACACTCCAACTATCATTTTCACAGGTAAGGATAGAACCTTTACAAATCACTCAAAACACAATTCTTATTCAGGAAGAATCACTACCTTAATCTCTTTACAAGAAGAGACTGAAACCCGACTACCCTTGATTAAATACCCCCAATGGTATTTAACCCGTCACGACTCACCAATACAAAAATTGATAAGAAGTAAATTTCACTTGGAACTTCTACCACCCCAGATAAACAATAATTCAATTAATATCCCAACTAGTGATAGAAATACGTGAGATACAAAAATCTGATTTTAACAAGGTATGGGTAGCAAATTGGAGCACGTAATAAGATTCAAAAAATTGTTTGTAAAAAATATTTTCTTCAAAAATCATAAACAATTTCTAAGATCAATTTCCAAATGTAGAATAATAAATAAACAATAATCAATATGGAAAGATCTCACCCGGAATCCACCGAAAGAAAATAGTATTGCAATATAACTTCAAATCGGTAGCAGTAATGATCAGCAAATGATTATCTTAGAAAAGCTCACACAATTCTCAATAAGATATCTCTAAGAAAAAACTCACTCAATTGATAATATATGGATTCTCTCTCTTCGAATGATTTTTTTTTTTTTTTTTGCTAATTAAATTCGCAGGTCTATTTAAAAGAATATGTAATTAGCCTTCTAACGACTAGTTTTCATGTGTCATGACAATTAAAAGCTCTTAAGACCCCTTATATCATAAGGACTTCATTTAGGTTCAATTCCACTTAAAAACATCTTTTAAATCTCTCAATTAAACCCCCAAAGTATTTCTCAATCTTAATAAATAAGTATAGAATTTATTTCAAGTACCAAATTGGGAAACATTAATATTTAATGAACCATATTAATAGAATTTAATTAGTATATGAACCATATATTAAATATAGAGAATATCTCCAAAATCTCTCTCAAATCCTAACAAAAAACGGCTACTTTTGAATATAATCTCAGATCCAACAGTATACTGAAACAGCGTGTTCAGTCGACTACTCAGTCGACTGGGAGATTCAGGATGTAGACAATGTAGTTCATCGGTCGACCACACGGTCGACTTGTCGATTTAGAGAGTTCTTCATTCTTTCACCGGTAGACCTATCAATAGACTTCTTAATTTAGAGAGTTCAGCCTTCTTTCACCGGTCGATCTATTAGTCGACTCCTTGATTCAAAGTGTTCAGCCCATATTGGTCAGTTGACCTGTCGGTCGACTAAGAGATACAAGATCTTTCAACTTCTATGTCCGGTCGACTCACCAGTCGACTGCTGTCACTGGATCTCTTCTCTGAATACGTTTTTAACTCATTTTCTTTTACGATTTCGCCCCTTTAACCATTTTCTTCTCCTAATAAGCTCCACTAATATTCTTATATTTCATTTTAGTCATTCAAAATTATTTCTTCGTATTTCACATAGGAGCAAATAATTTAACTTAATCAAAACACACATAAAAAATAAAATACATTTTGTGCCATGTATGTGTTCTTAAATGGAATATTAAGAGTTAAGATTCACCTGAGTTATTTTCCCTAATTTTTTCAAACTCTTAATTCTTCTTCATCATGTTGACATCTTCATTTAGCATCCATTTAATTTGACGTCTTCATTATTGGAACTTTAAATCACTGAAACACTTCAATTAAACATTAATTCCACCAAAACATCAATACTTAATTGTTCATCAAAATCTTAGGATCAACAATCTCCCCATTTTTTATGATGACAATTAACTTTGATGTTTTTCTCAAAATAAAATATAACCACACTCCCCCTGAATCCGAGGACGGGTTTTTTAACTCATTAAAGCATCATAACAAAGATTTCAATAATGCACAATTTAAAAACACTCAATAAAGAACAATTTTTTAAAAAAATTATCCTCATCACTAATTTCTCCCTTTTTACATAAATAAAAAATTCTTGATTAAAACACAGTTTTAGAATACTCCCCCTTAATAAAACAAACATCACTAATTTCTCCCCCTTTGTCATCTTCAAAAATAAATTTAGGGAGGGGGGAACCCACGTAACTCACTCTAGGCAATCATCATAACAAGCTCATTGGATCAACTTTAAAAATTAAAACTTATTTAATTTCTTTTTAAGCACAAAACATTTACTTTATAGATAAATATCACATCAACTCAATTTTTGAAAGAAATTGAAATTCATTTAACATATCAAAACCATTTTCAACGAATACGATGTGGATCATCATTAAAGATAATAAATCTAACTAATTAGATCAAGTCTAGGTAATTCATCAAAATCTAAACACTAGCAGTTAAGGAAATCCAAATAACCTAGATTAACTATTACAAACCAAAAACTATAGCTGTGGATCTTGTCTGAATAACAACACACCAATAAAATCTAATGAGGGCTATGTCCAAAGAAATGGTAGTAAAGCCCCATCGGACTAGTGGCTGACTGCTGCGGATATGGAACACCTGGCTGAATGATTGGTCCAGGAGTCATCTTCTGATGAAATGGCGTTGAATGAACTGCTCCAGATGACCTAACTCTAGATGGTCCTGCTGCAGTAGGTCCTCCAAAAGACTGCTGTGCTCCATACATAGGATGTCTGACAAAATGTGGCTGAGCACTGGTAGCGTGTGAATACGCCGCTACTTTCACTCGCAAGTATACGAGGTCAAGTTTTAGTATAGATCGGGAAAGTTAGGGTTATCATGTCCATAGGGATTGGTTTTGACTATTATTGAGTACCGCGTTTGTCATGACCTAACTTTATCTAGGCGAAAATAAATGTGTTTAAAATTAATAATACTAATACTAAGTCAATTAATCTAATTAAATTAACTATACTAATACTATTATGAGATGTTTAGGGAAAGTATTACCTAGGGATTAACTTTTGTTTACAAAAACGTGCTTGGTCTCATTTTAGTTTACGTTAACAGCGTTCAACTTATCCGACAATCTCAGTTCTAAAGTTCCCTCGCCACCTCACCCGAGTATAAGATGAGGGATATAACATGACTTCGTGTTAACGAAGAAGTCATTCTCAATGTCTTAATGACCCTAGGTCGTGTGAGTCTCGCCCCAACGTTATTGATTGCGCACAATCCAACTCCCGACCGGTTTATTGGATCGTCACGTTGTGTTTACCCTATCGACAATCTCAGTTCTAAAACTCCTCTGCCACCTCTCCCGAGTGTAAGATGGGGGAATACATGATTTCGAGTTAACGAAGAAGTCCCCTTTAACGTCTTAACAACCCTAGGTCACGTGAGTCTTGCCCCAACATCATTGATTGTCCACAATCCAACTCCCGACCGGGTTATTAGATCGTGGAATTTGTTTACCCTAATCCGAATCCGGGGTTTGTCAAACCCCTCCATAACATCATTCTAAGTATGATAAACAAACAATACGGCATACACAATCAAAATAACAAAGAACATCCGCAAACGAAACACAAACTCAACAAAACAATATTTTCATAAATTTACATTAATCCCTAGACAAAAACCCATTTAACTCATGGCCATAGCCGATTATACAATGAAAACTAAGCTAAACATGCTCAAACAACAATCCTAAGTTAAGAGATGAAGAAAGAAACTTAGTCTAGTCCGAAGATTTATCGCTAAAAACGTTTCAAGATCGCTCCCCATTCTTGGCAACGTGATCTTCTCCTTATAATTTGAATGAGTACTCCCAAAATCTCTCTCTAAAATATACTAAGTCTTATGGAGCTCTAATAGCCGGAGGTGAGGAGAGGAAGGGGTATTTATAGGGAAAATATCTAAATAAATATCTAAATCTGTGCAGATGTGATTGTCGCGGCGGTGGGTAGGTTGGTCAATTGATCGCCTAGGTGGTGGATCTGGTGACATCCTGCATTTTTACCGTCGTGGCCGTGAATCTCAACGCTGCGGCGGTGAACGTTCAGCAAGAAAATCAACTCCCTGTATTTTCACCGCCGTGGCGGAGGTCTGGATGTCGCGGCGGTGGGTTTCTTTCAGAATATTGCCGCCTTGCTCGTTTTTTCCACCGTTCTTGGTTCGATCTCATCATTTACGCTCTGTTTTCCTACCTTTTCACCCCACACACCTAATTTAGTACAAAAATAATAAAAACACATCAAAATATATTAAAACGTACTAAACATACTCGAAAACTAACAACGTTCGGATTGAAAATAGATAGGTAATTTACACCTATCAAATACCCCCAAACTCGGAATTTTACTAGTCCTCGAGCAAAACACCCACGCAATAAAAGAAAATATAAAAACTAAGTACTAAAACTGAAAAACACGAAAAATAAATATGTGCAAGTTTTGAGTATCCTCTATCGGCCAAACGAAATATTCCTCATCAGCCCCCAATCCTATCGAGTTCAGGTATAAAAACACACCATATAGTGTTCTAGAATTTCCACATTTATAATAGTAAGGGGCGTTATAGATCCTACTGAAGTGTGTGTGTTTAAAACTCAAATATATAATTGTCCGTTAATCGGATTGGATTATCAACCATATAAGCGCATAACAAAAAAAACCTAAAGGTATAGGGAATCCATAGGCTTGACCCGGGATCTATTCTCCACTAATGTAGACTCAAAAATTCAAAAAGATCAATAGGCCTTGATTCGGTTTAGGACGAATGGCCAAGGGTAAATTCGAAAGAAAAACGGGTTAACATCATTAACTTGACGTTACCCGAGGCACATCGCTTGGAACTCTCATACTCGAAACCCCATAGTTAAATTGAAACAACCCTGAACAATCTATTAAGACTGTCGTACTCGCTTGTCAAAACGAGACGGAAAATAAAAACTGTATGTATACTTTATTCTCTTTTTTTTTTTCAATAAACACACCCCCAAACTCATTCGATTGTTACAATTGAAGGGGTGTGTGAAAAATGAATGAAAAATGACAAGTGAGTACTTAAATACCGAACCAATTAAAAGTTCACCCTAATCCCAACCGCTCACTTCAAGTAGCACAATGAATGCTAACTTGATTCTCTCAGATTGTGCCATCAGTTTAGCTATGTAGGTTTGAAAAGAAGTTTTATCGGTCAAATGGTAATTGTTAAGTGTTCAGAATTGAAACGGCTATTAGGCTTCGATAAGGTAACGAAGGGTAATGATTTAACAAGGTTGGCTTAAAAAGGCTCAAGCGAGAAAATGAATGCCTAAATCATGTCTTCCGAACTACCTCGCCTAAGATTTTGCCTCGAATTTCTTCCAAATCAAGTTCTAGAAACCCTAATGTCATGAATTTAGGTGACAGATAATCGTTTTCAAATTAATTAGATAATTTTATATTGAGTTAACGAGCACATGCAAGTAGGATCTATAATAACGTTTACTAAAACGTAACGTTGAGCACACAGAACATACATGTATGAGTTTTACGCTCGACCTCAATAAACAACCCGGGGACAGACTCATCATCGGGTAATGGCCCAGATGACGTAAAAACTCAGCACATAACAGAAAAACTATCCTAAATAGATATGCACACGTAGAAAAAATAAAACATACTAACTAAAATAGACTAACACATCACATCCGACTTAAACAGGAAATGCCCATAATAACCTAGTCAGTGATTCCAATGACATGATAAAGCATTATAATGAAGACTAGGGTTTAGAACACATACCTGGGAGGCGAGAGAATCTTGCCTCCGAATCAAATCGGTTGCAACGAATCTAACTTATTTTTTTCCTTGGGTTGCCTCCCAAGAAGTGCTTGGTTTATGGTTGTTAGCCTGACATGCCGAAGTGCTCGTCAAATAGCGACTTCTGCCTGTAGTAAGTGTCGTACAACACCACATACGGGTCTTGATTGTCAACGCCTTCAAGCTTGGTGAGATGTTGCTTTGGATGGCTCGGGCTTTCAATGACACGCCTCACTGGTTCATATACTTGGTGGGCATGAAAGGATGTTGCTATCGATAGCAGAGGACAAGTGAGCCACATCGGATCCTCGTAGATGCGCTCGTTTTGGATCGACTGTAGCTTCACGAGATGGAATTCGAACGATGAAAATTCACAATGATTAATATGTGAATTTTCATCGCCAAACCACACTTGGGTCTCTTTTTCATTTGAATCTTCAACATATTCTCCCAAGCTCCTCTCGCTCATCTCCGGTTCTTCACGATGGCTTTCATAATTCGATTCGGCTTGCTCACCTCTCAGTGCCACCACTTCCGTCTCGGCCTCAACAAAGCAAAGAAGATGACCGATTTGCGTCTGCAAAGATGTTACAGTCTCATCAATGTCAACACAGACCGTCTCGATATGATCAAGACGATCCTCATGCTCGTTGATCCGGCCATGCATATCCCTCAATAATCTCTGAGTCTCCTCTATAACGGTTGCAAGCGTTTCTTCTAGATTGGGGGAAAACTCCTTGTCGTGATCCAAATTGTCAACCCATGGCGTCGTGGTATTGGAAAAATCCCCCAAATTTTGGTGACTTGATGAATAATTCCAACTCTAAAAATCAAAGGCCGCCATTTCCTCCAACGACCAAATGGCTTCATCCACGGTTAGGTCGTAGAGAGATGGAGTACCATTTCCTCCTTCCACCTATATTCTGGTTATGGCTTGTAACCCATCGACGAAATTGAGGAGTTAACTCTCCGTTGGGAAATGATGGTTCGGAAACCGGAGTAGCAAATTCTTGTATTGATCCCAAGTACAGTAAAATGGCTTGGAATCCCGTTGAAAGAACTGCAAGAGTACCTGTTGATCTACCATCTTCAAGCACCCTGCGGAAAAACAAAAACAACTACTACAAAGAAAAAAAAATTATACACAAAAGAAATGCCTAAAGTAAAATTCGATCATTTACTCACAATATCAATAATAATAAAAAACACAATCCTTGGCAACGGCGCCAAAAAATTGGTAGCGCGTAAATATAACGCTACTTTCACTCGCAAGTATACGAGGTCAAGTTTTAGTATAGATCGGGAGAGTTAGGGTTATCGTGTCCACAGGAATTGATTTTGACTATTATTGAGTACCGCGTTTGTCATTATCTAATTTTATCTTGGCGAAAAAAAATGTGTTTAAAATTAATAATACTAATACTAAGTTAATTAATCTAATTAAATTAACTATACTAATACTATTATAAGATGTTTAGGGAAAGTATTACCTACGGATTAACTTTTGTTTACAAAAATGTGCTTGGTCTCGTTTTAGTTTACATTAACGACGTTCGACTTATCCGACAATCTCAGTTCTAAAACTCCTTCACCACCTTTCCCAAGTGTAAAATGAGGGATATAACGTGACTTTGTGTCACCGAAGAAGTCCCCCTCAACATATTAATGACCTTAGGTCGCGTGAGTCTCGCCCCAACGTCATTGATTGCGCACAATACAATTCCTGACCAGTTTATTGGATCGTCGCGTTATGTTTACCCTATCGACAATCTAAGTTCTAAAACTCCCACGCCACCTCTCTCGAGTGTAAGACGGGGGAATACATGACTTCGAGTCAATGAAGAAGTCCCCCTTAACGTCTTAACGACTCTAGGTCACGTGAGTCTTACTCCAACGTCATCGATTGTCTACAATCCAAATCTCGATCGGGTTATTGGATCGTGACGTTTGTTTACCCTAATCCGAATCCGAAGTTTGTCAAACCCCATATTCTCCATAACATTATTCTAAGCATGATAAACAAATAATACGGCATACACAATCAAAATAACGAAGAACATCTGCAAACGAAACACAAACTCAACAAAATAATATTTTCATAAATCTACATTAATCCCTAGACAAAAACCAATTCAGCTCATGGCCATAGCCAGTTATACAATGAAAACTAAGCTAAACATGCTCAAACAACAATCCTAAGTTAAGAGATGAAGAGAGAAACTTAGCCTAGTCCGAAGATTTATCGCTAAAAACGTTTCGAGATCGCTCCCCCTTCTTGGCAACGTGATCTTCTCCTTAGGATTTGAATGAGCACTCCCGAAACCTCTCTAAAATATACTAACTCCTATGGAGCTCTAATGGTTGGAGGTGAGGAGAGGAAGGGGTATTTATAGGGAAAATATCTAAATCTGTGCAAAGGTGACCACCGCGGCGATGGGTAGGTCGGTTAGTTGATCGTCTAGGCGGTGGAGTCGGTGGTGGATCTAGTGTTATCCTGCATTTTCACCGCCGCGGTCGTGGATCTCAATACTGCAGCAGTGGACGTTAAGCAAGAAAATCAACTCTCTGTATTTTCACCACCGCGGCGGAGGTCCGGACGCCGCGGCGGTGGGCTTCTTTCCGAATATTACCGCCTTACTCGTTTTTCCACTGTTCTTCGACCGTTCTTGGTTCAATCTCATCGTTTATGCTTTATTTTCCTATATTTTCACCCCACACACCTGATTTAATACAAAAAGAATAAAAACACATCAAAATATATTAAAACGTACTAAACATACTCGAAAACTAACAACGTTCGGATTGGAAATAGATAGGTAATTTACACCTATCAAACACTATACTGCTGCTAGTAGGTATGATGAGATGATTGCAAATATTGAAACATTTGTTCCAAATTTCCCGTGATTTTTTTGAATCCAACTTCTATATTTGTATTCATCTGGACCACTTTATTTTCTAGCCCAGTCATTCTCTCATCCATCAAATCCGCATGAATTCTCAAATCATCAATCTGATAGTGAAGAAAGTCCATATTCTGATCCATGCTTTTCTCTCCCTCACTTTCTTCTTCCTCGTCTGCAGCCTGCAATCTCTGCCTTTTCTAAGTCCTCTTCTTCACCCATCTATTTCCTCTGAACTCATACCCCATCAACGAAACATTTTGAACATTGATCCATCCTAGTATGGTTGTCAGAAACATCTGCTCATCAGGATCAACCATTATTCCAAAGTGATCAAATATCATCTGGAGTGCATCCGCATAGGGTAGTATTCCCGAGGGTCTATAAACATGATGTCTCATATGCTCCATCATGATATGGGCTAAGTCCAGCTTTCTCCCTTCCACAATTTCATTCATCAAGTATAAATCAAAGTCATTCACATTAGCATGACTTTCCCCTCTAGGCACAACCGAATAGGTCAGCACCAAGTGAAGAAATTGATGCTCAATGGACAACGAACCTACTTTGTCTCCCTCTAAATAAATTTTTTCCACAATTACCCTTCTATTGAAATTTATTGAAAGCCAATGAGGGGTATTATATGGAAATACATCTCCTCTAGGTATTCACAAAATGTGGCTTAACAATACCGCATCAAAACGAATTACTTTTTCTTTAACAAAAGATTTAATCTCAAGATTATTGTAGGTCATATTGCTAAAAAACATCTATACCCATACCGGTATCCACTCTTCTTTTTGATTGACAAACTCAATCCATCCCAAATTTCTAAAATACGCTTCAATATCAATGTTTTTCTCTTTTAACTCAACAAAATTAGTAGGCTTGCAGCCTAACACCCTACGATTGACAAATTCATCATTGTATTTTTTCTCAGCCTCTTCACTTCGAAAGAAAACATTGTCAAACTTAGGCCTATTTGCACAATTCTTGATTCTAGGCATTTTTTACACAATATAAAGCAATCAATGTAGAATATTTCAATAAACCAAAGCTAAGCAACCAATCAATCCGAAAATAGCCACACAAATTAAGGCCAAACAGCAAAAGTAGCCTAAACCCTAGAATGGGACAGGACAAACCTGTTTTCGCGAGAGAATGACCTCCACCACACGAATCTGAGACTTAGTCTTGTTGATTCAACCAAAAATTCTTCAGTTCTGAGTCGAAATGGACTGATTTCGTGAGATTTAGGCTTGAACGAACTTGGGAGAGGAAGGGTTTTAAGAGAAGAAGGGTTTTAGGGTTCGGATGAAATGAAATAAAGAAGTCAGGTTTTTATATCCCGACATGATCGGTCGACCACCCAGTCGACTGATTAACTCAGAGTGACTTTCGGTATTCCAACCTAAAACCTCCGATCGACTGATAAGTTGACTGTTTTCTTCTGTTTTGATCGATTTTGTGCATTTAAACCTAATTTGATCTTCTTAGCTCAATTTTTACCCCTTATTTTGATCCACGTATATTTTAAAAATATTTACTCACACACTTAAACACACACACACACATATTTCAAGCGTCTAAATTTCAAAATGAACAGGTTTAGTCTCCCTAACAAAATTAATAAACTTAAACTTTAAAAATTTCAACTTACCTGGATCATCTTTGGGAGCAAGTGGTGTGTGTACCTTAAGTGGATTACTAATTTCTTATTTGACATCCTTTAATTCCACCAATTCTTGATTTTTCACCTTGATTTCCTCATTCTTAGGAACAACAGTTCTTTGAGCTGATTCAGTAAGAACCTTTTCGCCTTTGTTTGGTGCTTCATGCTGCTTTGGCACAACTTTGTAGATGAATCTTTTCTTGTGCTGGTATTTTGCCGTTTGTTGTGGATAAGATTTATCAGCTCTCATATATTGAGCTTGTTGCTTCTGTATTCTTATATATGGCGCGTGCTGATTCTTCTTATTTGATACATTGAATAGTCTTGTTTGTTCAAATCCCCTTGTCGGTACTTGGTATTCATTGTACTTTTGTCTGAATCTATGATTTGTACCTGCACCAAAATTTTCTCTTTTTGGTATCCAGTTATTTCTAAATCCGACAGGGTAACCATGCAATAAATAACAAGAGTTTTCATAATGACCAAATTTACCACAATAGAAACACTTAATACTACTAGTACGCCTCTTCGAATAGTCAGTGTTTCTTACCGGATCATAATATTTTCTGCGATTTTGAGAAACAGCTTTAGTAACTATTGGTTTTTCAAAACATTTAGTACTCTCAGCATCCTTGAATTTATCCATTATTTCTCTAAGCTCCTTTTGAGTCTTCTCAAGTAACCGTTCATTGGTATTAACGTTTACCTGTAGACCAAAATTCTTTTTATGCATAAATTCAAGATAATTCTCAAGAATTTGACACTCATTTTCAATATAATGGATTTTCAAACGAGCTCTATCAAGCTCACACCTTGTATTGTCCAATTCAATACTCAAGGCCTCATTCAAAGTTTCAAGATTTTTTTATTTAAATTCATTCTATTGAAGATCATAAAAATCATTTTTCAAAACCTCAGTCTCATCCTCAAGAGACTCAACTTTATCATACAACTTACTGATTTTAGATAAAGCATTTTTAAACTCAACAGTTTCAAAATATTTGTCCAAATTCTTTTTCTTGAGAGATTTGATAGTACTAAACTTCTTATTTTCAAGAGTTGCAATCTTTTGCTCTAGTTTAAAATTCTCTTTTCCAAAAATATAAGTAAGAGTAATAAGCGTATCATAACCCGACTCGAACTCCCATCATCCCGGGGCTGGTGTGACTACAGCATGACATCACCAAAATTCAAACAACCTAATAGAAATGACAATATACACCCACTGTATAATACAAGTATCTATTATGGAGGCACACCCAGCCCAAAGTTTTTCTAACTGAAGGTGTTCACCCATGAACCTTCTTAAGTTCGCCTTTGACAGCTTCTCTCAATCGTCCAAGTGACTCCATCACATAGCTCTACCTAGTGTCAGTAGGGAACCGACTCCTAGCTGTTGTACCTGCGAGTATACTGTCTTCTTAGTAAAACATTTTTTTAAAATATTAATACGTTCTAAATATTTCCACAATTTAGTATGGATCAAGCACAAGTATATAAGTAATGAAAATAAAGTGATACAGATAAGTTTCATCCAAATTCATTTAGTATAAAATCATACCAATTATCATAATAAATAATATTAAATCTACCAATATACGTAAAACACCACATCTCAAGCACCAATCTCAAACACACACACACTGGCTAGCTCTAGTGATCGTTTTAACCTCACGATCGGGAGTTGCAACAGTACCGTAACATTCGTAGAAATGCCTTCCTACGAAATATTCACACCTCTTTTTGGGGAGAAATATAATCCACACCCCTTACGGGAAAAAATATCTATATCCCATGGGAAGAATCCACACTCCTTACAGGGAGAAATATAATCCATACCCCTTTCGGGGAGAACAACCATGGCATCGTCAAAATCAAACACAGCATCATTGAATCACAACTCAATAAATATCGTCTACTCAACATCATCAAATCAACACGTCTACCTCTTTTCTTCAAAACCAACTTTTAAACCTAAAAATCAAATTTCACACTTTCTTTTAAAGAAAACGTCCGATTTTATCAAAACTACTTTTCCACCCTTTATTTTTTAAAAACCAGGCATTTTTAGAAAAATAGATGTTTCCTATTCTCTTTTTAAAAACACAATCTAATTTCACCAAATCCAGCGGAAATTCATTTTCAACTTCTTTTTGAAAACTATCGAAATCCTCCGGAAATCCAATTTACCAACTCATTCAAATCCTGCTTGATCCATATCATTTATAAATTCATATAGTTTAAATAATCACATATTTCATCATATATATACATAGAAAAATAGTTTGGCAAGAAGACAATACACTCACCCCGATATCCGTTTTGCAAAACTGACACTGACCGCACTCTATCTGGATACCAGTGCCTGCGAACCTAATAGTGGCAGAGTCTAAATTAATATCTTATATGAAATATCCTAATCATGCAATGCAGACCCTATATTCCGAATCGTTACTAATTTTATGTACCACGTATTTAAAATTAATTAATCGTCACGAAATTATTATGATTTAGGATTAGTAACACTAACTAAAATTTAATTTAACGAGAATTAATAATCAATTGAAGTTTCACCTGTTTTTGAAACGTTTGGCAACCACGAGATGGGTTTTGGATTTTCCTGGGGTGGTTTATGCAAATTTTCCTTTTCTTTTCTTTTCTTTTTCTTTTTTTTTTCTCTTTTTTTTTTCCCCGCTTCTTCTTTCTTGTCAGTGCCTGCGTCCGGTTTTGGAGATTGGCCGCCGATCACTGCTCCGACTGCTCCGACCACCAGACTCCCACAACCTCACACCAACGGTCCTCTAAAAATAACCAACATACACCACCTCCCGATCACCGCCACCACCGTCGGCCAAACTCACGCCGCCGAAGCCGACGGCACCCCCCTCTCTCTCTCTTTATTCTCTACTTCGGAGGTGACCATCAATACTGACTATCTCCATACAGAAAACACACACACACACCCCTGATCACGTACCCAGAACTGAACACTTACCTACACAACCGGAACCCATACTCCCACTCACCGGCGACGGCACCGTGACGATCGCCGATCATCCTCGCCGTCTGCGTGCACATACACACACCGACGTCACTAAATAACACACACAGTTTATATGCACCGAATATGATTGATCGGCCAACCGAAAGAACACCCACCGGCAATCCCTCTCCTTCTTCGTTTTTTTTCTGTACCGGCGATCTCTCTCTCTCTTTACGGTTTGCGATTTTTTTTTTTTCTGATTTTTGCTCCACACCTCATCCCCTTATGTGTGCATGAATATATATATATATATGTACGAACGATCAGCCGCGTGTCTCTCCATCTCTCCATTTGATTACACATCGTCGTCGATATGAGAATTTGCGCCACCATCATTCGCATGAAATGGATCCTGATGAGATGATGAACATGGACCCTAATGATGGATGGTGTCATCTCTTCCTTATCATTGTTTTATTGAAATTACCCAAGTCCCCCCTTAATTTTTGTTAAGTTAATAATTAAACCCAAATTTCTAATTTTACTTGAACATTACAAATTAACCCTTAAAATTTTAAGTCAAATAATAATTAACGCCCTTTACCCCATTTTTTTTTTTTTTTTTGAAATATCATAGAATACGATTTCAATAAAAGCCAGGGTCTTACAAAGCGTCTCAATAGCTTTATCTGCATTCTCATTATTGCAAATAATATCAGACTCATGATCAGATCAATGACTATTAGGAGACGCAGAGTTAACAATAGCACACATAATATCAGAATCAAGACAATCCATATGATCTTTGTTAGCTACAAAATTCGAGCTAAACCAGCTCTGATGCCAATTGTTGGCTCTGTAGAATACCCAAGAGATGGGGTGAATTGGGTAATTAAAAATAATCAGAATAAAACTTGAATAAATCAAATAATTAATTTTAAGCTTAAATTAATTATTATCTTTATAATACAGTAGAATAATAGTATCAATCTATGTGCACACCCAAACAGCAAAAATAACAAAGTAGTAATGCAGCATACAAAAGATTTATACTGGTTCACCAAGCTACTCTTGGCTAATACAGTCTTCCGAGCTCCATGGAGGTCGCACCTACTAAAACCAAGATCCCTTTAAAGGTAGAAACCAAACCCGCACATCGATTCTTTTACAGGTTCAGAATCAACCTGTATAATATCATTTTCTCAGGCTAAGGAAGAATCTCTACTTTCTACAAGCTAAAGAATAACCTAATCTTTTTTAACACTAAGGCTCAAGAATCAAAACCTCTCATAAACACTCCAACTATCTTTTTCACAGGTAAGGATGGAACCTTTACAAATCACTTCAAATACAATTCTTATTTAGGAAGAGTCACTATCCCAATCTCTTTATAGGAAAATACTGAAATCCGACTACCCTCGATTAAATACCCCCAATGGTATTTAACCCGTCACAACTCACCAATACAAAAATTGATAAGAAGTAAATCTCACTCGGAACTTCTACCACCCCAGATGAACAATAACTCAATTAATATCCCAACTAGTGATAGAAATACTTGAGATACAAAAATCTAATTTTAACAAGATATGGGTAGTAAAATGGAGCACGTAATCAGATTCAAGAAATTATTTGTAAAAAATATTTTCTTCAAAAATCAGAAACAATTTCTAAGATCAATTTTCAAATATAGAATAATAAACAAACAATAATCAATATGAAAATATCTCACCCGAAATCCACCGAAAGAAAATAGTATTGTAATATAACTTTAAATTGGTAGCAACAATGATCAGCAAATGATTCTCTTAGAAAAGCTCACACAATTCTCAATAAGATATCTCTTAGAAAAAGCTCACTCAATTGATAAATTCTGATCTCTCTTGATAATATTTGGATTCTCTCTCTTAGAATTTTTTTTTTTTTTTTTTTTGCTAATCAAATTCGCAGGTTTATTTAAAGGAATATGTAATCAGCCTTCTAATAGCTAGTTTTCATGTGTCATGACAATTAAAAGCTATTATAGACCCCTTATATCATAAGGACTTCATTTAGGTTCAATTCCACTTAAAAACATCTTTCAAATCTCTCAATTAAACCCCCAAAGTGTTTCTCAATCTTAATAAATAAGTATAGAATCTATTTCAAGTACCAAATTGAAAAACATTAATATTTAATGAGCTATATTAATAAGATTTAATTAGTATATGAACCATATCTTAAATATAGAGAATATCCCTGAAATTTCTCTCAAATCCTAACAAAAAACGGCTATTTTTGGATATAATCTCATATCAAACAGTATCCTGAAACAGCGCGTTCAGTTGACTGCCCAGTTGACTGGGAGATTCAGGATGTAGACAATGTAGTTCATCGGTCGACTATGCGATCAACTTGTCGATTCAGAAAGTTCTTCCTTCTTTTATCGGTCAACCTATCAGTCGACTCCTTGATTCAGAGAGTTCAACCTTCTTTCACCAGTCGACCTATCAGTCGACTCCTTGATTTAGAGAGTTCAGCCCATATTAGCTGGTCAACCTATCGGTCAACTAAGAAATACAAGATCTTTCAGCTTCTATGTCCGATCGACTCACCAGTCAACTGCTGTCACTGGATCTTTTCTCTGAATACATTTTTAACTCTTTTTTTTTTACGATTTTACCCCTTTAACCATTTTCTTCTCGTAATTAGCTCCACTAACATTCTTATATTCCATTTTAGTCATTCAAAATTATTTCTTCTTATTTCACATAGGAGCAAATAATTTAACTGAATCAAAACACACATAAAAGATAAAATACATTTTGTGTCATATGTGTGTTCCTAAATAGGATATTAAGAGTTAAGATTCACCTG
The DNA here is from genome assembly GCA_016647705.1 of Eucommia ulmoides. Classification (NCBI taxonomy): domain Eukaryota; kingdom Viridiplantae; phylum Streptophyta; class Magnoliopsida; order Garryales; family Eucommiaceae; genus Eucommia; species Eucommia ulmoides. The sequence goes on from CM028337.1 coordinate 26,146,455, forward strand.
GGTTGTTTTCCCTAATTTCTTCAAACTCTTAATTCTTCATCATCATCTTAACTTCTTCATTTAGCATCCATTTAATTTGACGTCTTTATTATTAAAACTTTAAATCACTGAAATACTTCAATTAAACATTAGTTCCACCAAAACATCAATACTTAATTATTTATCAAAATCTTAGGATCAACTTGAGCATCACCATGTATCGTCTCCATGCTGACCCTTACCATCCCCCTGTGAGGCAAAAAAGAAAGAAGTTCCACTTGGAGCGTTAAAAGCTCATTAAGCAAGAAATGGATAAGTTAGTGAAATCTATCGTGGTGAAGGAAGTGGAATTTCCCGATTGGCTCTCCAATGTCATCCTCGCACTAAACGCTGGGAACAAATGGTGACTTTGCATGGACCTCAAAGACCTCAATAAGGCGTGCCCCAAAGATTTCTTTCATTTGTCGAGAATAGACTTGGTTATAGATGCTACGACGGGGCACGAACTCTTGAGTTTCCTAGATGCTTACGCCGGGTACAATCAAATCCCTATGTTTCCTCCTGACAAGGGAAAGACTTCGTTGATCACGGACAGAGGCACCTACTATTATAAGGTTATGCCATTTGGCCTTCGCAACGCCGGGGCTACATATCAAAGGCTAGTGAACAAAATGTTCAAGGAAGAGGTTGACTCAATAATGGAAGTTTTCATTGATGATGTGCTTGTAAAGAGCACCAAGGCACATTATCACATCAGCCATCTCCAAAATTGTTTCGACAAACTCCGAACTCATCGCCTGAAGTTGAACCTCACAAAGTGCATCTTTGGGGTTTCGGCGAGAAAGTTTCTAGGCTACATGGTGTCCCAGAAAGGTATTGATGCCAATCCATATCAAATCAGTGCCATTCTCGAAATGGCCTCTCCACGGATAAAGATGGAAATTCAAATGCTAACGGGGAGGTTGGCCACTTTGAATCGTTTTATTTTATACTCCTCAAAAAAATGCCTCTCCTTCTTCAACGTTTTGCGGGGAAATAAAGCATTCGAGTAGACAGCAGAATATGAGGCCGCCTTCCAAGAGCTTAAAACATACCTCTTCTCAGCGCCGCTGCTGAGTACTCCCAAGGACAGAGAAGAATTATTCATGTACATCGCTGCCTTAAATACTGCAATTAGCGCGACTTTGATCCGAGAAGAGGACAGGATTCAAATGCCCGTATACTACACAAGTCGAGTGTTGACTAATGCCGAGACAAGATATCAATTATTAGAGAAGTTGGCTTATGCTCTTCTCATCATATAAGGAAAATTGAGGCAATATTTCTAGGATCATGTAATCGTTGTCCTTACTGATCAACCATTGCGACAAGTCCTCTACTCGCTTGATGTTTTTGGTTGGCTCATGAAGTACAACCTTGAGCTTGGCTAATTCCATATTGATTACCAGCCTAGGACATCCATCAAAGAGAAGATCATGTCTGACTTTATTACTGAGATGACCTTCCCAGAAAAGCCCATTCCAGATGACCATGATCTTGCCCGACAAGAGACCCATCTCGACTCGGCAGAGCGCCAGTCCCAAAAGGGGTGTACTCTCATCTCGGGATAAGTGACGATCTCGGTCCAGACAAATGACATCTTTCTATGGATAGCTCTGCCAATGTGGGGAGATATGGGGCTGAAATGGTCTTGGTAGCCCTGGATCGAAAAGAAATTGAATACGCACTCCGATAGGGATTTAGAGCTACCAACAACGAAGCATAATATGAAGCCCTTCTCGCCAACCTCAGGTTGGCAAGAGAATTCAGCGTCAAAAGTCTACAAGTCTCCTATGATTCACAACTTGTTATAAACCAAGTAAACGGTGAATACACAGTTAAAGATCCAAGTATAACCGCTTATCTCGAGAGAGTAAAGGCACTTATGGAAAATTTTAAAAACATCCAAGTATGCCAAATCCCTCGAGAAGAGAATTGGCACGCCAACGCTTTAGCTAACCTAGCCTCCGCCATGGAATTCACCTTGAAGAGAAGCGTTCCCGTTGAGTACTTAGAGGAGCCAAGCATAATGGTAGGGCGAGAAATAACACGCCATTACTTACACTCGCACGTATACGAGGTCTAAGTTTTAGTATAGTGTGATCGTTAAGATCGGGTTATCGTATCCACAGGGATTGTTGTCGTTACTATCGAATACCACGTTTGTCATGACCTAACTTTATCTAGGCGAAAAACAAATGTATTTATTTAATTAAACTAATACTAATATAAACTAAATTAACTACACTAATATGCTAATATGTTTTAGGGTGAAGAATTGTATAGGGATTAACGTGTTTACAAATACGTGTTCGATTCCGATTTACTTACGTTTACGGTGTGCGACCTATTTGACAACCTCGGTACGTAAACTCCACCGCCACCTCTCCCGAGTGTAAGATGGGGGAATATATGACTTTGAGCCAACGGAGAAGTCTCCCTCAACGTCTTAACGACCCTAAGTCACGTGAGTCTCGCCCAGTGTCATTGATTGCACACAATCCAACTCCCTCCCGGGTTATTGGATCGTCGCGTTGTATTTATCCTATCGACAATCTCCGTTCTAAAACTCCCTCGCCACCTCACCTGGGTGTAAGACGAGGGATATAACGCAACTTTGGGTCAACGAAGAAGTCTCCCTCAATGTCTTAACGACCCTAGGTCGCGTGTATCTAGCCCTACGTCATCAATTGTCCATGATTCAAACCCCGACCGGGTTATAGAATCGTGGCGTTTGTTTACCTTAATCCGAATCTGGGGTTTTGTCAAAACCCCGTATTCTCCATTTATCAATCCAAGCATAATAAACAAACAATATGATAAATACAATCAAACTACAACGAACAAACATAAACGCAACACCGAAATCATCCAAACAACGTATTTATAAATTATAGGTTAATCCCTACTACAATCCATATTTAACTCGGGGTCATAGCCGCATATACGAGAAAATAACGAGCTAAACATGCTCACATGCTCCTAAGATAAATAAATAAGGCAAAACGATCGAAGAATTTAGCCTCGTCCGAAGATAAATCGCTAAGAACGCTCTACGATCGATTCGCCGTCTTCTCCACTTCGGGATGCGAGCTCCACCACTAAAATCCCTAACCCTAGGTTTAAGTATAGCCTAAAGGGCTCAAAAATGCAAGAGAGAGAAGAGAGTTTCCGGCCAAGGGGGAGGAGAGGGGGTATTTATAGCAAAAATATCTCAAAAATATCTCAAGACTGTGCAGGGAAAATCTGCCAAGGCGGTGGATTCTTCGCCTAGGTGGAGTTAGGTTGGTTCGGTCTGATCACCTAGGTGGTGAAGTAGGCGGTGGAATGGGAGAACATTCTATTGAAATTCTACCTAGGCGAAGAAAACTTCACCTAGGCGAGCGGCTGTCAGTAGCCCTTCTTCGTCTTCTGCTGGATTTCCGCCTAAGCGATAAAAATTTCTCCTAGGCGGTCATCCGTCAGTAACATTTTGCTCTTCTCTGCATCTTCAACGCTTAGGCGGTGGTCTGGACGCTTAAACGGTAGGCCTGTTTCATCTTTTAGCCTCCGAGCTTGTTTATCCACCGCAACTTCGAACCGCTTTGGTTCGATCTCATCGTTTTAGCTCCAGTTTCCTATATTTTTTACCCACACACCTGAGTTATACAAAAAGTATGAAAACTAATTAAAACATAATAAAAATAACTATAAACGTACTCTAAAACTAACAAATTCGGATTGGAAATAGATAGGTTTTTCACACCTATCACATAACAATTTCTGACCAAGTATCCATCATATGCGCTCTCTCTGACACACCGACTTGGATAGATCTGATATGGGAATACCTCCAAAATGGAACACTCCCCTTTGACCGAGCAGAGGCCAGGCGAATGTGGTATAGGGCATCTAGGTACACCATCATTGATGGGGTGCTTTATCGACGATCCTTCTTGGGCCTATACTCCCGTTGCCTGAGACTGGAATAATCTAACTACGTGATGAGGGAAATCCACGTAGGGATATGTGGCAACAACTCAAGAGAGATGTCTATGGTTCACAAGGTTATTAGACATGGACTTCTGGACGGATATGCACAAGGACTCCATGGAATTCGTCAAAAAATATGGTAAATGTCAAAGATTTGTCTTTCATCCCCAACTGTCTCCAACTGTTCTTGTCCCCATAACGAGTCCTTGGCCTTTTACCTAATGGGTCATCGACCTTCTTAAACCATTCCCCCAATGGACCAGGCAGAGAAGATTTCTCGTTGTTACAATCGGCTATTTCACAAAGTAGATAGAAGCTCAGCCACTTGCGCGGATCACCAAGGAAAGAATTAGAGATTTTGTGTGGGAAAGTGTCATATATTGCTTCGGAATACCCAAGGCCATCGTCTCCAACAATGGGAGGCAATTCGACAATGACCTCTTCGCAGAATTCTATACTGGGCTGGGGATCCAGACCCACTTTGCGTCTCCAGGGCACCCTTAAGCTAATGGACAAGTGGAAGTCACCAACCGCACAATTCTCCATGGACTCAAGACCAGATTAGATAAATCAAAGGAAATATGGGTTAAAGACGTGTGTCTCGTTCTTTGAGCATATTACACTACGGTAAGGACCCTTACATGGATCAAGGAATTGATTTCGAATAGTGATTTTGGGATATATAGGGTTTGCATTCCTTCTATGTTCTTCTTATTCCTCTTCCATTCCAGGGCATTCATCATCTTCTTCCACAAAGTGGACCTATTCTAGAACATTTTTATTATAAAGGGACTCGAATTTAAGAGCATCTTTTAAAGATTTTATACCTTCACTTTCACTTCCTAATTCTTCTTTCTCATTTTGCAATTTATTTTGCTTCAGATTTTCAGAATTCTCAGTTATCTCCTCAGTCATTTCCTCATTTTTCTTCTAATCTTGAGCTGCACTTGTATTAGTCCCGACTTCTATCGAATTCAAATAAGCTTGATGAGTTTGGTGATTATTTTTAACTTTTTTCATACTCCTTGCAATCCCATAATCTTCTTCAGTAGTTATGCCATTTAAGTTTCTCTGGAGAATAACTATCTCTAGTTTTTCCATATATAGTCCTCATAACTAATTGGAACTGAAATGCCAAACCCTTACAAATACTATCACATGTTTGGCACACGTCAAACAAGTAGTTAAATTTTGGACCTAGTGGACACCCATCCAATTAAGAGATAGATACTAAGATATTGACATTACCATTGACCATAATCATTAATGGGTCGGTGGATAACTCATTAATAATGGTGGTTAGCCAGCATCATTAATGAGAGTGGTTAGTGAGTATCATTAATGAAGTAGTTGGTAATTTTTTCTTATGGTGTGGATTAGACTTATGTCAAACCACGTTAAATTCTTGTGTTTTATTCTTTCTTTGTTCATGAATCTTTGTTGTTCCTCGTTTTTCAAATTATTGTGTTGTTAGCAGTCAGTTCAATCCCCAATAACTGTATCAGAGCTTAGGCTCTAACTCTCTCAACATTACAATGAGCAGTGGCAAGTTTGTGGTCAATAAGTTCAATGGGGATAATTTCACCCTTTGTAGGATGCAGATATAAGATTATCTGTACCAGACAGATCAATGAAAGTTGTTGTTTGGAAAGACAAAGAAGCCTGAAAAGATGCTAGAAGACGATTAGAACGCTCTCATTCACAAGACGCTGGGAACGATTCAGATTACACTGTCAACCATAGTGTTAAGTAATGCCAAAAAGGATAAGACAACAAATGATTTCATTGATGCTCTTGACAGTATGTATGAAACTCCCACGACAACGAACAAGTTATACACTCTTAGGAAACTTTTCAGGATGAATATAGAAGCGCATGATAATGTTTCAGAACACATCATCCGTGTTTATGAAATCTTTTTTCAGTTGGAGACGTTGAAAATAACGTTTTTAGAAGAAATTAAAGCCATGTTTCTTCTCTTATCTTTTCCTGATAGTTGGGACAACTTAGTTGTATCCATTACTGGTAGAGTCGGTCATACTAAGTTGCTAGAAAATGAGGTCATTACTTTGATCATTAGTGAGGAAACTCGAATGAAGGACTCAGTCTAGAATTCTTGGGCAGTATTAAAGGTTGAAAAGAGAGGAAAAAATCAACAAAAGATGGAAACAATAGGAGTTGTTCAAGTCCATGAAGGGACAAAAAAAAAAAAGGCAAAGGCGAGAAGTGTATAGTGTTGGAGTTGTGGACAAAAGGGACATTGGAAGAGAAATTGCCTAAATCCATAAAAAAGGCAAGAGTTAGATAGCAAAGAAACGGTTTGCCTAACCAATGGTGAGTCTTTAGATACACTTATACTTTTGCTGGATACTTGCAATGATGTATGGGTAATTAATTCTAGTGCGTCGTTTCATGCCAACTCACGGAGGGACATATTGAACAACTATGTCCCGAGACACTTCGATAGGGTCTATTTGGGAGATAATGAATCTTGCAACATCACTTGCAAGGAAGAAGTTCAAATCACCAAAATAGATGGTTATATTCTTATGTTACGAGATTTTAGACATGTTTCTAGTCTAACTTGCAACCTAATCTCCATTGGACAATTATCAAAGGTAGGAGTTGTTACCACTTTCAATAATGAATCTTGAAAGATGTCAAAGGGCGCAAGGGTGCTCGATCGAGGGAAAAAAAAGATGGCACATCGTAGATGACATCTAGTTCTCATAGTGCTATTATGATCGTATCTTTGAGGTTCTCGTAGTGCTATTATGATTGCATCTCCAAAAACAGATGTAGACATATGGCATCGCGGTTTGGTCACATGAGTGAGAAAGGTATAGAGATACTTGCTTCTCGAGGCAAGTTGAAGGGGTTAAAAGATGTAGCGATTGGTTTCTGTGAAGATTGCGTGCTTGGTAAGCTGAGAAAGGTAAGCTTCGCAAAACCATTGTTGAATCCAAGATTTTGATGATCAATTAAGTGTTGATACTTTTGGTGGAACTAATGGTTTTATAGAGTGTTTCAGATTTAAAGTTCTATATTTTTTTTTTATTAAGAAAAATAATCGTTAAAGAAAATATAAAGGGTGCAAGATGGACATGATGCAGACATAAAGAGTTTTGAAAATGCTGGAGAAAACTAGGTGAAAATAACTATTTATTTATATCCTCTTAATACAACTCGAATTAGGATCACACACGTTATTTAGAATGAATTAATCTTATGTATGTCTTAATAAGAAGTGATAAGTTTAAGATCCTAAAATGAGGTTTTTTATGTGCTCCTTATGTGAAATGGTGTTCATAAATGGCCTAAATGAAAAATGCATTTTAAAGTATAAAATTTTAAGTTTTCGGGTCAATTCGGACAACTGGCAAAAGGGGTCAGTCGACTTATCAAAATAATATGTTTTGGGAGTAGAAATAGCGACATACTGATCCAATCAGTTAACCGAGAAAATGAGTTAATCAATCGATTAAAACAGTGGCTAAAATGAGTAAATGTGGGAGGTCTTTGATCGATTCGGTCAACCGACGTGTTCGGATCAATCAACCAAAAAAAACAACAGTAGTTAAATTGGAATATTTGGAAATGCTAATGATTGTGCCAGTCAAACGACCAAGTGGGTTGGTCAACCGACAGGCATTAAGGCCAACGACTAATCTAGCCTTTGGCGGTAAGGCAGTCGACCGAAGGCGCTTCAGTCAACCGACGGGTTCAGTCAACAAATTAACTGTTTTGATCTCTTGGTTAAATATATCTTTTTTCTTATGATATCAAGGGATGTTTTTAAAGGATTTTTAATTAATTTCGTGAATTACAATGTAATATGTGATCCCTAATGATTTGGTCTACATATTTTAATATTCTCTTAATTAAAATGATTTAATTCTTCCTATCCTTTTGGATTGCTAATTGATAAACTTTTGAGACCAAAATGAACATTTCAAAGAGAATTTTTAAAATGAAACATATCTATTTTGATTGGGTATGATATTTGGGGTCTTAAGATGTCATTTTATGACATATCTTTAGAAAACTAACTGTTGGAGGTCTAGTTCCAAGTCTATTTACGTAGACCTATGAGATTAGGCATAATAACATCAAGAACATTAGTTTTGAGCTTTTCCAAGAGTGAATATATTGGTGAGATTTCTACGAGAGATTATCTTCAAAGTTTTTGATCTAAAGTGCTTGTTGTTTGCGTCAACGGCTTGAGTTCTAATTGCAAAATTATTCTAGTCTTTGATATTTTCCGGTGAGATTCTTCCAAGTCTTTTTATTTTCTTTCTAAGATTTATATATTGATTACTTGGTTAAGGATTGTTTAGAAAACCGTTTTGAACTTAAAGTTCTGAAAATCTTTTAAACAACTTTTTTTTGATTATCTGATTACATGCCTACTTTGTGTTACCCACTTTATTATTTAATTAGATTTAATTTAACTTGCATTTTATCTATCACGTAATAATTATTCTATCCATTAATTAATTATAGCTATATTGATGTGGTACAAGCTCCTTGTGGGAAGAAACTTACAATTTTTTGTATTTGTGAATTTGAGAGAATTAGACATGTTTGGGACGATGTCTAGTCAAGGTAGCTTGGATTTTGATCTTTTTCCTGTGAAAAAGGTTAAGTGTTGACTCTAAGATTTTGATGAACAATTAAATGTTGATATTTTTTGTGGAACTAACGTGTTTATTGAGTGTTTCAGTTTAAAGAGTTATAGACAGTATCATGAAATAATTATAAAAAATACAGAGATGATAACATCATGAAGAAATTGTGAAGGATGCAAAGACGGATACTAAGAGATTGAAGATTCCGAAGAATCTAGGTAAAAACAACTCTAATTTATTTTTACTCTTTATGTATCCCGATTAGGATCACACACGATACAAAAATAATTTTATGATTATGTGTGTTTTTAATAAGATCCTAATTAGCTAACATATTTGCTCTTATGTGTAATTGAAGAAGAAATATTGATTTAAGAAAGATAAATATTGAATTTAAGGATTTAGTGAAGTTAACCGAGAAAAAAAATTGGTTAAAGGGCCAAAAACGTTGAAAAAATTTAGTAAAAAATTAATTAAGGAGAGGTATTCCAGCAGAGTTGGTCAACCGATCAACATGGATCGGTCAACCGATGGAATAGAGCTGGGAAGAAGATTCAATTCCTGAATTGTTCGGTCGACAGGTAGGTTGACTTATGGAAATGAGACAAACTCTCTGAATCTTCCGGTCAACAGGTAAGTCGACTTATAGTTAAAAGGTGAACTCTATAAATCATTAAGTCGACAGGTAAGTCGACTTATGAAACTCTCTGAATCGTTTGGTTGACAGATGCAAATGAGTGGTCGACTTATGGCGAAGGAATTTTGGCTTGGGCTACGTCCTGAATTGGGTGGTCAACCGATGGGTGTTGGTCAGTCAACCGATGGTTAGTTTCAGGAATTGAGGATTTCATGGTTTTGATCCAAAAAGTAGTCATTACTAGCCGTTTTATGGTTTATATATGCAAGATATCTTAGGGATATGATATATTTTAAGTTATTTAGTTAATATATTAATATCACTATAGATATGGTTCAAGTATTTTGGATATCTCTCAATTTGGTTCATGTTATTCTTTCTATCTTATCTAATTGAGATTGAGTAAAAATTTGAGGGACTAAATTGAATGTTTTGAAAGCTATAATTAAGTCAAATATACTTAAAATGAAATATAATGATATATGGGGTCTATAGGTACTTTTTAGATACTTATCATTTGAAAACTAACCGTTGAAGGGCTTGTTTCAATTCCTTATATATAGGCCTTTGGATTTCACATAATAAAAAATAATATCAAGAACTATTTAGTTCATAAGTTTTTATAAGAGTCATCATTCTGATATTATTTTGAGAGATCAAATTGTGAGATCAATTGTTGAGGAGTTCTTGAATTAAAGCGCTGATTGTGTGAGCATCACTGATTTGAGTTGTCTAGCGTTTCAATCTATAATTCTTCAGTGTTATTCTGGTGAGATCTTTCCAAGCTATTAATCTTTATTGCATATCTATTTTTCTATTATTGATAAGATTTTGATAAAATCATTTTTCGAACTTTAAATCGCATAAAAATATTTTAAAATGATTTTTGGTGAAAATTTGATTTCATACTTATCTGTGTGCTACCCATATCTATAATAATCAGATTTTTATATTTTCTTGGTAAAAGTGTTCCAAGCTTATTCTTAATTGAGTTTATTATTATTATTATCACTTGCTTGGATAATTGATATTGTGAAATCATTTTTTAACTTTAAAAGCAAAAAAATATATTTTAAAACAATTTATGTGATAATCTGATTGCGTGTTCAATTTTGTCCTACCGGCATTAATTTTATAATCAAATTTTATATTTCTCTCTTAATTCTATCACTAGTAATTATCAGAATATTAATCGAGTTTAAATTGATTTAAGGTAGTAGAAGCTCCGAGTGGGAAGAACTTATCAATTTATTATAATTGGTGAGTTGTGTGTCGGATTAGATACTATTGAGAGTGTCTAATCAGGGGTAACTTTGGGTTTCAATCTCTTCCAGTAAAGAGATTGAGATTTGATCTTTCCCTAAGTACAAAATGGTTAGGTTACTCTTTTCTAGTTGAAAAGAGCTTAGGTGTAATTCTTCCTGATTAGGATCAATTGTGAGTGATTTGTAAAGGTTTCATCCTTACCTGGGAAAATGATAGTTGGAGTGTTTCTGTGAAGTTTAATTCTTATGCCTAAGGTATAAAAAGAATTAGGTCGTGATTCTTCATGTAATAGAATTAGGTTATTCTTGAGCTTAGGAAAAAGAAGAGGTTATTCCTGAGCCTGGGAAAAGGAATTTGTAAAGGTTGATTCTGAGCCTGCAAAAAGAATTATTTTTGTAAGGGTTTGGTTCCTACCTGTTTAAAGGAATCGTAGTGGTTTAGTGGGTGCAAATCTCCGTGGGGCTCGGAGAATTAGATTAGCTAAGATTAGCTTGGTGAACCAGGATATATCGGTATATATTGAATTATTTATTTCATTTACTTTATTTTGTATTGTTTGGGTGTGCACCTAGAGCTTATAACACTTTTTCGCTACTATAAAGAAATAATAATTGATTTAGGATAAATTAATTAATTGATTACATTAACTATTTGATTTTTGAAGTATTATTATTTGGATTAAAATTTATATCTACCCAATCCATCCCCTCTCTTGGGTAGCTTACTGAGCCAACATTAAGGTTTAATCTTTGTCTTGCGAAAAGGTTAGGTTATTCTTTTCTCATGAAAAGAACTAGATTTTGATTCTTCTTGTAATTGAATTAGAGAGTGATTTAAAAGGTTCGTCATAAACTTGTGAAAATGATAAGTAAGGTAGTGGTAGGTTAATTCTTAACCTGTGAAAATAATCGAGAATCTTAAGGATTTGGTTCCTACCTAGTAAAAGAATCAAGGGGTTTACAAGTGATAACTATGCATTTTGAAATGATAGAATGATCGCATTTTTCAAGCCTCCATATATTCCTAAAGAGAATAGAGTGATTAAGAAGAAGAAGCAATTGACTCCATTGGATAAATAGAAATTGTCAATTAATTCTCAAGCTATTAATATTCTATTTTGTTCTTTAGATGAAAATTAATATAGTTGGGTTTCAAGTTGTGCATAGGCTAAAGAAATATGGGATGCATTGCAAGTCACATATAAGGGGACTAATCAAGTAAAACAATCTAAAATCAATGTCGTAAGTCATCAATTCGAATTGTTCATAATAGGTGATGCAGAAACAATTCAGGAATTGTACTCGAGATTCAATAATATCTGTAATAACCTTGGTCAATTAGGAAAGCCTTATTCTATGGAGGACAAAGTACGAAATTTTTTGAAATCATTTACCAAAGTTTGGGAACCAAAAGTGACTACAATTGAGAAAGCCAATGATCTTACCAAATACACTATCAATGAACTCATTGGTAACCTAATGACCCATGAGTCAACTATTTGTAGAAACAATTATGGATAAAAAAGGAAGAAGAGATCCATGAAAGAAACATATGATGATTCAGATTTCAGTGGTTCCAGGACATCAAGCAATAATGAGAGAACTACAACGTTTGCTCTAATAGTCAAAGGAATTGAGGTACCTAAATGTTCCATTTATTGTCCTTTAAATTTTGATGAATTATTTTGATATCTTTCAAGAACTACTGCATGATTATAAAAACCAGTATTCTCAAATTAGTGTCCTACAAAATACAGTGAATTCACTAAACAAACAGATTTAAAATTATGAGGTTGAGAACATTTATCTTAAAAATCATATTTCGAAAAATACCTCATATGTTTTAGAAAAGGAAAACATTGAATCAAAATCCAAAGTTGCGGATTTAAATTCTATTGTTCTCAAGTTCACAAATGGTAAGAATAATTTAAAAATACTTTTGGGAAGTTCTAGAGGTGTTTTCGATAAAGTAGGTATTGGTTTTCAAAAAAATATTAAACAAAAGAGATTTCAAAAATTATTTTTTGAAACTAAGAAAGTTGTGAAATATTTTAACTATAACATTGTGGGCCATACTATAAGAAATTGTTTTCAATTAAAATATAATGAAAGACAAGTATGGGTTCCAAAAGAATGAAAAAGGCTCCAACTAACAAGGTCAGGCCCACTTAGATTGGGTACCACTTAAGAACTAGTTGATGTGCTTCTTGCATGTTTCTGAAGACATCAATAGGCAAGGAAAAATAATTCCTGGATAGTGGTTGTTCTCGACACATGATGGGTGACTAATTTAAATCCATGTCTTTAACACTAAGACAGAGGACATGTTGCTTTTGGAGACAAAGAAAAGGAAAAAATTATTGATATATAAAATACGTTGTTAGTAGACAATCTTATAACCTAAATCTCTTTGTATTAGTCAATTGTATTAAAAAAAAGTTTTAATGTAGTATTTGATGATTTCTCATCTCAAAGTTTAACATGTTTAAATGAATTATCTAAGAAGAGTTGGTTATGGCATAGATATCTTTGAGAATGCTAGTATTGAGTTGATTTCAAATTTGTCTAAAAAGAGTTTTGTATGTGGCTATTCTGTATTAAAACATGAGAAGAATAAGATATGTAATGCATGTCAACTAGGGAAGTAATCAAGGTCATTATTTAAGAAGAAGTTACATATATCTACGTCTAAATGTCTTAAATTGCTACATCTTGATTTGTTTGGACCAAATGCCTTTACTTGAATAGGAGATAAATTCTATGTATTCGAAATTTCAAACTACATCAAATAGATGTAAAGAATGCATTCTTGAATGACTTTGTATCAAAGGAAATTTATGTCAAACTACCACTAGGGTTTGAGAATGATAAATTATTCGATCATGTGTTTAAACTTTGGAAGGCTTTGTATGGACTCAATTAAACTTCATGAGCTTGGTATGAAAGACTTAGCCGATATTTGATCCAAATTAATTTTCAACGGGGTCTTAGTGATATTACATTATTGATCAAACAAAATGAGTTTGATATCCTATTAGTACAAATGTATGTTGATGATATTATATTCGGATCTACTAATGAGGATTTTTGTTAAGAGTTTGCCAAAATTATGCAGGTTGAGTTTGAAATGCGTATAATGGGAGAATTAACCTTCTTTTTTGCGTTGCAAATAAAGCAAATCAAGGAAGGGATCTTTATTAATCAAGCAAAGTATACGAAGGAATTACTGAAACAATATGGCTTGCATGGCGCTAAAGAGTACAAAATTCACATGGCAACAGCTACAAAAATAGTAAAAGATGATAAAAATGTCAATAAGAAAATGTATCGATGTATGATTGGTAACTTGTTATATTTTACTGTTAGTAGACTTGACATAATGTTTAGTGTATGCTTGTGTGTTAGATTTCAGTCTTGTCTGAAAGAAACGTTTTGATCCTAAGATTTTAATGGACAATTAAAGGTTGATATTTTTTGTGGAACTAACGGTTTGATTAAGTGTTTCAGTTTATTAGTTCCAAACGATGAAAATATGATGACAAAGATGTTGAAGAATTAAGAGGTTGAAGAACTTGAAGAACTTAGGGAAAACAACTCAGGTTAAATTCCAACTCTTATTATCCTAATTAGGATCACACACAACATAAAAATATTTTTAAATAATTTGTATAAATATGTGTATTTTTAATAGGATCCTAATTAGCTAAATTATTTACTCCTATGTGTAATTGAAAAATAAATATTAATAATTAATTAAAATTGAATTTAAGTATTTAGTTAAGCTAATCAAGAAAAGAAATCAGTTAAAGGGGCGAAAATGTTAATAAAAATGGATTAAAAACGAATTGAGAGAAGTGTTCCAACATCTATAAGTCGACAGGTAAGTCAACCGGAGCAAAGAAGGAAAAGTCTATGTATCCCTCGGTCGACAGGTAGGTCGACCTGTGTTTAAATATGAACTCTTTGTATCTACAAGTTAACAGAGTGGTTGACCTATGATAAGAAATGGAACTCTATGAATCTCTAGGTCGACAGATAGGTTGACCGATGGGCACAGAATTTTTGGCTTGACTACATCCTGAATCAATTGGTCAACAGGTGATCTTGGTCAGTCGACTTATGGGACTATATCAGGATATTATGGAATTTTGGATTTTATTCTAAAAGTAGTTGTTACTAACCCTTTTTTTGTTAGGATTCACGAGATATATTAAGGATTTTATGTTATTTGAGATAAGCAAACTGATTCTGATATCCTATTAGTATAAGTGTATGTTGATGATATTATTTTTGGATCTACTAATGATGATCTTTGCCAAGAGTTTACTAAGCTAATGCAGATTGACTTTGAAATGAGCATGATGGGAGAGTTGAATTTCTTTCTTGGATTGCAAATTAAGCAAATCAAAGAAGGAATATTTATAAATAAAGCTAAATACACCAATGAGTTGTTAAAGAAATATGGCTTGGAAGGTGCTAAAGAGTACAAAACTCACATGGCAACGGTTACGAAAATAGACAAAGACAATACGGGCAAAAGTGTTAATGAAAAAATGTATCGAGGTATTATTGGTAGTCTATTGTATTTAACTACTAGTAGATTTGACATTATGTATAGTGTTTGTCTTTGTGCTAGATTTCAATCTTATCCTAAAGAATCGCACTTGACTACGGTTAAGCAAATTTTTAGATATTTAAAGGGGACGACTGACCTAGGATTATGGTATCCTAGGGGGAGTGATTTTAAATTGGTAAGTTACACCGATGCTGATTTTATTGGTTGCAAAGTTGAGCGAAAAAGCACAAGTGGATCATGTCATTTGTTAGGACATGCATTAGTTTCTTGGTCAAGCAAGAAACAAAATTCGATAGCCTTATCCACTACTGAGGCTGAATATATAGCAGTTGGTAACTGTTGTGCTCAAATTTTATATATTAAGTAACAATTAAATGACTTTGGAATTTGCATGGAGGAGGTCCCGATTTTTTGTGATAATAAAAGTGCTATTTGTCTAAGTAAGAATCCTAAAGAACACTCACGAACTAAGCACATAGAGATTAGACATCACTTTATTCGTGATCACATTCAGAAAATGGACATTGTTATTGAGTATATTAATACCTCTGACCAACTTGCTGATATTTTTACCAAACCACTAGTGGAAGATCAGTTTGTGAAAATCATTCGCGGTTTGGGTATGGCTAGGCATAATGATGTTTGCCTAGAGTAGATTTTATTGGTGTTCCCTTCTCCCTATTTTTTTTTTTTTTTTTTTTTTGAGATGCCAAAGGAGGAGAATTAGTTGATATTTTATTGAATATCTTAAAGGGTAGTTTATTATATTTGTGCTTTGTTGATTATTTTATGAATATCTTTATTACTATGCTTAAATGAGTTATAAAACCTATCCTCGGATTCAAGGGGAGTGTGGTTATATTATTATTTTAAAGAAAACATCAAAGTTAATTGTCATCATCGAAAAAGAGGAGATTGTTGATCCTAAGATTTTGATAGACAATTAAAGGTTGATGTTCTTTGTGGAACTAACTGTTTGATTAAGTGCTTTAGTTTATTAGTTCCAAACGATGAAGATATGATGACAAAGATGTTGAAGGATTAAGATGTTGAAGAATTTGAAGAACCTAGGGAAAACAGCTCAGGTTAAATTTCAACTCTTATTATCCCAATTAGGATCACACACGACACAAAAAAAAAATTAATATTTTTTATAAATATGTTGTTTTTAATAGGATCCTAATTAGCTAAATTATTTGCTCCTACGTGTAATTGAAAAAGAAATATTAATAATTGATTAAAATTGAATATAAGTATTTAGTGGAGCTAACCGAGAAAAGAAATCGGTTAAAGGGGCGAAAACGTCAATAAAAATGGATTAAAAATGAATTGAGAGAAGTGTTCCAGTATCTATAAGTCAACAGGTAAGTCGACTGGAGCAAAGAAGGAAAAACTTTTGTATCTCTCGGTCGACAGGTAGGTCGACTTGTGCTTAAATATGAATTCTCTGTATCTATAAGTCAATAGAGCGATCGACCTGTGATAAGAAATGGAGCTCTTTGAATCTCTAGGTCGACTGATGGGCACAAAATTTTTGGCTTGGCTACATCCTGAATCGATCAGTCGACAAGTGATCTTGGTTAGTCGACTTATGGGACTGTTTCAGGATATTATGAAATTTTGGATTTTATTCTAAAAGTAGCCATTACTAGCTATTTTTTTGTTAGGATTCACGAGATATATTACGAATTTTATGTTATTTGAGATATGCAACACATATTATGATATCCTTACAGATTTGGTTCATTAAGTTTGAATATTTCTCAATTTGGTACATGTAACTCTTTCTATCCTATTTAATTGTGATTGAGAAATATTTGGGGGACTTAATTGAGAAATTTAAAAGATATAATTAAGTGATTTGAACCAGGATGAAGTCTTAATGATATAAGGGGACTATAAGAGAAATAAGTGTTATAACGAGTGGGAACAAACCGTTAGAGAGCTTATTTTATTCTCATTTATATAGACCTGCGTTTTTCATATTAGGAATAAAGATTAAGAGTATTATACTGAGTTTTTCTAAGATAAATCATATTGAGAATTGTGAGAACGTTTCTAACAGTTATTCTTGAAAATTATTTGCTGTGAATCATTGCTGCTACCGAATCTAAAGTGACATTGCTATAAATTTTCTTTCAGTGGATTCTAAGTAAGATCTTTCCAAATTACTTTCTATTTAGTATTACTTAATTATATTTGGAATTTGATCTTTAAAATTATTTTCTGATTTTTTATTGAAAAATATTTTTGAAACAATTTCTTGAATCAATCTGATTAAGTGCTCAATTACGTGCTACCCATTTTTATTTTTATTTTTGTTTAAAATCAGATTTTGAATATCTCACTTTTCTATCACTAGTTTTTGGATATTAATTGAGTTCTAATTTATCTGGGGTAGTAGAAGTTCCGAGTGAAAAAAATCACTTGTCAATTTTTAATTGGTGAGTTGAGTAACCGATTGAATACTGTTGGGAGTATTTAATCTAAGGGTAGCTGGTTTCAGTCTCTTCCTGTAAAGAGATTGATATGGTAATTCTTCCTGAATTGAATTATTTTGTGAGCAATTTTGTAACGGTTCAATCCTTACCTTATAAAAGGATATTTGGAGTATTTGGAGGTTTTAATTCTTTAGTCTTAGTTTAAAAAGAATTAGGTTATTCTTGAGCCTGTAAAAAATAGAGGTTATTCCTAAG
Organism: Eucommia ulmoides; assembly: GCA_016647705.1. Lineage (NCBI taxonomy): Eukaryota > Viridiplantae > Streptophyta > Magnoliopsida > Garryales > Eucommiaceae > Eucommia > Eucommia ulmoides. The sequence goes on from CM028337.1 coordinate 26,164,247, forward strand.
CCTGTGAAAAAAAATTGTAAAGGTTGATTCTGAGCCTGTAAAAGAATTTTTGTGAGGGTTTGGTTCTTACCTTTAAAGGAATCTTGAGTTTATTGGGTGCGACTCTCCGTGGGGCTCGGAGGACTGGATTAGCCAAGAATAGTTTGGTGAACCAGTATAAATTTCTAGTGTGCTGCTATCTTTACATTATTTATTTTTGTTGTTTGATGTGCACCTAGTTGATTTTATATTTCCGCTGTGATATAAAGATAATAATTAATTTAGGATTAAAATTAATTATTTGGATTGTTGAAGTATTTTTTCTCTGATAATTTTTTATCTATCCAATTCACCCCCCTCTTAGGTAGCTCACTAGGCTAACAAATCACATCTAACAATTGTTAAGTAAGTCTTTCGATATTTAAAAGAGACAAGTGACCTAGGATTATGGTATCCTAAGAGGAGTGACTTTCAGTTAATTAGTTATTCCGACGCTGGTTTTGCCAGATGCAAGTTGAGCGTAAAAGTACAAGCAAGTCATGTCACTTTTTAGGACATGCTTTGATTTCTTGGTCAAGTAAGAAATGAAACTCGATTGCCTTATCTACGATTGAGGTAGAGTCTATGGAAACTGGTAATTGTTGCTCACAAATTCTATGTATTAAGTAATAATTATATAATTTTGGGATATGTATGGAGGAGGTCCCAACATATTGTGATAATAAAAGTACTATTTGCGTAAGTAAGAATCTGACACCGTATTCACGAACTAAGCACATAGAGATTCAACATCATATTATTCGTGATCACATTCAGAAAAGGATATATCTATTGAATTGGTTGATACCTCCGATCAGCTTGTTGATATTTTCACCAAATCTCTAGCTAAGGATCAATTTGTGGAAATCATTTGAGGTTTAGTTATGGTTATGAATAACGATATATGCCTTGAGTGATGTTTTGGGTCCTCCGTCCCCACTTTTTGAGATGACAAAATGGAAGAAATTAATGTTTAGGGATTTGTTTGTCTAAGCATTGCATTGATAAAAAGGGGATAAATTATTTGGAGCTTAATGTTGAAAATTTTAATTTTTATATTATGCTTTCATTACTATGCTTAACAGAGTTGAAATACTCGTCCTTGGATTTAAGGGGAGCGTAGTTATATTATATTTTAAAGAAAACATCAAAGTTAGTTGTCATCAATAAAAAAGAGGGAGATTATTGAATCCAAGATTTTGATGAACAATTAAGCGTTGATATTTTTTGTGGAACTAATGGTTTTATTGAGTGTTCATATTTAAAGTTCCATGTTTTTTTTATTAAAAAGAAGAATCGTTGAAGAAAATATAAAGGATTCAAGGTGGACATGATGCAGAAATAAAGAGTTTTGAAGACGCTGAAGAAAACTAGATAAAAACAACTATTTACTTATATACTCTTATTACAACTTGAATAAGGATCACGCACGTCACTTAAAATGAATTAATCTTATGTATATCTTGATAAGAAGTGATAAGTTTAAGATCCTAAAATAAGATTTTTTATGTGCTCCTTATGTGAAATGGTTTTGATAAATGACCTAAATGAAAAATGTGTTTTAAAGTGTAAAATATTAAGTTTTCTAGTGAATTTGGTCAACCGACAAAAGGGTCAGTCGACTTATCAAAAAAATATGTTTTGGGAGTAGAAATAAAGACATATTGATTATACGCCGAGGATTTACACCCTCGAAATATATGACTACTCGCAAGTGTACGAGATCAAAGTTTTAGTATAGTATGATCGTGGAAGATCGGGTTATCGTATCCACAGGGATTGATGTCGTTACTATTGAATACCGCGTTTATCGTGACCTAACTTTATCTAGGCAAAAAACAAATGTATTTAATTAATAAAACTAATACTAATATAACCTAAATTAACTACACTAATATGCTAATATGTTTTAGTGTCAAGAATTGCCTAGGGATTAACGTGTTTACAAATACGTGTTTGATCTCTATTTACTCACGTTTACGGTGTTCGACCTATTTGACAATCTTAGTATGTAAAGTCCATCGCCACCTCTCCCGAGTTTAAGACGGGGGAATACATGACTTCGAGTTAACGAAGAAGTCCCCCTTAACGTCTTAATGATCCTAGGTCACGTGAGTCTCGTCCAGCGTCATTGATTGCAAACAATCCAACTCCCTCCTAGGTTATTGGATCGTCCCGTTATGTTTACCCTATCGACAATCTTAGTTCTAAAACTCACTCGCCACCTCTCCCGAGTGTAATATGAGTGATATAACGTAATTTCGAGTCAACAAAGAAATCCCCCTCAACGTCTTAACGACCCTAGGTCACATAAGTCTTGCACCAATGTCATCGATTGTCCACAATTCAAACCCCGACCGGGTTATAGAATTGTGGTGTTTGTTTACTCTAATCCGAATCTGGGTTTTGTCAAAACCCCGTATTCTCCGTTTACCATTCTAAGCATAATAAACAAACAATACAATAAACACAATCAAAATACGAAGAATAAACATAAACGCAACACCGAAATCATCCAAACAAACATATTTATAAATATATCGTTAATCCCTACCATAATCCATATTTAACTCGTGGTCATAACTGTATAAACATATAAATTGAGCTAAACATGCTCATATGAACCTAAGATAAAGAAATAAGGAAAAACAATCGAAGAACTTAGTCTCGTCTGAAAATAAACCGCTAAGAACGTTCAATGATCGATTCGCCGTCTTCTCCACTTCGGGATGTGAGCTCCACCTCTAAAACTCCTAAACCATAGCCTAAATATGGCTTAAGGTGCCCAAATGGCCGGAGGGTTCACAAGGAAGGGAGAGAGAATGGTATTTATAGCCAAAATATCTCAAAATATATAATAAATATCAAGGTTGTGTCAGGGATTTTCACCTAGGCGTAGAATTTTTTGCCTAGGCAGAGGTAGGTCGGTTAACTTTCTGCCACTTTTCCGCCTAGGTGGTAGAATTCTCTCCTAAGCGAAGGAACTGGAGGTTTGTATTTTGTTTTAACTGTAACTTTTTCATCCAAACTCCGATTGAGGTGATTCAAAAATCTATGGAAAGCTAAGAAAAATATATACAACTTCCATGTTTTGAGTGTTTCCAAAATCGAATTTCATAATAGTCCAAAATAGCCTTAAATGTACAGCACCTGTACCAGCTTTGCAGGTTTGGTGACTACCTAGGCGAAGAAGTAGGTGGTGGACTTGGAAATGTTTCTGCTGGGTTTTCGCCTAGGCGGAGGAATTTTCCACCTAGGCAGTGGGCTGTCAGTAGCCTTATGTCATTCTCAGCATCTTCACCGCCTAGGCGGTGATCCGGACGCCTAGGCGGTGGGCCTGTTTCACAATTTTGCCTCCAAGCTTATTTATCCACCGTAACTTTGACCGCTTTTGATTTGATCTCATCATTTTTGCTCCAGTTTTCTATCTTTTTGCCCCCACACACCTAATTTATACAAACAGTATGAAAATTAATTAAAACATAATAAAATACTATATAAACGCTAAAAAACTAACTTAATTCAGTTTGGAAATAGATAGGTAGATCACACCTATCACTTATCCAATCGGTCAACCGAGAAAAATAGTCAGTTAATTGATTGAAACAGTGGCTGAAATGAGTAAAAGTGGGAGGTCTTTGATTGATTTGATCAACCGACAGGTTCGAGTGGGTCAACCAAATGAAACAATAGGTAAATTGGAAGATTTGGAAATGATACTGATCATGCCGGTCAACCGACCAATTGAGTTGGTCAACCGACAAGCATTAAGGCCAACGGCTAATTTAGCCTTTGGCAGTAGTATGGTCGACCCATGGCAGGCATCGGTCATCCAACAGGTTTAGTTAACAACTTAACTGTTTTAATCACTTGCAAATTTATCCATTTTTTTAATGATATCAATGGATGTTTTTAAGGGATTTTGAATTTATTTCGTGAACTACAATGTAATATGTGATCCCTAATGATTTTGCCCACATATTTTAATATTCTCTCAATTAAAATGACTTAATTCTTCCTATCCTTATCGATTGCTAATTAAAAAAAAAAAAATTGGGACCAAAATGAACATTTCAAAGAGTATTTTTAAAATGAAACATATCTATTTTGATTGGGTATGATATATGGGGTCTTAAAATGTCATTTTATGACATATCTTTCCAAAACTAACCATTGGAGGCCTAGTTCTAAGTCTATTTAAGTAGACTTGCGGGATTAAGCATAATAACATCAAGAACATCAGTTTTGAGCTTTTCTAAGAGTGAATATATGACTGAGATTTCTACGAGAGATTATATTCAAAGTTCTTGATCTAAAGCGTTTGTTGTTCGCGTTATCGGTTTGAGTTTTAATTGCAAAATCACTCTAGTCTTCGGTGTTTCCCGGTGAGATCCTTCGAAGTCTTTTTATTTGCTTTCTAAGATTTATATATTGATTGTTCGGTTAAGGATTGTTTAGAAAATCATTTTGAACTTAAAGTCCTGAAAATATTGTAAACAATTTTTTCTTGATTATCTGATTACGTGCTTACTTTGTGTTACCCACTTTATTTTTTAATGAGATTTAATTTGTCTCACATTATATCTATCACGAAGTAATTATTTGGGCCATTAATTGTATTATATGTGTTGAGGTGGTACAAACTCCTTGTGGGAATAAACTTACAATTTTTTTAATTTGTAAGTTTGAGAGGAGTAGAAACGTTTGGGACGATGCCTATTCAGGATAGCTAGGGTTTCGATCTTTTTCTTATGAAAAATGTTAGGTTTTGATCTTTGTCCTACAAAAAGGTTAGGTCATTCTTTTTCCTTGAAAAAAATTAGATTTTGATTCTTCCTGTAATTGAATTAAAAAATGATTGTAAAGGTTCGTTCTAAACCTATGAAAATAATAAGTAAAAGAGTGGTAAGGTTGATTCTTAGCCTATAAAAATAACCAGGGTCTGTAAAGGTTGATTTTGAACTTGTGAAAAGAATCGAGAATTGCAAGGATTTGATTCCTACTTAGTAAAGGAATCAAGGGGTTTAGTGGATTGCGAATCTCCGTGGAGCTTGGGGGACTAGACGTAGGTAAGAGTAGATTGCCGAATCAAGATAAATTCTTTGTGCTGCATTTTTTATTTTCCTATATTATGTTTCGTTGTGCATTTAGAATTAAACACATTTTCGCTACGTATCAAGATAATAATTGATTTAGGGAAATTCATTATTTGTTTTTAAAAGACTTAATTATTTAAATTTTTATAACTACTCAATTTACTCTCCACTCTTGGGTAACTCTTTGGGCCAACAACCACCAATACTCCCAAACTGAATGACTTGAGTTTGGTCCACTCCAATGTTTGGGGACCTCGGAAAGTTAGGTCTCTTGGTGACTCTGTATACTTTGTGACGCTTATTGATAATGCAACGAGGAAGCTTTGGGTTTACTTCATGAAACACAAGGATGAAGGCTTTGATGTGTGTCAAGAATCGGAAAGCCCTAGTTGAGAACGAGACGAGTCTAGATTTGAAGTGCCTCAAGTTAGACCATAGTGGAGAATACTGTGAGAAAGAGTTTCACAGATTTTGTGTTGTAAATGGAATTAGAAAGAAGTCCATACAGAATCGAGTTGTTGAGCGGATGAATAGGACTATTCTAAAGCGTACTAGAATCATGAGAATTCATGCAAGCTTGCCTAAGGATTTTTGGGCAGATGAGGTGAACACAGCAGTCTACTTGATCAAATGAGGACCATCTGTATCATTAAATAGTAGGCTACTGGAAGAAACATGGATAAGAAAATAGGTAAGTTACTCTCATCTCAAGGTGTTTGGATGTGATGCATATGTTCACATCGAGGCCGAGAATACGAGCAAACTTGATCCTAAGTCTCGAAGATGTATGTTCATCGACTACGGATACATCTATGGCTACAAACTTTGGGATTCTTAGAAGCACAAAATAGTCAAGAACATGGATGTTGTGATTAATGAGTCTATCGTGTACAAGGATAGACTTGGAGGAGAAAAAAAGATTGATGCGGAACAAGAGATAGTTGAGTTGGATAACTTGAGGTGTGAGGATCAAGAAAGGCTCTACGTTGATCCAGCAGATCAACCAAAGCCATCAACTCATCCCTTGAGAAGATCTACCTGAGAAGTCAGACCACCACAACGGTATTCCCCTTCTCTTCATTATCTATTGTTGACAGATAATGGTGAACCATCTTGCTATGAAGAGGCTATGCAAGTGGAAACACACGACAAGTGGGAGCTTGCCATGAGAGATGAAATGGACTCCCTTTTGTCAAATCAAACTTGGGAGTTAGTAAAACATCCCATGGGAAAAAAAACATCTCATAACAAATGGGCTTATAGGTTGAAGGAGGAGTACGATGGTACTAAGAGGTACAAGGCAAGATTGGTGGTAAAAGGGCTTTGAGCAGAGAATTGGAATTAATTATTCCGAGATCTTTTCTCTGGTTGCAAAACATACAACCATCCGAATTGTGCTAAATTTGACCGTAGTGCATTATCTACACCTTGAATAGTTGGATATAAAGATTGTATTTCTTCATGGGGATCTTGAAGAAGATATCTACATACATCAACCGTAGGGGCATGTGACTGATGGGAAAGAAGAATTGGTGTGTAAGCTAAAGAAGAGCTTGTATGGCTTGAAACAAACTTTGAGACAGTGGTATTAGAAGTTCAATAGTTATATAAAGAACAATGGCTCCGAAAAATAATTATGATAATTGTTGTTACTTCAAGGAAATAAAGACTTCTTATTTGATTCTTTTTCTATGTGTAGATGACATGTTAGTTGCAGGACCTAGCTTGAAAGAGATCTCTAGTTTTAAAACGAGATTGTCCGAGGAATTTGTGATGAAGGATCTTGGTGCAGCAAAACAGATTCTTGAAATGCGAATTCACAAGGACAAGAAGAAGAAGATCTTGCAATTGTTACAAGCGAAGTACATGGACAAGGTACTCGGGAGATTCAATATAGAAGATGCCAAATTGGTCGGTATACTTCTAGCTGGGCACTTCAGGCTCTCCAAGGTACAATCACAAATAATAGAGAAAGAACATGAAAAGATAGCTAAAATATCATATGTTTTAGTCATTGGAAGCCTCATGTAGGCCATGATTTGCGCGCGTTCAGACATTGCTCATGCAATAGGTGTTGTGAGTAAATTTATGAGCAATCCCAGAAAGGAGCATTGGAAGGTGGTTTAGTAGATCTTTCGGTATCTTGTCGGTACCAAAGATTGGGCTTGTGTTTGGGGAGTGACACTGGTCAAGGATATATTGATTCAAATCTTGCGGGAGCCATTGATGGCATGAGCAATACCCTAATGTACGTCTTTACTCTTGGTACTACTGCAATAAGTTGGATATCTCGATTACAAAAATGTGCAAGGGGATAGTGTGGCTAAATCATTTGATAGAAGACTTGGGACAACCTTAGAATGATCCTAAGTTGTATAGCGACAGTCAAAGTTCTATACACTTGGCGAAAAACTATGCTTTCCATTTAAGGACGAAGCACATCGACATCAAGTTCCACTTCATTCGGTCCTTGTTGGAGGAATACTCGATTGCACTTGAGAAGATCCATACTGTAAGACCCGGACTTTAGCATGTTCGTCATTATTTTCAATTTAGAGCATTTAGAAAATTTCGGGGTAAAAAATTGAGTTGATTAAAAACCAAATTAAAAGTTTATGGGTCAAATTTGCAAAATTGTCAATTAAAATCTAAAAATTTAAAATGTGAATGGTGAAATTATACTTCTAGAAACTCATAAATGTTGAATTGAACTAAAATAAAGATTTTAAAAAATTAGGGGGGATGGAAGAGTATTTAAGCACATGGGTCTTTATATAAACTCATATATATAGACATATATTCGTGCGTGTGTGTGCAGTGAGGGCCGAAGACAGAGAGAGAAGAGAACCGGCGATGTGGCGTCCATCCACTTAATTCATGCATATATATAGGATTCATTCACGCTAGAAGGATTGGGAAAGCTTAAGAAGAAGAAACTCATAAATCTAGAGAGAAAAAAAGAGAATCGGAGTGTGTCTTGTTCACCGGCAGTGTGTAGGTATCGTCGTCATCGATCAACCGTTGATCAATAGTGTGTGTTTCAGTGTGTGCATATGATCGAACGAGTGTGTATTCTGTGTGCACTGTGAGTGTGTGTTGATTTCACTGAAAACCAAACAGGGCCGGTGGGCGTGTTTTGACTCTCCCTGTCGACGTCGCCGGAGTTCGTGTGTGGGTTCTATCCTGATGGGCCGTCGATTGTGGGAATGTATGGGTACGTGCATTCTGTTCGTCGTTGATGGTCGACAATGATCGTGTGTGTGTGTGTTCGATCAAATGTTGTGGGTGTGTGCATTTTCTTCGTTGTCGATAGTTGTCGGTGATCGGTGTCGGCGCTGTCTGTGTGTATGTTGTTTCTCTGTGTGTGTTTGGCCGTCAATGGTGTGGCTGTGTGCATGTCGTCATGAGTGTAGGAGGTGAGACCAGCGTGTCTGTGTGTGTGTTTCGCCGCCGGCATGTGTGTGTGTGCGCGCTCTGTTTCGACAGCGTGTGTGGGTGTGGGTGTAATTGGGGGTGTTGTGCGACTGTGGGTGGTGTGTGTGTCGTCGCCGTCGATCAACCGGCGATCGACAGCGTGTGTAAGAGTGTTTCGTTGTGTGTGGGTGATCAGCTAAGTGTGTGTGTGCGCCAGTGGATTCCAAACAGAAACAGAAAAGAGAGAGAGAGGATCGACAGTGGATGCTCATTCGGTGGTGTAGGTTTCTGGTTCGGCTGTGTGTTCGGTCAGTGGTGGGTGTCCGTCCAATGCCAGCGTAGGAGTGAGCGGGCTTGTGTATATGTTCTGTGATTGTATGTGTGTGTGTTCTGCTGGATGACTACATATGTGTGTGTGTTGTTCCTGCTCTATGTGTGTGTGTGTGTCCTATATGTGGGAGTGTGTAAATGGGTCCGGTGGTGTTGTCGTTCGGCGGTGTGTGTGTGTGTAGATCGCCGGAGTTGTCGTCGGAGAGTTAGAGAGAGAGGAAGTGTGGGTGTGTGGTTATCTCTATATGTGTGTTGTGTGTGTGCTGCTGCGATTGTATGTGGGTGGTCGGTTATGGGTTGGCCGGCGGACGGTGGCAGGGAAAAGTGGAAGAGGCCGGCGGCTGCAGCAGAACAGCAAACAGAAACGGAAAGCAGAAGCAGAAAACGGGAAAAAAAAAAAAGAAGAAGAGGAGAAAAAAAAGAAAAAAAAAAAGAAAAAAAAAAAAGAAATTACATAAAGAACCCCAATAAAAATTCAAAATCCGTATCGCGACCCGTGAACGATTCGGAATGGGTAACGTTTTTCGTTAAATTTATTGTAGTTTTGTTAAATTAAATTCTAGCATAAAAATTTTGTAATAAGAATAATAAATTTGGGACTGTTAAATGAAAAATTAACCGAATAATAATTTTACATAATAAAATGTGGGGACGGGAAAATAACAAAAATTAGGGTCTGCATTACATGATTAGGTGATTTTATATAAAATATTAATTTAGGCCTTGTCACTATTAGGTTTGCAAGCACCGGAGTACTGGTAGAGAATAGGCAGTTAAAGTCTTCGAAAACGAATAATTAGATGAGTGTACTGTCTTCTTGCCAAACTATTTTCTACGTATATATATGATGACATGTGTGTTTACTTACACTGTACGATTTCATAAATGATATGAATCAAGCAGGTTTTTGGGATGAGTTGGTAAAATGAATTTCTGGGGAATTGTGTTGGTTTCTAAAAAGAATGATTAAAAATAATTTACGTTGGATATGGGTGATTTTGAAAAGAGAGTGGAAAATATATGGTTTTCTAAAAATATTTGATTTTCTAAAAACAAAAGTGGAAAAAAAAAAAAAAACAGTTTTACTGAAATTGGTAGTACTTTTAAAAAGGAGAGTGAAAAACGTGATTTTAGAAATTCTCCCTGAAAGGGGTGTGGTTTATATTCTCCCCATAAGAGGTGTAGATTTTTGGTGATGTGGTGTGAAAATGTATTTCTTCCTGTAAGGGATGTGGATTTTTAACTATACTGATGATTTTGACGATGCCATAGTTGTTCTCCCCGAAAGGGGTGTGGATTATATTTCTCCCCGTAAAGGGTGTGGATTCTTCCCATAGGATGTGGATGTTTCTCCCCGTAAGGGGTGTGGATTATATTTCTCCCCAAAAGGAGTGTGGATATTTTGTAGGAAGGCATATTCTACGGATGTTACGGTACCGTTGCAACTCCCGATCATGATATTAAAACAATCACTATGGCTAGCCAGTGAGTGGTGTGGTGGTGTGGTATTTTGCGGTGTTTTACTCATATTTGGTGATTTATTATATGGTGATTGGTATTATTTTATATTGGATGAGTTAGAATGGAACTCATATATATTGATTTACTTTTACTGCTTATATTATGGTGATTTTTATTAGAAATGTGATGTTTGTATACTTATACTTGATCCATATTTAATTGTGGTAATATTTAGAATGTATTATTATTTTAAAAATATTTTACTAAGAAGGCAGTACACTCGCAGGTGAAATAGTTAGGAGTCGGTCCCCTACTGGCATTAGGTTAAATCCGGAGGTGTGATAGAGAAGGAATATCTTGGGGGTGCTACTTGAAGGGAAACTAAATAGATTTAGGGTTTTGTATTCGTGTTGTTAAATGAATAAAATATTTGGGACTGGTGTTCGTAAATGAGAGAGTGTATATACTTATGATTTGTTCTGTGATTGCGTTTTTATTTTTGTCGTCTATAGTAAGTTAGATATTCAGGTAATGTCGTGTCGACGTCACGCTGACCCCACAGTGACGGGTGTCCGGGGTGGGGTGTGTCACATACTCAAGAAAATCTTGCGGACATGTTGACAAAGACGGAGACAATTGACAAATTGAGGTTGTGTATAACTTCTGTTGGCCTCGAACGTTAGTTTCGAGGCGGGCCACGAGAGGAATTGTTGTGATAGAGAGAAGTTTCTCCAACAAGTGGAAGTTGGAGATGATAGATTTTCGGACAATCATGTTTTAGCCTCCAAAATGGGAGATTGTTAAGAGTTGGAGACTAAAATATTGGTATTATCAATGATAATACCAATATTTGCTCTCATTATGTAATGGAGAACACTATTTGCTTTCATTGTGTAATGATCTGTTACACGAATTGTCAACTCTACTTGTATATCCTTCTTTGTAAATATCTATTGATCTCAATATATTAATTTTTTTTGTGGTGTGAATTAGATTTACACATTAAATTCTTTGGTTATTTCTTTTGTTTATTCGTGAATCTTTGATATTCCTATTGTTTTTTAAATTATGTTTGTATTTTAGCCGTCGATTCAATCCCCACCACATTCCAAAGTTCAGGCTGAAATATTTTATTTTGAAATTACATTGACTAATTACACATCAATCCCAAATTTAAGGGTCAAAACTGCAACCTTCCCTATATGTATCTGCACCGAATTCAGTCGAGAGAAAACAACAGCCATGGCGATCGTCGGGAGTCTTACTTCAAACGAACTTCAACTCTTCAACACTCAGGGTAATGTTTTTCTGAATACCCCTATATCTTTTTTCTGTATATATGTTTTGGCTGCCAAGAGTGGTGTATGAAGAAGGTAGGATGGAAAAAACGACTGAAACGAAATGTACGAAAACAATTAAGATTTTCCATTAAAGCCATATGTTGCTGCACCATTTTCGAATTAATGCAAAATTGGATTTTCCATTGTTGCTTCCATAGTATATATAATCAAACATATAAATCCACAAGTGTGTAGCTCTCCATCTATATATGTTCATCTAATGAATGCTTCAACGCTATAGGTTATCTCGTGGTAGAGTCTTTTGCAACCCCTGATGATATAGAATCCATGAGAAAGAGAATGGACCAATTGCTTGATGAGTTCGATTGCTCAGCCACCGCTTCCATTTTCTCTACCAAGAATCAGGTTCAGCAGATAATCATTAATTTTGAATTGTTTCGTTCTTTTCTATAAATTTTTTAATTTATTTTTTTGTAATTCTTTTCAGCAAAAGACTACCGATAATTACTTCTATGAGAGCGCGGAAAACATTTCTTTCTTCTTTGAAGGTATTGACTAATGATGCAACTGGTAATTGTTCATGTTTATGTTTGTTTTTTGTACATGATAGATTGGTTTTGTGGGTTGGGTTTTTTAAAATATTCGTTGATTAATAGTTGTGGTTGAGTAGTAGCTTCCCTCTCACAAATCATCCTTTGATTTCCAGTACTCCTTTTACTGCAGAAAGAAAATTGAGTCAAGGGTGAATTACGATAATATGGTGAGACTTTAGACAACACTGAAGAAAATGAAGACGGAGATATGGAGGAACACAAACTTGAGTTGCTCAGTGATTTGTCTTATTAAAATAGAAGAAGAATGATTGACTTTATAGAGTACAAGGTAGCCAACTAAATCGGAGAAAAATGATACTATCCCAGATGTAAACTCCAAACTAGGAAAGTAAATAAAGACAAATAAAAGTAATTACGGGATGGCTATTAGTCAATCAATCCTCATTTACAAGGATGGCATCATGCAACAGTCGCCGTCTCGATTTAGCAAGCCGCTTGCACTGTTGAATAGACCGTATTCACTAACATGAGTTGGTCCAAGCGGAAGAGGCTTGGACTCTTTAAGTAATATCTCCAGGGATCGAACCTTGGGGGGTTGTGAATGAAAAGTGCTCTGTTGGGAGGTGTTCCGTTTCTAGCGCCTGACAGTACCTCGAGGAATTAGTCTCCGTCGACCATGGTGCAGGGATACCCTGGGAAACCGAAAAAGAATAGACCATATTCACAACATACGGTTCTTCCCACTTCTCTTCCCATTTTCCTCTTTTAGTGATGATCGTATCACTCACCTTTATTGTGAAAACCCGTTGTCAGGCTATCCGAGCTTGATAAATATCTGTCTTAACTAAGAGCCTCAATTCCTTTTTTTTTTTTTTTTTTTTCCTTTTCTTGCCAAGTAGCCCTTCTCTGATTTTACTTTTTACAATGTCATAAGGCTTAATTTCCTTTGTGGTGTCTAGCTGAGTTTGGTTGGACTTGATTCCCTATAGTTTAAACTTCACTACATGCTGTTGATTAGTTGTGTACTTCAAACATTTATTCCTTGTAAAACATGCTGATGTTTGATCTTTATGACAGAGAAAGCATTTGGTGATGATGGTAAATTGAAGCAGCCAAAGCAACTCTCAATTAACAAAGTTGGGCACGGTATAACCTTTGCCTCACTTTTTAAAATCAATATGGGATACAATGTGATTTGTACTTCTCCCTTCTAAAATATAGATTTCAGCAATCGAAATCAATCTTTATTTATTTTTGTTCATACTGCACGTATCATACTTATTCTTTAAGCTCCGTACTTTAACTTCTTGTGCTTTTCTAATCGTTAATACTGCATTGCCTGTGGTCCTGCAGCATTACACGAAATCGATCCAGTATTTAAGAAGTTCTCTAGCTCGGATAAAATGTCGAGCTTAGTGTTCTCATTGGGATATAGAAGGCCAGCAATCATTCAGTCGATGTACATATTTAAGGTAATTACTCTTTTTTGCCTATTATGAGTCTTTTTTTTTTTTTTTTTTTTTCTTTATGTCTTACGGCACTCCATTGGACTGATTTCTAGATGTGGGTGGAAGAGGGAAGTTTAAAGTGGTGCAAGTGATGTTCTCAAAGAATTAATTAATTAGAACTTCAATTCATGAAAAGGGTAATACTCAAAATTAAAAAAGGCAGCCCAGTGCAAGAAGGCTCCCGCCATTGCAGGGTCTGGGGAGAGTCAGACGTACGCAACCTTACCCCTACACACAGAAAGGCTGTTTCCATTAAACTCAAGATCTCTAGATCACAATTGAGCAACCTTACCATTGTACCTAAGGTTCTCCCTGGAAATGTATGCTTAAAACTAAGTGAACAAAATCAGTTGTAATAGTTGCCTGAAATAGCTTATGACGGCTTGTAATAATCTATGATTAAGTATAGGGGCAACTACAATACACACGCATCTTTAAATGTCATGAACAATCCGGTCTCACTGCTACGACTTGCACTGCTTAATCTTTTTTCCTGATTTCGTCCCTATTTGTTATAGCAAAAACTAAGTAAAATTATATTGAAAGGGCTACTTTAACATGTGTACCATAGATATGCTAAAGTTGGTGCTGAATGGCTTTTAATTTTCAAAAACTTGTAGAAATCCTAAACATTTGATTCGCAAATTCATTTGGATGAAAGTTGAATATACATAGTCTACTCGACAAATACATGAAAAACAAGTACCATTGTTAATATGTTGTTTTTTTCCACAAAATTCAGTTAATACAAATATTAAAAACTAATACACAAAATCTGAATGTGAGATTCAATATAGTTATAAACTTATACTAAAAAATGAACTAGCAATCAATTTTAAAAATCAATGTAACTTTACTAAAACTCAACAAATCAAATTTAGTAGAACTACGTTAAGTTCATTATAACTTGACTAACATTCAGTATTACTTCGCTAATAAGTCAGCGGCCATTGTCTTCAGTTTAATTTCACCAACAACTCAGTTGCCACTGTCTTAAAACTTGGTAAATATTTATTGGAAATTAGTGAAAATGCAAATAAAAATTCGGTGTAACTATACTGATAGATGAGTTTTTAAACATTAAGATTTAGTTAAATACCTAGTGATCAATTTTCTTCAAAAAATGGCTAAAACATTAGCAAACTGTATATGGAAATCGTGATAGGAACAGATCTGAAGCTCAATATGGAAGATAAAATCAAACTTTTTCATTGTAAAAAATTTAGCAATTTGAACCCAAGTTGTTGTTTGAATAAAAATGTTAAGATCCCTAAAAGTGATCAAATGCATTGGTGCAAATTAATTTCAGATTTGCGTTATGCTGAATTATTGTCTTAATTAGAGTAAAAGGGAATATTTATATAATATATATAGAGTACTCAATTAGGATATTTAACAAGTTTAACTAAATAGGAGTGGTCAATAACAATTAACATTAGTAGGACTTAACCTACAATAACTATTTTAAAAAGTCTATTTGGGTTATTTTCCATTATTATATTGGTGTTTGTCAATCCAAGATTTTTTTATTTGAATCTCTCAACTCAGCTTCTAGAAAGTGATATAGCAACTTTAAATATGATTTACTTCATAAGCTCAAGGCCGACCCTGAGAAATCGGAGTCCCCAAGTGAAATTTGAAAAAGGGGCCCCTTAATATTTATAGAATCATAATTTTATACAAAATCAAAATGGCTTTTGGAAAAGAAGTTATAGTTATTGAACTAGCTTTGAGATTTTTTATCTTATTTACATGATATTAGTAAGGGAAAAGTATATTTTAAACCCTCTAATTTTAACTTTTGACACATTTCTAAGTAGTCCTTCTAAGTTTGCGCGTTTCATTTTAAACTCTCTGCGTATCAACACGTTTTTAAATGGTCATTTTTCCATCCAAACTAACAGAAAACCTATCATGTGCGTTGCACATGTTGTTTTTTAAGGGTATAATGGTCATTTCATGTTTTTATTTAACTTTTTTCCTTCATTTCCTCTTTTTTTTTTTCTTTTTTTTTTTTTTCCTTTTTTTTTTTTTTTTCTTTCCTTCTCCTTCCTTAGGTCCATTCTCTCCTCCTCCTTCCTCTCTTACCTCCATCACTACCATAGCTGCAAGCTAACTTAAAGGACATGAAAGTGGTTTGCATGCAATCTCTCCAACAAACTACTGCTCCCTTCATATATGTATATCACGGGCACAATATCAAAAACGTAGAGAAAGGCTTTGAAAAATCAGTTGAGAATTTTCTAGGTTTGAGAGAGAGAGAGAGAAGCTCAACAGGCTCATGATTGAATTGACAAAACCAAATCAAACTCAATATCAAGCCTCTGCTTCAACGAGCTCTAGAAGCCAAATTGACAAAAACCACAAACCAAATTGAACTCTAATCACAACCAAAACTTGGCCAAAAAATACCAGTAAAATTGAAGTTCAAAATTCGCAAAAAAAAACATCAAACCCCACCTGCATGTGTTAACCCAGATCCGGATTGATTGAATTCTGGAGCAATGAATTCTCCGGTGGTTTTGTTTTGATGCCGGAGCTCCTCCATCTTCCGATTGGACCATCGCGGCGATGGAGCTCTGACTAAACCCCATAACACCCCCCCTCATGGATTCACTGGCAATCGTAATATGCTCTATTCTTTCATGGATTCCTTCGGAAATCCCCAACCCAAACACAAATTCTAAACGTTTGCTTGCTGAAAATAGCCATTTTGGCCTCAAATTCAAGATGGGTTTTTGAAAATCGTGGAGTTCTTCATTAATTTCAGATCCTTTAACTTTAGCCACAAGGCCGCTAATGGACTCTGGTATGTTTCCGACGAGGTGCGTACCTGCTAGACACAAATTTTCGAGCGTCGTGAGATGTCCGATAGTTAAAGGCAGTGGGCTTGGTTTAAAAAGATTGGAAGCCATTTCCAAACGAATCAACTCGGTGAGATTGGTAAGAAATTCGGGAAATGAGTAGTTTAGGGAGTTCCCGCCGAAAGAGAGCACCTGAAGCGCCGGTAACCGGACGAAACTCGCCGGGGTTTCGCCAATAAAAATGTTGGCCGAGAAATCGAGTGTGCTAAGGTTAGTGAATCCAGTTATGAGTTCTTATTCTTATTCTTGAGCCATTATTTTGGTAGGGATGGAACATTACATGGCAATCTATTGCAAAAAACCTAGGGTTTTAATTGATTAGGAACTTTCTAATGACTGGTACTTGTGCAATCGCTTCATTCTTTGAAATGGGATTTGGATTTTCCTCAAGAGTTAAATAGGAATCCAGTAAAAAAACATTGTGATCATTTCTAGATTGGTTAGGAGATTGTTGGGTTTCCTTGTTTGAAACTAATGCACTGGTGATGGAGGTAAGAGAGGAAGGAGGAGAGAGAGAGAATGGACTTGAGGAAGGAAGGAAAGAAAAAGAAATTAGAAAAAAGAAAAAATGAAGAAAAAAATTAAAAAGACCATTATACCTCTAAAAAAGGCATGTGCAATGCACATGATAGGTTTTCTGTTAGTTTGGATGAAAAAAACTAACGGAAGGATCATTTAAAAACGTGTTGATATGTAAAGGGTTTAAAATAAAATGCGCAAACTTAAAATGACTACTTAGAAACGTATCAATAGTTAAAGGGTTTAAAATGTATTTTTCCCTATTAATAAAAATATTTTGTGATCATAAAAAAATATATAGGGGTGAATTGGAAGGGGCCCCCAAACTAGGTGATTGCCTTAGTGGCCTAGACTCAAGGCTGGCCCTGCATAAGTTATTGAAGGGAATAGGAAAATGACACAACTTATATATTAAGGTCGCCGGCTATGACCTTACCTTTGAAACTTCTTTAGATTGCCTTACTTCATGAACTTCTATTTGGCTTTTATGTAATTTTTATTGGAAATGAAAGCCAATGACCTGGATGATTGCATGTATGATGTGTGTAGCTTGTGCTTCATGCCATTGCTATTGGAATTATTCTTCTAAAGGTTTAAATCCAAGTTTTCTTAGTCTGAAATTGGGAAGCACAAGCTATTTCATGCTTATGGGGACACAGAAGTGCATGCTAAGGTTGAAGTCAGAAAGTTTAATCTCTAGTTTCTGAACGGCTCAAAATTTATGAAACCAATTATTTCGTGTTTGATTATGTGATTGGAAAATGATTTATTAGCCACTCATGGTGAAATTATTCTGAATCTTGTTTGCCAACTTCCAACCTACCTCCAACTATTCCAATTTTTTATTTTATTTTTTTGGTTTTTTTTTTTTTTTTTTTTTTGGGGGGGGGGGGGGGGGGGGGGCGCTCGTAATCATTATGCAAAATAATATTGTTATCTTGAAATTAACTAATTTATGAGGGAAGAAAACATTGTGCTTGAGTAAGCTTACCCAAAACTAAGATGGCCCCAGTTCAATTTAAATCATGGCTGAAATTTGAAACCAGCAAGCAAAAACTTGAAAATGTAATTCATTTTGTGGAATAGTGAGCGAAAATTCAATCTAGGTGTGTATTTGTGGACGTTAGCGTTTTTCGGTACTCCCTTTTGATTTCAAAAATGTAAATGTTGAAGTTATAATATATGGACCTATTGGAAGATAAAAACAAGCATTCATGCAGTGTTTAAAGGGGAACTATCAAATATGTATTGACCATCCTTGAAGCTATACATGCACATGAAGGAGATTATCTGTGTAAATAATGAAAAGAAGAAGATAATTCTATTTAATTGCGTGAATCAAAACTACAATGGCTAGAATATATTCAATCTAGAATGATGTGTAAAAGGAAAGTTGATAAATCATAGAGCTAATGTAGCCTCTAACATAGGAGAGATTTCAGATTTCAACAAGATAATTAGGAAATGAATCTGGACATATTTCAACACTCCCCTCAAGCTGGTTTATAAATGTTGAGCATTCTCAAGTTGCCAATGAGGAAGTCAAATTGTTGAGATTGAGGAAGATATACACCACTATGTGGCGTGAACAACCACTTTCAAGAGAGCATTTGTCCTTGTGTACTTTAGCTTTTAGAATAACCTGCAAGGAGCACCTCAAATGATTTCGTTGTGGTATCCAATTTACCTGGGTTCGAGGTGTTTTGCTTTGGGGATTGGGATCCCTTAGGTACCCAAAATTTCTTGATCTTTATATTTACATTTTTCAACTAAAGTTAATTGCAAGTATTAATAGTATGCCCAATTTTGTTGCAATGAAAACATTTTATGAGCTTTTTCTCATGTGTAAAGAGTTTTTGAGAAGTCTTTTGATTTTGAATTTGTCTAAAACCTGTACCGGCTTTATCTAAAACATCTCTTTGGTTACACAAAAGCAATTTGAAATTCTTTTCCCCTTGAGAAAACTTGAGACTAGTTTTGGTTAAATTTTCATCTTGTTTTCTCAAATCCTCGTTCACTTTTTGAAAATCATTTATTTTCCAAACCTGTTTTTCATCATTTAGTTTTGAAATCTCGGCCAAAGTTTTTTGAAGTTCAAGAGTAAGAGTGGGAACATTTTCTTGAGATAATTAATTTAAAAATTAATCCTTTTGAAGTCACTTTGCGATTCTTTATACCCATTGAAAAGTTCGTGAAATTCTTCTTTAATAAGAAGTTCAATATTTAAATACTTATCTCATCCTTCTTGGCCATAAGCGCAAGTAGGTTGGGTTCCTCCTTTTTACTTTCTCTATTTGATTCCAGGTCCTCGGATTTATCCCACGTAGTTTTCATTGCCTTTTTGTTTCCTCTTTGAAAGGCTTTCTTGCCTTCACGCTTGCCGGCCTTCTTTATGAATGGGCATTCAAATTTGAAATGTCCAGTTTTGTGAGACTTGTAGCTAGGGCTGACAATATGGGTATTTACACAAAAGCACGACACAAAAGGGCATAAAATTATCGTGTATGGGTTTAGTTTTAAAAAATTTCTTGTCGTTATCGTGTTAGACGCGGTAAACACGAAAATAAACATGTCGTGCTTTGGGATTACCTGGCACTCAATAATTGACATGAAATGACAACAATAATTTTGAATCGTATTTTGAGTTCTCTATTAATAGTTAATACAATAAATGACACGAAATTGATTAATATAATTATTAGATCTTTTAATTAATTATTTAAAAAATGTATTTGTTTAACAATTAAATTAATGTGTAGTAGGTTAAACAATTTTCGTGTGAGACGATTAATTATCGTATGGTGTCATTATGTTGTGTTATTGTGTGAGGTGATTAATTATCGTGTTGTGTCAACACGATAAGATATCCTGTTGTGTTAGTGTTTTAATATTTTGACACGACATGTTATCGTGCCATGTTTGTGTAACGTGTTATCATGTTCATGTTAGCAGATAACATAGAAACACGACCGATGACACGAATTGTAGCATTCCACCTTTGATGGATTTACCTTCAAGAATGATTGTCCTTTGAACGTCTTTCTCGCAAGTCGATTGAATCTTCGAGTAAGGAAGGCTCAAAATTCATCTTCACAATCTTGTGATTCCCCTTCTTCATCACTCTTTTGAACAATTTTAAGTGGTGTTCCTTTTTTTTAGAAGGCTCAATTCTTATCTTCATAAAATTTGATTAAAGGCTCATGTGTGTTGAGATTTTTGATGAGACGATCAAAGGCACGTGTTTAAATCCTTAGCTTCTTGGATCGTTTCCCATGCTATAGGTAAAGCTTATATGATCTTTCTCACTTTTTCGACATCCAATACGGTTTCCTAAGAGCTTTTGAGTTGTTACTAATATTAGAGAAACGAGAATACATATCCATAAGGTTGTGTTTGGGTAATGGATTTGGGGGAGGGATTTCATTTGGGTAAGGAATTTCAAAATCTTTTTTTAATAAATAACTTGTTTGGGCATTGAGTAGAGTGAATTTGTAAAATACTTCAAGTGTCAAATTTGGGTGAAAGAAAGGATTTATAAATCCTTTTGAAATAGGTGGGATTTGACAAATCCACCCAAGAGAGGATTTGGGAAATTGATCATTGATCATCTTCATCTTCATCTTTGCGACGACCTCCCTTCATCCATCTCTTCTTCGCTTCGCAACGATGGGCGACGAGAGCCCCTCCTTCGCGACAACCAGCCCCTCCTTTGCGACGATGAGCCTCTCCTTCGACGATGACCAGCCTTCTCCTTCGCGCCGACCGCCACCGACGAGCCCCTCCTTCTCGCGACGATTAGGGTTCGTTTGATTCGTTCGATTAGGGTTCGCAATCGTTCTTGGGTAAGGATTCAACTGCGATTAGGGTTCGCAATCGATACATTAGTGTAAGGGTTCGCAATCATTCGTTCGCAATTGATACATTAGGGTTCACAATCGTTTGTTCGTTCACAATCGTTCGTTCGTTTGTTCGCAATCGTTCGTTCATTCGCAATTGATCAGTTTTTTTTTTCTTCGATGGATAATGTTTGGTTTTGGTTCTTTTGTTTTTGTTCTCAATTTTAGAATTTTTTTACAATGGTGTATAATTTATTCAAACAAGAAAATTATGAAATCACGCAATCAAATTCTTTGGTTAAAATAGTTATTCAAACAAGAGATTTGTAAATGAAGAGATTTCGAAATCCCATCATTTTACAAATCCCTTATCCAAATGCAACCTAAATGTTTCACCATCCTCCATTTTGAATATTTCTTATTGCTGGACAAGAATGTTAATTTTGGACTCATTTACTTGTGATGTACATTCTTAAGTAACTAGAATTGTGTCCAAATTTTATTTTGCAGATTTGCATCTAGATCCATTGGTAAATTCATTAGCATCTAAAGAGTAATGTAATAAGTTTGTAAATTGAGCATTAACAGAAACAAGGCACATATTGTTTTCATCATATTTGGTTTCTAGCATCGGTGTTGGATCGTCTTCTTTCTTCTAGGAATTCTAGGACCATTTTAATGACTAACCAAGCTTCAAATTACTAACCTGTAAAAATGCAATCATCCTAACTTTTCAAAAGACGTAACTATTATCGTTAAATAGAGGATATCTATGCATGGATTGTCTTTGGGAATTGTAGAGTTTACGAAATTTGCCATAGATCGTATGCTAGGTTTTGTAAGCGTGTAATGACAATTTAGCTCTGATACCAATTGTAATCCAGAGAACTACCTAAGAGGGTGGTTGAATTGGGTAGGGCAAATTTAACTAATAAAAATTACTCTGAAAAAGTAAATTTTATGCGCTAATTAAATGCAATGCGGAAGCGATTAATTACAAGTAATTAAAACCAATCATACAAACAACTATAAATTAAAGATAAGGGATAAGAGAAATTTACATCGTAATTTATAATAGTTCGCCGAGTCTCTTGCTTGCGTCAACTCCTCCGAGCTCTACAGATACTTTAATCCACTATATTCCGCCTTCTTATGGGTATGGCCCAAATCGTTTGTACAATTCACTTGAGAAACCTATCTCATGATATTTCTTTCAAGTAGATTTGATTCACAGTTAAACCCACACTCTCGATTTTACACCCTTTGTAAAGAAATCAAAGATTACAATAATGGAGTTCTAAACACTTTCGAGATTGATAGTCAAGAGCTCACTAGTGTTTAAGTTGTAATCAACTTCACACAAAAATAGACTTCGAAGGCTAAAAAATATTCTAGTATGTGAATCTAGCTTTGAAGTTTTGAGGTTTGTATAATATACTTAAATGGAGTTTTTGTATATGTATGCATAGGTGAAGTATATAAATAATGTATGTAGAAACCTCTATTAGTAGAAGAAAAGATTATAGGAATGCTAGACAATTAATTGGTAACCGTTTGACATTATTTAGGAATGTATCAATTAGTTAATGGTCAAACACACACCAAATTTACACTGAAGTGGTCAACAGGTAAGGCATATGTTCGACCACTTGTGTGTGTGAATGTCTTGGAAAAAATCCTTTGGTGGTCTTCCACTTCTCCAACTGGTCGGTTGCTTGTGAGTTGTGAGTGAAGAAGACGCTCAGTCATCGACCATTAAAGGCTTTGGTAGGCCATCTGCCCCTTAGATAGTTGACAATTACACAAGGTGGTTATTGTTGATTTGAGGAACTTATTTACCAATTAGTTCTCAATTAAGCTCTTTTTTGGACGTGGTGTGGGTCAGCTTTTTGTCGATGTAGAGAAGCTCAAATAGGGGAAAAAGTCTAACCATTAGATCTGACCACCACCCACCAAATTAATCCACCACCTTCTAAATCAAACCACTGAACCAGCAGTGGCGACTGCTGCACTCATGGACTAGCAAGGTGTCGATGACAATGATGGAGATGTGATTGTGCAGACAGAATTGGGAATTTGGATGGACAACGTAGAGAGAGGGAGAGGGAACTGGCAGGCTGAACTTAGAGGGAACAAGTGCGGGGGGTGCCCGGGGGGGGGGGGATGATTCACTGCTAGTAGTCAACCAGATCGAAAGAATTTCCACGATCAATGAAGAACGCCTACGCCTTTGCATCTAGAAGGTGAAGGATCTGATGTCATCGATCAGCCATTGCAAACTAAAAGCAATTCCAAGGACAGAGAACTACCATGCCGATGCTTTGTCATTATTGGCATCTGAATTGTATCCGACTACAACTTGGAGCTAGTTGAGTCCCAAGAATTCCCTTCCACTACATCCTTGACTAACCATTGCACCCAACATAGGATCGTTGGGCGAGGAGGAAGACTAGAGAACTCCATTCATGTTGTACTTGACTAGAGGATTACTACCTGGTGACAAGGATTCAGCTCGCAAACTGACCTACAGATAATCCTAAATGGGATAATGTACAGAAGGTCTTTTACTCAGCCTTTGTTACTATGTCTAAGCCCATCAGAAGTCGAAAATGTGTTTAAGAGAAATCCATGATGGTGATTGCGACAACCATCAAGGAGGACGGACATTGGCACGCAAATCCCTTACAATAGGGTAGTATTGGCCTACTCTGAGGAAAGACACCCCGGATTACATCCTGCAATGCGATAAGTTTTAGAGGTTTTCCAAAGACATCAAAGATCCAACCCAGCTCCAAACCCCCTTCTTTAGGCTTTGGCCCTTCGTACAATGGGGGATGGATGTGCTCGGAACTTTCACCCCAGCTCCAACTCCAGGGAACAAAAGGTGCGTATTGGTAGTGATAAATTATTTCACTGAGTGAGTAAGGGTAGATGGTTTCCTTACGATAGGAGAATAAGACATGAAAAAGTTTCTTTGGAAGAAAATATCATTTGCCGTTTTGGCGTCCCTGCTGTGCTGATGTCTGATGAGTGATAACAGAACCCCCTTTATCGAGGGGAAGGTAAAATGATTGTGTGCTGAGTTGAAAATTCAACACAACATCCATTCCAGCTCATCCAAGGCGAATGGTCAAGCAGAGGTGATGAGTTGGTCCAAAGCTGCACTGAAAAGGCGACTTGACGATGCCAAGGACAAATGGATTCGTCTCTGTTTAACTTCCAGACCCCCGCGGCTCACGACCAAACAGCCAGCCCCTCACTGCAATGAGTTCGATCGTCGACCTAGCTTCTTGCAGTTATCATCAGAAC
Organism: Eucommia ulmoides; assembly: GCA_016647705.1. Classification (NCBI taxonomy): domain Eukaryota; kingdom Viridiplantae; phylum Streptophyta; class Magnoliopsida; order Garryales; family Eucommiaceae; genus Eucommia; species Eucommia ulmoides. The sequence continues at coordinate 26,188,457 of CM028337.1, forward strand.
CATCCACCACCATTGCCACATCCATTTGCCGTTTTCTTTGCCTGTGTTTTTGGAATCTCCTTCAGTCTTGTAACCCAGAGAAATCGGATCATATACTTTTTTTCAACCATTACCATCCTCATTTCGTTCATATTTCATTTGGTGGTGGGGAATGAAATTCTGAGCAGTGGTTTGCCAATGAGAAACGCGTTTGGCCATTGATGGCTGGCAGTGAGAGAGCTTTGGGGATTAGGGTTTTAAAAGTTCTATATGTATTTATTTTTTGGTCTCAACGACTTGATTGGCTTGGGTTTATCTTAGATGGATTGAATTAATCTGGTAGGGTTAAATATGGACGGGTAAAATATAAAATGGACCAGGTCTATTTTAGTTTGTTTTACATTGATGAAATTAATTTTTCTTGGCTTGAACATCCTCATTAGTTATTTTTCAAAAGCAATCCAAAAAATCCAGAACACCAAAGCGATTATGACTTATTCTAAAAGGAATCTGATAATGCTGGAACTTCGACGATGATCCCAGCTCTTATATCCCTGATTAATACCTGCAAAACTTTTGATAAGCACTTGAGAAATAGGTGTGGTATCGGCCAAATACGCTCCTGCTTGAGAATTAGTTAATCAGGTCTTTAAAGATATCTAAATTGAATATCTATGTAATCTGTGAACTATTGCATTTATAGAGTAAATTACCTAAATCCTTGTATTCTCGTCATATCTTAACTGATCAACGTCTCTTTCAGATGTATCTCATCTTTAACATCTAGTTCAACCATTTGAATATTTGAGCCTTTCTTTGACCATTTCAGATCTCCCATGGGCTGCCCTCATGCAGGTCCACGTTCTTTCTTTTTAGACGATGGGCCTGATTGCCCTAAGCACTTCAGTCTAACCAAAACGAGCTGTAATCTCTTACTCATGCTCATTCTTTATTGAATAATTTGTGCGGTTTCACTTCCAGCAACCAGGTATTGGTGGCGAAGTAGTGGCCCACCAGGACAACTCATTCCTTTATACAAAGCCACCGACTTGCACAGGACTGTGGCTGGCTTTAGAAGATGCAACCGCTGTTAATGGTTGCCTCTGGGCTATTCCTGGATCCCAAAAAAGTAGTAACCTTCATTCTGACTTTTTATGAATTTCTTCACTCAGAGCATCAAAGGGCTCTTATCAAGTAATAGGACTCCGTTGTCATTGTTTTTGTTGTTAATAGATGGTCTTGCGAGAAGATTCATCAGAGATGAGGAAGGGGTTCACTTTGATCGACCGTCCCCATTCTATGATCCAAAAGATTTTGTTCCTATCAAAGTGAAAGCGGGCTCAATGGTGGTTATTAATGGAGATCTTATTCATCAGAGGCAAGTTATTTGTTGAATAGCATTGAAATTCATATTATTTTATTGTTGATAAATCTTTTGATCCTTGATAATTTATGTGATTGGCATACAGTTTCGAGAATCAGTCCTCAAAATCAAGGCATGCATACAGCTTGCATGTGGTGGATACTGATGGCTGCAAATGGGTAGAAGAAAATTGGTGAGTGCACGAGAAAGTTTTAGTGCTTGCATTTTTATTTTTTATTTTTTATTTTTTTTGGTAAAATGATTTTTTTGGTCCTTCAAGTTTTGGGTGGGTGTTTAAGTGGCACCTGATGTTTAGCACTCAACACATTTGATCCCTAAACTATTAAATTGGTTTCAACGTGGCCCAAATTCCTTATTTTACCCTTAAAATTAATTACAAATATTACCTTATGATTTTTTTTAGTTTACTTTTTCCTCCCTCTTTTTCTTTCCCTTTTTCTCCGGCCAAAACCACTGTTGGCGTGGCCGTTGGTGACGGCCCCGACTCTCTCTCTCTCTCTCTGGCCAAAAAAAATAAAAAATAATAATACATTCAATAAAATAAAATAAAATTACACTAACAACCTCCACCCTCAACCCCCTCACCCTGCAACTTCCGGCGCGACCCCACCTCCTCCGCCCCCGTTGCAACCGCCGGCCATCAACCATCCCTTGCCGTCCCCCCTGCTCCTCTTCTTCTTCTTCTTCTTCTCATACCCATCTCTCTCTCTCTCTCTCTATATATATATATATATATATATACATGCCTGGATCTACACCTCCGAGTCATGGATTTGCAGAACCAAGCTCAAATTTTGCAAGATCCGAACATGTGTGTGCGCGTGTGTGTGTGTATATATAAAGAGAAATGAGTGTGAAAAGAAGAAAAGGGGAGACGGCGGTGCAACGATGGACGGCGATTGCAGCTGGGGCTGAGGAGGTGGGGTGGTGGTCGGAAGTTGCAGGGTGATGGGGTTGAGGGTGGGGGCATTAGTGTAATTTCATTTTTTAATCTATTATGTTTTTTTTTTCCGAAGAGGGGGGAGAGAGAGAGGAAATATCGGAGCCGTTTTCACTGGACAAGAAGGGGAGGAAAATGTAAAATAAAAAATTCATAGGAAAATATGTTTTATTAATTTTAATGGTAAGATAGAGAATTTGGACCACATTGAAACTAATTTAATACTTTAGGGACCAAATGTATCAAATGCTAAACATCATGGGCCACTTAGACATCGTGTGTGTGTGTGTGTGTGTGTGTGTGTGTGTGTGTGTGTGTGTGTGTGTATATGTGCGTGTATATATAATATCTGGGCCCTCATTCTGGCCATTGATCAGTGTTTTTTTGCCAAATCTAATCTTCCTTTTCAGGATAAGAAGAAAAGTGGAACCAGTGCCCCTCTATGTTTCTTGATTTAAGCTGCACGTGCTCTCAAGAAAAAAGTAAGCTAAGTTTAGTGGAATCATCACTTTCTGTTTAATAAGGCTTATAGAGAAATTAGGTTAATAATTTACTGTGCTTACAGTTTGATAATTTGTATGTTTGGGTCTGCTGCTTACTTTATGAAGCATTGCTCTCTTTCTATTATAGATGTCATTACTTGGCGATAACGCTGGAACTTTGATGATGATCTCAACTCCTAAATCCCTGATTAATACTTGCAAAATTTTCGATAAGCATTGGGGATACTGGTGCAATATTAACCAAATACCCTCCGACGTGAGAATAAGTTAATTATGTCTTTAAAGATATCAGAATATAATGAATATGTGATTTGTGTGACCATTGTATTTATAGAATAGGAGTTATTTGAATTCTTGTATTCTCGTCATATCTTAATTGATCAACGTCTCTTTCAATTGTATCTCATCTTTAATGTCTAGATCAACCATTTGAATGTTTAGACATTTCTTTAACCATTTTAGATCTCCCATGGGTTGCCTGATGCATGCTCATGTTCCTTTTTAGACGATGGGCATGTTTACTCCAAGCACTTCAGCCTATGTCTCTCTGGACGATTATGGGCCCAATCTGGTCGGGTCTACCATCATCTCCGGGGTCTACCATCATCTCCGTATTTAATGCTCGCGTGGGTTGAAGGAAATTCACCCACTATCACGGCAATCAAAGTATGTGGGGGAAGTGTAGCCAATTGAGTTTGCTACCATCTTTTCCAAATATGAAAGTACTAAAAATTGACTTAATTCTTCTTATTATTATAATAAGAAGGTTTACTAATACTCTTAGTCATCACTTAATTTAAAAACACTTCTTAAATTTATAATATTATTCATACTAAAATTAAGTATTCACCCTTATGCATTGAAAGGTTTGGTGGCTTTTGGTTAGTTTTTTTTTTTAATAAATTGGGTTGAGAATTTTGTTTCCGTTATGGAAATAGAAACATGTTTGGAAATGATTTTTTTTTTTTTCGAAATGTATGGTGGCCAGCGGGAGGATAATGGGAATAGTTTTATAAGAGAATAAGAATTAACATTTTTTGTTTCTCAGATTGTTAAGAAATTTAGATAGTCCTAAATCACTCTCAAAATTTTGGGAACATAAATGTATTTACCGAATGTATTTTTGTACATTAATCTTAAAATTTTGGAAGCGACGGTAACCAAACGGTATCTGAGCTTTTACCCTTCCCTTCCCCCCAACTTTACCCTCTTGGGCTTGAAAGTTTTCTTGTATCAATTTTTAAAACAACATAAGAAAAAAATTTAAATATATATCTTAAAATAATAAAAATACCCCTTATTAATTTATTTATTTTGGTAAGTGCCGCTTAGTAAAATTTGATAGAAATTTTATGATATCTATAGAGGAAACTCACTCGGTTCCGAGCCGACATGCATGTGGCAGGTGGACTAGCCCACCCAAGCCAGGAATTACGGGTTGGCTTGAACTTCTTGTATTTTGCACTCTTGAACTTGAAGTTTAAGAGAATTTTGACTTTAATCCTTAGTACTTTTAATTTGATCAGAGAATTTTGACTTTAATCCTTGTACTTTTAATTTGAACACATTAATTTTGAAGTATCCAAATCATGTCAAACGAATTTAAATCAATAAATTCATCATTTTATATGACAAAAATCAGTCATGTGTCAAATACAAGATCGTCCATATATGCGAATTGTTGTCATAGAAAATGATATAAAGATTGACTTGACATAATTTAGATATTTCAAAGTTTAATGTGTATAAATTGAAAAGACAAGGTATAAAATAGAATTCTTCGAAACTTTAGGGGGTGCAAAGTGCAAAAAGCTTGGTCAGCTTCGTGGATCTCATGAGAAACGTCTGAGATTGGCAAACTAGGTTTTAGGTCTATTACAATTACGACTGGTTTGGTTGGATAGAAATGAACCAAAGTAGAATGGAATGAGAAAATGAATAAAATGAGAGAATGAATGTAATGGATTTAATAATGAAGTCACTATTCCATTCTCAAAGTTTAAATTAACTTAGGTTGTGTTTGGGTAAGAGATTTGGGAAAAAAAATTCATTTGGGTAAGAGATTTCAAAATCTCTTTTTCATAAATACCTTGTTTGGTTATTTACGAGAAAGAATTTGTAAAATCCTTTCAATGAAAAAACAGTAGTGAGAGAGGGATTTGGAAATCCATTTGATCTAGGTGTTGTTTGCCAAATTTATCAAAGAGAGGATTTGTAAAATTGAGCCCTCATCTTCTTCGCACCTCTTCTTCGCGACTGATTGAGACCCTTCTTTGCACCTCTTCTCTTCGCACCAGAGTTATCTTCTTCCTCAACCTTCCTCACATCGTCAATCGTCTCGCAGCTGCAACCGCCATTATCGTCACCGTCCATCGCAACTTCTCCCTTCGCAGCTTTGTCCTTTGTCATCGTCGTCCATCGGTTGCGAATCAGTTGCTATGGCGATTAGGGTTTCGATTGGGGTTGCGAATGTGCTTAGGGTTGCAATTAGGGTTTCGATTGGGATTGCGATGGCTTGTGAATAGGGTTGCGATTAGTGTTTCGATTGGGCTTGCGATTAGTGTTTCGATTGGGGTTGCGATTAGGGTTTTGATTGGGCTGGCGATTAGTGTTCTTGCGGCTACTAGGGTTCGGCTAGAGAAGGATGACTACGAAGGTTTCGAATCAGTTGTGATGGCTTGCGATCGACTAGGATCTTCTTAGATATTTCCTCCCTACCCACAAAATATATAAACAAATCCAACCAACCACAAATCAATCCTTCTTGAATTTGTTAAATAATCAAAAAAAAAATTGTTATGATCTTCTCGGAGATTCCGGAATGAAAGTCTAAACCGGCCCGCGGCGAGGAAGGAGAAAGAAAAGGACTTAGGAATCGATTTTGCAGCGAAGAGGACGAGGGAAGAAGTTTTTTTTGAACAATTCTGTTTACAAATACTTTACTTATCCAAATAAGGAAATGTAAATTACACGATCAAATATTTCAGTTCAAATAGTTATCCAAACAAAGGATTTGTGAAATAATGAGATTTCAAAATTAGAATTTTGAAATCCCTTGAATTTGTAAAATCTCTTACCCAAACACAACCTTAGATTATCAGAGTTTAAATTAACTCAGAGTATCAGCGAAAGCGTATTAAGATAAGCACACAAACACAACCCAACAAATAAGGGATAGAGATAGTGACACACATGATTTTTATAGTAGTTGAAATAAAACCCTTGCGCCCTATTTGAATGAATTGCCCTTACACTCAAACAAACACTCTCAGTTGAAATAATTAAACTTAAGTCCAAGCTACAATTTCTCAAAGATACAAAAAAGAAGTTTCACACAAGAGTTTCTACCAATACTTACAAATATCAATAAAAAATTATCTCGACTAAGTGCGATATAAGTATTGTAACCACGACATACAAATAATCAAATTAATAATCTCGTGTTAATTTATTTGGAATAAATCAATATGAACACGTAATCAAGCAATCTAGATAATTACAATCAAATTATTTAACTCATTTAATATCAAATAATCAATGTATTACATGGGAGTTCAAACAATGATTTTCAATAATTCAATAATCAGTAAAATATAGTTTTTGGTTTAAGAAGGATTACTACTCAATTAAAGATTTATACTCAATTTAAAATATTTAGAATCAGACTTTGAGTATTTTTCATACGAATATGAGATCACAAATAATATCAGACAATACTTAAGAAGATCTTACGAGATGGATATTCAAATAAAGAATCAAATTTAATGAACAAATTAAGAAAGATCTCCCCTGGATTTGAAGTATAAACCAAAATAACAAATGATTTCAGCACGGTATGATGATAACTATGAACAGCACAAAAATGTTTCAGAAAAATCTCGCCTTATTTCTCACAAAATTTGATTTAAGGCATGTATATTCAGGAGAGTATTTTCTCATAATTTTTTCAGCTCTTTTTCTTCAATTTGATTAATAATATCTATGAATTTCATCATATTTAATAACCTATTTTTCAGGATATTACAATACTCACTATATCAAATTTAATTGCCTAAAAATATGCCCATAAACCATATACTTTGACTCCCTCAACTCAACCCTCTCAAATGTTGATTAATCAATAAATTTGGACACTTAATAACTCTAGATTCAATGAATAAACATTCAAAACGTGCATCTTTAATGTGTAATTCAAATAGGTCAAAGACCATCAACCAAGATTTAGGTCATCTAAAAATTTAGGGGCCTAAATATAAGAGAAAATTTCATTTAAGACCCTCTAAGTATTGAGACATTTTTATATGGTCTAATAACTTTGTTGCATTTCAGTTTAAACTATCTAAGTATGAACATGATTTTAAAAGGGCTTTCTGTTAAATTTTTCTTTCAAATTGAACGAAACTAGGGGCAATACTCTGTGTGTGTGTGTGTGTTTGTATATATACACCTTTTTTTTCTTTTTCTTTTTTCTTTTTCTTTGTTTCGTCTCTACACAACTCCACCATCTTCTTCACCGTCCACGTCCAGCCACCACCACCACCATCTCTGGCCAACACCAATGCTGCTGCCATACCAGCGCCACCACCATCACCCAGTCAACACCACCAGTGCCACCCCCACCCCTGCAACCCTCGCTTTCTCGTTTCTTTCTTCTTCACCGAGCATCAAACACAAACATATAGAGAGAGAATCACAAAACAAAAATCTGCAAAATCACCATTGATGAACAAAAATATTAAAAATCTTCAAAATCGCCATTTGAAGATTTGCAAAACATAAATATTTTTTATCAATTTGTAAAAATCTCTGGCACTTGCGACTAGGACATCCATCCACCAAAGTCTACAATTTATTAGGCAAGTCGTTGAAGTTTTCTTGCTTCCCTTAAAATTGTGCCTTGTGCTACCACCAAAAGTCACAAACTTATTTTTTTCACTTTTTTTCATATGTACCAATGCTTTTGAACTTGTACATTTTGATGTATGGGGACCATCTCCACTCATTTCCTTTAAAAACTTAAAATATTATTATATCTCGTTAATTGATGATTTCACTAGATTTTTTGGCTTTATCCCCACAAACTAAAATCAGAAGCTACAAGAATTACTATCATTTTACTACCATGATTAAAAAAAAAAAAAAAATAGAAAATCAATTCTAAAGTGTTTTATAAAAATTCAGAACTGACCCTGAGGGAGAATATTTGAACCATCAATTTGTTAATTTTCTCCTTTCACAAGGTACCATCCATAAAAAAAATAAAAAAAATAAAATAAATAAAATAGAACTCTTGTCCGCATACACTAAGAAAAATGGTTTGGTTGACAAGAAGCATAGATACCTAATTGAAACTATTGTTGCACTTCTCCAACGAGCCAATCTCTCATCCACATTGGTTAAAAGCTCTTTCCAGCTCCAACAATCCAATCAATGGACTTCCTAAAGTTCTACTGCCTTACAAATACCTGTACCAGTCTCTATGCTCAAGATCCTTCTTACCATCATCTCAAGGCCTTTGGTTGTCTCTGTTTTTCCTGGATTAGACCTTATCAAACACACAAACTCCAACCGAAGTCTATTCCCAATATTTTTCTTGGTTACTATTCAATAACCAATGGCTACAGGTGCCTTGATTTTACCACTCATAAAGTTGATGTTTCCCAAAATATAGCATTCCATCAACACATTTTTCCTTTAAAGGACTCCACTCATTCTCAGTTCACATTAGAACAATTCACCTTCTCACCTATTTTTTTTGTCCCATGATTCAGTATCCTCAACCCACCCTACATGTACTCTTCGTCGCACCATCTCTTCTTCCTGACCCTACTCTAGCATCTTTCTAATCTCAGTCACCACTTGTTCCTCCCACTGAACCTCTTATTTCTTTCTCTCCCTCTCTCAAACCCTCACCACCATTTTCTTCCTCTGGACATCCTTGCCAAATCTAATCCCAAACTTACCTTGACTCTGCGAAAGAGCCTCTTACCTATTGTTAAAGCAACTCATATCTCACAATGACACAATACCATGTTTCATGAATTTGAAGCCCTCACTAATCAGCAGTTTGGTTTGTCAAGTTAACCAACTTTCTTTACACCTATGGATTTGTTACAAACACTACCGACGCATCCCTATTTGTGAAGAAAAGTGAGAAGGACATTCTCATTCTTTTTGTCTATGTTGATGATATTTTGATTACTGACAACAATAACCAGACCATGTCTGAGCTGATTTAGGTTATGAATGACATCTTTGCTATGAGAGACTTGGGCAAATTGTCTTATTTTCTGGGACTCGAAGTGCAGTATACTGATACAGGGGCCATCCTTCATCAATCTAAGTTTTGCATTGATCTTCTCATCAAGTCTGACATGGTTCTCTGCAAACCTGGGTTCACTGCCAACATGCACCTTCTCCTACCATCAACAAGTATATTGCTTCTTCTTCTAGTGATAATGTATCTTATGAAGATGCTACTAAGTTCAGAAGTATAATTTTGGGACTGCAATATCTAACTACCACAATACCTGACAGATATCTCATTTGCAATTAAGGGTGTTTGTTAGTACATGCATTCCCCTACTTACAAACATTTTAAAGCAGTTAAAAGAATCCTAAGGTATTTCAAAGGTACTCATACTTTTGATCTTCAAATGAAACCAAGTCCCCTTGAACTACAAGCTTTTTTAGACCCTGATTGGATTGGGGATCACACTAATAAAAGAAGTATTGGAGGGTATTGTTTGTTATTTGGTGCAAATCTAGCCTCCTAGTCATCAAAAAAGCAACCTACTGTATCTAGATCTTCCACAGAAGTTGAGTATAGGACAATGGTGATATATAAACTTACTTGGTTGACTTATCTCCTTAGGGACCTACAAATCTGAAGATATTCCATTCCTGCTTTATGTGTGACAATCGATCGTCATTTTCTTTGGCTACTAATCATGTATTTCATGTTAGTTTAAAGCATATCAAGGTAGACTACCACTTCATAAGGGAAAAAGTTCTAAACAAAACAATTCAGATTGCTCATGTTCCTTCCTATGATCAGTTGGCTGATATTCTCACTAAGGGTCTTTCTATTGCTCATTTTCAATTCCTAAGGTAAAAGCTAACCATTCAGTCTCTCATGGCTAGCTTGCGGGAGGGTGATAACAACCACATCAGCTTAGCTAGTCAACATGGACAACAAACCTAACAAACTCCTAACAACTCAGCTCCTAAAATAGTAGCTCAACAGAAAGGTAATATGTTAGATCTGAAATACAATTTACATTTCAAATCTAACAAGAATCGGTATAATAGCAGAGGATTTTATCTTAGATTGTACTGAAAAAATAGGAAAAAATAGAATGAGATGTTTACACTCTCAGATTTCTTTTACCTTTCATATTCTTTATTTCTTCCTGGCATCTCCTTTGGTTATGAGTCACGTCTACTCACATATCATAACCATATTTAGTTGATAGATATTTCACCAAGAGAACTCCCTCAGTTGTAATTTTCGTACTACGTGACAAATTCTTGTTTTTAGGAGTTGACATATTTTGAAAATATATTCAACAAGAATTACACTCCAACTTTAGAGCTTCAAGCACGATTTCCAAATTGTACCTCGAGTAAACAACGTCACTATTAGGGAGGTAGAAATTTCAATTGCGCATGAGGAGTTGATTCAAATATTGCAAATCCATCCTTGGTTTCTCCTCCTGATACCTCCTATAGATTTAACACGATCTTCTTATCTTTTTTTACTAACATTATCAAACAATGTAATTAAAATTATAAAGGGTATGTGGCTTTCCTCATGTCCTTTTACAGCTGACCACGGGATTCTCCTATAATTTTTCAAATTTTCAAAGACCATTAAGCACCCCCAAGTCAGAAAATGACGACAATATCAATTTATTGACAAATCTGTCATTAGATAGATATTACCATATTTAGGGAACAAAACTAATCTTATATTAACAATAAAAATACTAAATTACACTATTTTTTTCTTTTTCTTATTTTTCTCCTCCCTTTTTTCTTCATTCTTCAAACGCCTTCCTCTCCAAGAATTCAAGCCTAGCCCTAACACCAATTCTAGGGCCACCACCTGCTCCTTCTCCTCTCTATGCGCGGTTTGATTTTCACGCCGCTCCCCATCAAGACCTTCCCCCCCCCCCCCCCCCCAAGCCCCGATCAATCACTTCAACTAAGTGGTTTCGAACAACAATGCCTTTTTTTTCCTTTCAATTTTTTATTCATTCTTCCTAACTAAGAAAGAATAACAATACACAGACAAACTAAGAGGAGATTATGGGTGAAGTATTTGAAGAAAAGATTTCATTTCGAGAATGAAATTTGTAAATCTCATTTTTAAAAGATGAAAAAAAAAAAAAAAAAAAAACACTTTTCAAAATTATAACTTTCTTCAAATTCCGTACCCAAAGGCACCCTCAAGCAAATTAACCCTTAAAAACATTACCCGCATATTTCATGTGTCGGGTGAAGAAACAATTGCCAATTAAAATGCGAAACACGCAATAATTTCTATCCTAGCGGCGACTAGGAACTATAATCTGCAGTTTTCAACTTGCAATTGTTTCGTAACATTCAGAGGTATGGAACTGGGACTTCAGAATAATAATTGAAAACAAATGCAAAAGAAAAAACAGAAATTTTACATGTGGCCATTTTAAATTTTAATTCCAATTCCAGAGATAAAATAACGTTTCCAAAATATAGCGACTCAAACAGACTCATCCAAGAATACAATTTGGGAGCCCATATCAAGAAAAATCGAAAATTTAAAATATATTCCGCTCTTCCAACAGATAATTAACAATTTGATACTGAGAAAGAGATGCTCAAATTCTGCACAACGAAGAAAACAGGATTTTACCTGGAGATTAAATAAAAACTAACAGGAATCTGAAACTACTATCATATACAACAGTATTGATGAAAGCACAGTGGCTGCAGAATACAACCCGTGGCAACTCTTGAAGAGGAATACAGCTTGTCGATTCAGCAATAAAAATTCCCCATATAGTACGGATTGCTCACTGGACAACGTAAGTGCTTCTGTGTAATGGAAACAGCAAGTTGTGGATCTTAGATTCCAACGTAAAATAAACAAAATGGGGGTACCTGGACCGTGGAACCAAGGGTTGTCAAACAATGAAATCTCTTTTTTTTTTTAAAGAAAAAAATCAGAAAACAAAACGAAGAAAACCATGAGTTCGATTATCTATCTATACTCCCTAAAAGATTCTCAGCTATTACTATTGAGATAAAACTTGATCCGCTCGCAGTCAACCCATGTGAGTAAATAAATTCATATTTCGGAACTATTAGCCTAACACCATAACGACCAAATTTTCCGTCTATTGAGCCATGTGACTTCCAAGCTTCTGCCCTCCATATGGTGAACCGCTTATAAGACCGGTCGTGCAAATGCCCTTGGTCTCACCGAGACGACATTTGGTGCAAGGAAACTGCTAATAATTATTTTGGCAGGGGAGTTTGATGTATTGTGATTGTGCGCGCGCGCGCGAGCGAGCGAGAGAGAGAGAGATGCCTATGAACATCTCCATTTAATGCTTGCAAAAGGTTTACCTTTAAGTGCGAATCCACAAGGGTTCCGAGGAGAAATGTTTCTCACTCCGAGTCTGAGCTGCAGTAGTCCTAAGTGGAGGTGCATGTACAGTTATTGGGAGAACCCACTCACATTTGTCTCTTCCTTCTATTAGGAGAGGATGCTCATATCTGAATTCAAAGAATCTAGGGTCAGAAAATAGATAAAGCCAAACAAAACAAAAAACTACCACGAGATATACCCCACTGATAGACAAAATAGACAGGACATATGTATTCAAATTTCCAAGACTAAAGATTTCTACAAATTTAAATTTGATTGAAGAATAATGCCACGGCAAGCTCTACAGAAAAAAATGCTTCCATAGTGATAAGACGGAAATCAATTGGTTCAAGAGTGAATGGTGATGCACGTGAGGTAGTACATAAGTATGCCAAACCAAATCCTACCACATTATTCGTACAAAAAGAAAATCATAAAACTTTTGTACTGTAACATTAGTGACTGTTAGAGGGTATTTTGGCCCGTCTTTAAATTAGGGTTGTCGTATACTGCTCCTACTTTATTATAAATAGAGGGAAAAGCTGACCACCTTATTCAAGCAGCCTCATTCTTTTCCTACTCTTACTCTAACAATGTATCAAGAACAAGTAGGAATGGGGATTTTTCTTTTTTAGGAAACCCCATCAGTGCGAGGGAGGCAATCGTCAATCATCTTTGTATCCTTTAAAGGAGGAGCCTTGGTGAGATGACGTTGTTTTCTTTGTCCGGTGACGGCTACTTTGATGGCCTTGGACCACTGTAGACATTTGTTCCTATTCAACCTCTGAGTGGTTAACACTTGGGCATTGTTGAAGACATAAGTGAACTGAGGTTGCAACAACTGTTACGGAAAAAAAGAGAGTACGAAAAGATTGAGGCGGCTTACTTTGGCAGTCAACCTCTCCTCCTATTCATAATAAAGTATGGGTTGTACAGCTCATACGCACATGTAAACCGTAATGTACAATAATACAAACATAACGACTAAAGTATGCTTTAACACCCGCCCTCAAATTGGCGCATATATATTGTATGCTCCCATTACTCTTCGGAAGGGTAAGTGCTTCAATACTACCATCATAAATCTAATTTTATTTCATGCGCATTTATTTTTTGCTATTCCATTTTTGTTGCTACCTTGTCCTCTACTTTGCTTCCAAACTTTGCTGTAGAAGGCTCTTCCTTATCCTGTCTAAAAGACTATAAAGGGGTAAATATGTTTGTGTTACAGCAGAATGTTACTACTAACTCGTGATCTTGTCTCTCTTCCACTAGGAAAGACCATTGCCGGCTTTGAATGGGGTCAAAATTCACAAACTGACACCATTTATAGAATCAATACCCGCTTAATTTCCAAATGTTAACACTCAGATATACAACCGTGATTACTCTGAGACACTCGCATATAGACTCAATGCCCGCTTAATTGCCAAATGATAACACCCAGATATACAACCTTGATTACTCTGAGACACTCACATATACCCAAGCACACATTTATTTCCTTTGCTACAACTTTAGAACTTTAGTTGGTCACTGAATCAGCTTGATATCTAGAATGCTTTCTTAAATGACATTTGTACCTAAGGAAGTATATATGGAATAACCTCCAGGCTGAGTTTCTCACGGGGAGCCTAGACTTGTCTGTTGTTTGAAACATCTCATTTATAACCTCAGGCAACCTCCTCAAGCGTGGTATGGGAAATTTCGTGATGTGGGGCCGATCAATTAGTGTTTTATAGACATACTAAAGCAGAAAGAGTATTATGTAATGTGGATGTGAATGATATCGAGATCATTTGACACAACCACAATGATATTCAAGTACTTGGAATTTTTTTTTGCATCATAAGTTTCAAAACAGCTTTGGCCAAATGAAGTATTTTTCGGAATTAAAATTGTTCATTTATTTCTCTCATGTAAGGAAATATATTCTTAATTTATTCGGCAAAACAAAAATGCTAAAAATCAAACCACTAGACTCGCCTATGGATCCTAACACAAATGCAGATCAAAGAGAAATATTAACATATTCAGGGCGGTAAAGGTATGTAGTTGGGAAGTTGAAGGACGTATTGTTCGCACACTTAGGCACTTGAAGGGTGCCCGGGCTGAGTTAACTATATCATAATCATGACTTACTTAGATTGAAGGATATACAAATTCTTACTATGTCGGATCACTTATAGACAAATCAACTATTGGCTATTCATTGGAGGTAATCTGATCTCTTGAACAGTAAGAACGGATTGTGGTGGCTCAATTAAAAGTCAAATCAGAATATCGTGCTAAGATGCCACTTGCTAGTTGATTTTGAAATGTATATGACCAAAATATATCATGAGAAACGAACAAACATCTCACTCAATGGGACTCGAGACTTGAGAACGTTGGAATTTCCCAAATACAGACAGCTAATAAACATGACAGGAAATGCTGAATTCTAAGATAAGGAAATGCTATTTCCAGAAATATGGCTAATAAATTAAGACCAACATCCAAACAAGTATTTATGCTCTGCTTTTCTTAAGTAGTATTTAATGTCTTCTCAAGGATGACCCGACAACTTATCAAACACGGTTTTGTTTATCGCTTCCGACTTCCAAGTGCTTCAAGCTGCGACTAGGAGACTCAAAGAAAGAGATAGGTCAATCACAGCATAAATCATTTCCCAGATACATGGTGTCATGCAGCATATAGATTTTTCAAATTCAGAATTATGCTCAAAGCTATAGACAAGTTACACCTAAAAAAATGCTTAGGTGCTCACATAAGATGGTCATACCTAGTCCAGACCACATTCTTTGGAGTGGTTAAGAATTCAAACCGAAGAGCCCACTGTACAGAAACATGGCGAGTGGAGAAAGACATGGGTCCATCCATGGGAATGGAAAAAAGAAAGCTTGTTTGTATCAAATCTGCAACCACCTCATAGCGATCGCTCTGAACCTGCATATTAAAAAAATAAAAAATAAAGGAAGTTAGATCATGCAGCCAAAAGAAAAATTCAACAGTTAAAGTGATTATATCATTATATAAATGGTGGCAAAGCTATACCAAAGTTTGCAGTACTCATAATTATAAAGTTTACGGTGATGAAGTTAGATTGATCAAAGACTACACCTTGCAGTATTTAGCCTACATCCATTTTGCCCGTAGAGCATTCTGTTGCCTAAATTTCCACCAGAGTTTGCATTGGAATGCCTTGGCCACATCTCACACGTACCTCAGACACAATTTGGGGTTTCGATTTTGGTGGTTGTATCAACTCCATTTGGGGTTTCCGATTAGGATTTCAATTTGCTATTTTTTCTTGGTTAACCTACTTGATTTGGGGTTAATTATTCTATGTTCCACTTCACTTCTCCTCTCTGAAAGTTTCACCAAGAACCCATGATTATAAATCCTCTTCAATAGTTTCTAAAAGATGCCGTGCCTTATATGAAGCCGATTTTTGAAGCTTTATTGCTCAAGTTTGCAGCAAGTAAGAAGCTGAAAATTTTAAATTTCATGGATGGTTTTGGAATGAAATTAGAAGAAAAATTGGCAACCCAAATGTCCTTTTCGTTGCTGTAGGTTTTCTAGCCATGGGTGAGGTACTATGGATGATGTGCTTGAATGGACTTGAATGTTTTCTTCCTTTTTGTTCTCAACTCTTTTATTTTTTTCTCTTCTTTTTTAAATTTCTTTATACGTTCTCAAAAGTTTTTGCGTACAAAGAGTAAATTAAATTTGTAATATGATATAATGGCTAAACGTAAATATTATGATAAGGACGATTACCATTTATAATTGTTTTGAATTGCATAAAGGTCTTAAGGTTCTTAAAAAACATTGATAACTTAACAGCCAAAAAAAACTCCCACAATAAATAAGAAAGTTTTGAAAAAAATAAACATGAGTAAGAGTTGCAATGAATTCAGTGCACCAAACGACACCTCTCCTCATCGAGGCTAGTGAGGAGAGAGAACCAATTGTATTTAAACTTTAGAATAGAAAGCTAATAAACAATTAATCCATTTTTATGACTATTATTAATTTTCCATGTTGCTCATTCACTAAAAAATTCTCTATTCGCTTTATTTCAAATTGAAAAGGCAAAAAATTATCAGGAGAGAAAATTTAATATAAAAAATAAGAGTGAAATTCTGGGTAACAAGTACCGTAAAAAATAGGGAGAGTTAAAGAAAAGAAATAAAAGAAACGGTTTTTTTTTTTTTTCTAAATAAGCCAATAGCCAATAATAAATAATCCAAGTTGTCCCTTCCAGTACAATAAGGCCTATATAGGCTTAATCAAAAAATGAAAATAAAAGGCATAATGGCTCTCAACGGCTATAGTTCTAAAATGGAACTAATAAGCATAAAAGCTACTTAATGGCTATGATTCTAAAATGGAAATAATAAACAATAACAGCTACTTAACCGTCATGATAATTTGCAAAAAGAAACAAAAATGGTATCCTGGTCCCTGCCATAAGTTTGAAGCAGTAGTCTTTTTTGATCCACACCATGCTGGTCATTAAGAATTGATTCAAATGGGTAGTAAATGATTATCAATAATATTTTTGTAGTAATCTGCACACATTCTATTCTGCTCCCCAAAGCATCGACTGTGTAATCGATGAAGACCTCTTTTAGATGATGGTATTTGACAAGCGAATACACAAGTGTAAGTGCACAAACAAAAAAGTTTTTAAGAATTTTGGTGAATGGTTATGTTTTTATGATTGATTGAAGCCTGCAAAATTTATTACGTTTTAGGTATGTTTAAAGCCTGAATATATCATGCCTTTTCATTGATTTAATTTTAACTAATTAGCTCTAGTTATGGTTTTCTATTATGAAAATGATGAGGCGGCTTGACATTTGTTTCATCATTTCTATCTATCTATTTATAATTGAAATAAGGAAACAACAGAGAAACCATAAATATAATGTAATGACTAAAATACCTTTTAAAACTCCCCCTCTAGTTGGAGCATGTATATTGTATACTCCTAACTTGTCACAAATGCACTTTGTCCTTCAACCCCCTAATGGTTTTAGTAACCAAATAGCTAACTGATCAACAGAATTGACATGTCTAGTCTCAATCAGTTTCTGCACAAGTTTCTATTGCATGAAGTGGACATCAACTTCAATGTACTTCGTTCTCTCATGGAAGACATTATTCGATGAATGTGAAATGTTGCTTGATTATCACATACTGGATCCATTTGTGAAAAATATCAAACCCAAGTTTTTCTAACACCTGTTTCAACAAAGTTAGCTCAAAGGAGGCATGGGTCATGGTTCAATATTCTAATTCTTCACTTGACCGGGCCACTACAGTCTGCTACAGACTTTTTACTTTTCCAAGAGACCAAATACATCCAACGAACATACAATAACCCATCATAGACTTCCTATCTGAATGTCATCCAATTTAGTCTCCATCTGTATATTCCTAGATTTGAGTGAAAAAAAGGTTTTGATACAATGGACCACAACTAGGTGCACCTTTGAGATATCTAAAAAAATGAACCACCGCATCTCAGTGCAAGTCGTGGGACAATCCAAGACTGGTTGATAACACTAACTACAAAGAAGAATTGTGTCTAATAACAATCTAGTAGTTTAACTTCTCAACTAACCGTCTGTATTGCCCCAAATCCATCATTAGTTCTCCTTGATCTACCAACACATCCGTGTTTGGATCCATAAGCAAGTCAATTGGTTTAGCTCCTCGTATTCTGTTTTGCTCAATATATCAAGATATTTCCATTGCAAAAAGAAAATGTCTTCACTTGATCAAGCAACTTCAATACCGAAAAAATACTTAAACTGACCCAAATCTTTAGTTTGAAACTTACTATGAAAAATCGTTTGAGTTCTTAAATATCATTGTGTCAGTCACCTATAATCATAATATCATTCACATACACTATCAATATATTCTCCTGACTATACCATGTCCATAGAACACTGAATAATCGACTCCATATCACAAAAAGACCAAACTCAGTGACCACGTCATTGAATCTCTCAAAACATGCTCAGGAGATTGCTTGAGGCCATAGATGGTTTTCATCAAGCGACATACCAAACTGAATTCCGCCTAAACAACAGACCGAGAAGGTTACTCCATGCATCCTTGGAGCTAATCCTATTTCGTGGTCAACGAAAAAGCAAGTTACTCTTTCTCATACTTCCTCAGTTAGACCACCATTTGTGAAGGCATTCTTGATATTGAGTTAATGTAACCACCAACAAAGGATGGCAAAAAAAGAGACGAACAGGCGAATAGATGTGACCTTGGGTTGCTAGGGTAGCAACCGATGGCGAAGGGGGTTGCTAAGACTTTTTGTGGGGGCTAGCAGACATGCAAGCCAGAGTTGTTTTAGATTTTTTCTTTATTATTATTATATTTTTAGGGGTGAGTATGTGATACAAGGATAGAGAAAAGAGAAAAGAAAAAAGAAAAAGAAAATGGTTGAAGAACAAGATTACCGGACTACTATCCCAACTGAACTTGCTCCTAATACCATATTGAAGAAATGAGAAGAATATGAAAATGATGAGACGGCTTGACAACCTTTCCCTAAATTTATATTAAAATTAGGGAAACAAACAGAAATCCTAAATATAAAGGAATGTCATAAATACCACTTAATAAAGGGGAAGATGTTTGTGTGCACTGAATGAGACCTAGTTAGCATTGAATGAGACCTAGTGAATTCAAGTAAAAAAAAACACTATTTAACGAATCATTCGTCACTTTTGAATATTGATATTGCCTTCCGAGCGCTAGAGATACCAAGGATCTTACACTATTTTAATCTATTTTTGGCTTAAAAGAAACGAAGAGAGGAGAATATAATTTTCTTTACATCTTTGAAATCTCATTAAAAGAAAAGAAGAGTATTATTCTAGCAAAATTATTGCAACGCCTTCTTTTATTTGCACAATAAAAGGAAAAGAGAAAATACTAAGGACTGCTTGGTCATTACATTCCTTTTCTCCCAATCCTCCAAACCTCCCACTTTAGGGGAGAAACTTTCTTCTTACTCCGGAAAGAAACTTCTCTTCTATTCTCTCGTACTTAAAAAATTATTAAACAAGAGAAATAGGAAAAAGAACATATCTTATTCTCTTTTCTTCTTCCCATTTCTCTCAATCCAAACAGATACATATAAATAGTGTCTAGAAGAGTAATTCTACTTATTCTAGACATCCACACATGCATTGCACATGAGAAATTCTACTAAAAATTAGTTCGTTATAATTTTATTATTTAAATTAAAAAAAGAAAAAAAGACCAGTGAAATCCAACTTACAAATATTTGTGAAGATTTATGTTTTGTAAGGGCGGAAGATATGTTTTATTAGAGAGAACATTAATGGTCGGGAAGAAGAAAGAGATTGTTCATTAAGTGGTGAAACTAAAGAGGCAGACAAGAGACGTACATTGCAAGCATATTGTCATATGTCATGTTCAGGGAGTGCCACTTGTAACAATGGTAGGCCTCTAAATATAGTCTTTAACGCTTAAAAGTATATTGCCATATGGTATGGTCAAATGCCATGTACATTTGACATCCCAGGTATAGATGACTAGACTCCAGACTCGTTGTAGTCCTCCGGCTTTGTCAGACCACAATTGATCCTAGATCTAAGCATTTAAATTGTGTCCTTGATTAATAACCTTTTTGTTTCCTTGTTATGTTTGTTAGTTTCCTCTTTTCTCCGTTTTAATTCATTTGTTGTCATTATTATCCCACTAACGAGTGATAGATTGCTCATTTTTTATCTCTACAATTTGTTTGTTTTGATTCGTTTGCGGTTCAATATGTCTGCAGCACCGCCTTAAAAGTTCACTACTTCGAAGTTGAATGAAACCATTGTCATGTTTACAATGTGTCCTCTTACTAGTTGATTCAGTCTCTCTCATATTTCTGGATTGAAAAGGAATATTTGGTACAAAGTATTTTGACTTTCTACAATATAAAGCATCAAATCAAGTATATCTCTATTGCATCTTTCACTCAACAAGGTAATCATACAATGTGTCTTTCCCACAGTCATAATTCTAATACATGAGTCATAGTAACTACTACCACTTGTTTACACAATATCATAGTTCTTACTCCTTAACTTCTGTAACGTAAGTTGATGATTGTGCAACCCAAATCATTTTGTTTTGTCTACTGTATATTCCTTCTTTACGTTTTTACTTATGTTAGTGAACTCAACAAATACCATAACTGCCTAGATTCTTTCTGTTCTGAATTTGTGATTATTCAGGATTTGAGGACAACGAAGCCGGTTGGTGAAGGGTATGACTCCACGGTCTCTACTACTTTAACGATTCGGTAGTTCGCACTACCTCCCCCACCACATGTCCTGTTATAGCTTTCCCCCAACAAATTCATTTGTGACCTTGGTCGCTGGTCCTTTCAAAATTTGAAACTTCTCATTCATTATTTGATTCATTTTCCATCTTTAGATGGCAAGTCTTATTAATTAGAAAACATCACCGAGTGTCATTTACTTCCCGTGTTAACAAGAGAGAATTGAGTGTCTTTATGTTAGTCATTATGATGCTTTGGGTCCTTGTGTCTCTTCTGCACTCATTATATGATACTAGCATTTTTGGTAGATGATTTCTCACAAGTCACTCGGCTTTATCTTATGAAAGATTGTTCTGAGATGTTTTCTATTTTATGTGCCCTTTGTGCTGAAGTGGCAATCTAATTTAACATTCCGGTGCATATATTTGGAGTAATAATGCCAAAAAAGTATTTTTTTAGACCCTTAAGTTCTTTTATGTCTCAATCAAGTATTGTTCATTAGTCATGTTTGTTGGCACTCTCCAACAAAATGAAGTTGCCAAAAGAAATAACAAGTATCTTCTTAAGGTTACTTATACTTTTTTGGAGGAGGAGGGGGTACCATAACCCATTTCTGCTGATTAGTGAGGGCTTCAAATTCATGAAACATGGTATTGTGTCATTGTGAGATATGAGTTGCTTTAACAATAGGTAAGAGGCTCTTTCGCAGAGTCAAGGTAAGTTTGGGATTAGATTTGGCAAGGATGTCCAGAGGAAGAAAATGGTGGTGAGGGTTTGAGAGAGGGAGAGAAAGAAATAAGAGGTTCAGTGGGAGGAACAAGTGGTGACTGAGATTAGAAAGATGCTAGAGTAGGGTCAGGAAGAAGAGATGGTGCGACGAAGAGTACATGTAGGGTGGGTTGAGGATACTAAATCATGGGACAAAAAAAATAGGTGGGAAGGTGAATTGTTCTAATGTGAACTGAGAATGAGTGGAGTCCTTTAAAGGAAAAATGTGTTTATGGAATGCTATATTTTGGGAAACATCAACTTTATGAGTGGTAAAATCAAGGCACATGTAGCCATTGGTTATTGAATAGTAACCAAGAAAAATATTGGGAATAGACTTCGGCTGGAGTTTGTGTGTTTGATAAGGTCTAATCCAGGAAAAACAGAGACAACCAAAGGCCTTGAGATGATGGTAAGAAGGATCTTGAGCATAGAGACTGGTACAGGTATTTGTAAGGCAGTAGAACTTTAGGAAGTCCATTGATTTGATTGTTGGAGCTGGAAAGAGCTTTTAACCAATGTGGATGAGAGATTGGCTCGTTGGAGAAGTGCAACAATAGTTTCAATTAGGTATCTATGCTTCTTGTCAACCAAACCATTTTTCTTAGTGTATGCGGACAAGAGTTCTATTTTATTTATTTTTTTTTTTTTTTTTTTTTTATGGATGGTACCTTGTGAAAGGAGAAAATTAACAAATTGATGGTTCAAATATTCTCCCTCAGGGTCAGTTCTGAATTTTTATAAAACACTTTAGAATTGATTTTCTATTTTTATTTTTTTTTAATCATGGTAGTAAAATGATAGTAATTCTTGTAGCTTCTGATTTTAGTTTGTGGGGATAAAGCCAAAAAATCTAGTGAAATCATCAATTAACGAGATATAATAATATTTTAAGTTTTTAAAGGAAATGAGTGGAGATGGTCCCCATACATCAAAATGTACAAGTTCAAAAGCATTGGTACATATGAAAAAAAGTGAAAAAAATAAGTTTGTGACTTTTGGTGGTAGCACAAGGCACAATTTTAAGGGAAGCAAGAAAACTTCAACGACTTGCCTAATAAATTGTAGACTTTGGTGGATGGATGTCCTAGTCGCAAGTGCCAGAGATTTTTACAAATTGATAAAAAATATTTATGTTTTGCAAATCTTCAAATGGCGATTTTGAAGATTTTTAATATTTTTGTTCATCAATGGTGATTTTGCAGATTTTTGTTTTGTGATTCTCTCTCTATATGTTTGTGTTTGATGCTCGGTGAAGAAGAAAGAAACGAGAAAGCGAGGGTTGCAGGGGTGGGGGTGGCACTGGTGGTGTTGACTGGGTGATGGTGGTGGCGCTGGTATGGCAGCAGCATTGGTGTTGGCCAGAGATGGTGGTGGTGGTGGCTGGACGTGGACGGTGAAGAAGATGGTGGAGTTGTGTAGAGACGAAACAAAGAAAAAGAAAAAAGAAAAAGAAAAAAAAGGTGTATATATACAAACACACACACACACACAGAGTATTGCCCCTAGTTTCGTTCAATTTGAAAGAAAAATTTAACAGAAAGCCCTTTTAAAATCATGTTCATACTTATAGATAGTTTAAACTGAAATGCAACAAAGTTATTAGACCATATAAAAATGTCTCAATACTTAGAGGGTCTTAAATGAAATTTTCTCTTATATTTAGGCCCCTAAATTTTTAGATGACCTAAATCTTGGTTGATGGTCTTTGACCTATTTGAATTACACATTAAAGATGCACGTTTTGAATGTTTATTCATTGAATCTAGAGTTATTAAGTGTCCAAATTTATTGATTAATCAACATTTGAGAGGGTTGAGTTGAGGGAGTCAAAGTATATGGTTTATGGGCATATTTTTAGGCAATTAAATTTGATATAGTGAGTATTGTAATATTCTGAAAAATAGGTTATTAAATATGATGAAATTCATAGATATTATTAATCAAATCACTAGGTTCTCACGACTTGCATTGGAGGAATCCTCAGTTTTTTCCTTTTCCATCGTACTCCACCTTTCCTCTTACATCCTCGTCTTTTTGGTTAAGTCTTTCGTTCGTCAGCTTGCACTCAGTAGATAAAAATAGAACCTCGTTCTGTAAATGTGTATTCAGTGTCATAAAAGGTGTGTGGCACGAGCCGGGGTATTATGACCTATAAGGACATGAATTTTTGAAATCTTGATCAGAGTGTTGCTGGTCCTAACTCCTGATGGGTCTGATCATTGTTTTCCATGAGCTGCTTCGAGGGCATTGAAGGTGGTACACGACCTATTAGAAAGTTTAATTGTAGAGCTTGCAATCTGCTAAAATTGGATACAAGTAAAGCATATGACGAATCACCTCTTACAGGTTCAGTGGATATTTGGATTTGTCAAACGTTGGATTGACATGATCTAAACATGCATTTCGTCCCCAAAATATAACAGGTTTTTGAACGCTACATGTGGACTAAGGCAGGGGAGGAATCCTCAGTTTGTTCCTTTTCCATCGTACTCCACCTTTCCTCTTACATCCTCGTCTTTCTGGTTAAGTCTTTCGTTCATCAGCTTGCACTCAGTAGATAAAAATAGAACCTCGTTCCATAAATGTGTATTCAGTGTCATCAAAGGTGTGTGGCACGAGGCGGGCTGTTATGACCTATAAGGACATGAATTTCTGAAATCTTGATCAGGGTGTTGCTGGTCCTAACTCCTGATGGGTCTGATCATTGTTTTCCATGAGCTGCTTCGAGGGCGTTGAAGGTGGAACACAACCTATTAGAAAGTTTAATTGTAAAGCTTGTAATCTGCTAAAATTGGATACAAGTAAAACATATGACGAATCACACCTCTTACAGGTTCAGTGGATATTTGGATTTGTCAAACGTTGGATTACATGATCTAAACATGTATAACAGGTTTTTGAACGCTACATGTGGACTAAGGCAGGGGACCTCTATCCTCGGGCTTTTTTGCAGACATAAGACTCGTTATGTTCCCCATTCTTTTTTATCAATAAAGATCTCTCTGTACAACCGGGGTTCCCCAAAAAAAAAAAAGATTTCCAGATTATCAACATACAATTCTATTTAGAAATATTAATCACCATGAGACCTTCATGATCGATTTAATTTATTCTTTCCTTTTTAATCCAAAAATCAATACGTACATTCTTCTATCAAGAAGTCAACAACAAATTTTATCCCCTTTCAAAATTAAATGCAGAAAAATAATCTGAACTGTGTATATCCTTGAAAGATTATTACTGACAACTACAGTATATAAGATTTCATACAATTAGCACAAATTTGGCATACGAATGAATGACCAAGGTGGTGGTGCATTCTAGTGTAATAGAATGAAAATCTCCCAGTGCAACCAGGTTTCCCCTAAAAAAAAAGATTTCCAGATTATCGACATACAGCTCTATTTAGAAATGTTAATGATCATGAAACCTTCATGATCGATTTAATTATTCTTTCCTTAATCCAAAAAACAATACTTCTATTTTGCTTATCAGGAACTGAACAACCAATTTTATCCCCTTCCATAATTAAATCCGGAGAAATAATGTAAACTGTGTATATCCTTAAAGAATGTTCCTAGCAACTACAGGATGAAAAAGATCGTACACTGTCAAAGCTCTAAAATTTTAGGAAACTTCAGAGTCAGTTCTGATTCTAACTTTTGTATAATTACAACAATGAGTACTTACATGAGATGGTTGTAGATTTATGTTTAATGATCTTCAAATCTGAACAAATAGTGATAACTCTTTCATGAATCACAAAGTAAACTTTTAACCTGGAGAGAAATGGACCTAAATTTGCTAATTGGTTCAAAAGCAGAAAAAAAAGGTAACTGACTTTATTTTACAATCAATTCAATCACCAAATTACTTTTTCCTCCATGGACTATAAGAGATCATTAATGATATGCAAGTACATGAGAATCAGATAAGAGTACCTTTGTAATTGTTGGGGAATGTCTCCGAGAAGGATGGACTGAACGACTGCTTATAGTCTCCGACATCTCCAGCGTCACAGAAAGCTGACAATAAGCAATTGTGTAGTCAACTCCATGAAGAAGCAGTAACGATATTTGCCAATGGCTGCTAAGGACTAAATTGATGACAATAAGAAAATACCTCGAGGCATCTTCTAGCACCTTCTTCATGAAAGAAAGTAAGAGTCCCACCTATCTGTTAATGGAAGTACAAGCAAGGAAATGATACTGTAGGAATGACGCAGAATCAAAAGACCACAGTAATGAGCAATTACCATATCACTAAAATAATAAACAGAATCAGAATTTTTGGGGGAAAATCTCAAAAGAACTTGGTCATCCAGTCTAATATTATATGATCTTCCTCGAACAAAGCCTTCTGCTGCAGAAAACGTTTGCAGCAAATTATTATGAAAGATTAGTGATACTTTGTTGATTTACCCATTGAATTAGAAAGCTAAAATACGAACTAGCATAGAACTCAAAGAGAAAATATTTACATGCTATAGATTCAATTGCTCCAGAAATGGACGGACTTCTTGAGTCATCATCTGCGGAAACGGATTTTGCATGTTTTAGCCGCTGACTCGGAGAGGTGGCTGAAGAATTTTGTGGGGACAAAACATCTGTTTGCACATAAAATCTATCATTAAAATTTGTTATTGAGATTCAGAAAGCAGTTACAAGTATTAACGGCATAAGAGAGAAAAGCAGCTTAATGATCATTCTAGTAATCTAATTGCCAATACAAAAAGAACATTCTAAAAACATTTTCTAAAAGAAATTAACAGCAATAAAAAGTTATATTGTCCCAAGACAAGCTTACCACCACCAGAATCATGCAAGACCTCAGCCACAGATAGTCGAGGAAGTGCCATGTATGAAGATATGCTACTGCGTTCTTCAGGATATGGAGCATTTTTAGTTGAAGACCAAGCTGCAGATGACTGCAAGGACAATGAACTTCCAAAAGCTTTATGTATATTTTCCTTGGACGGATTGTACGAAGAAATAGAAGAGATTTCATCCCTTGAACTTTCATAATCTTCCTCAACTCCATCATATAATTCACTAGCTCTAACCTGCATAAATGTACCATTACAGTATTCCTTTATAAAGTAGTTGTACACTAAAAAAAGAGTACAAAAAAAAATGAGATGGCTTAACTTTAGCAATTAGCCTCTCCTACTATTTATAATAAAGTATGGGATTACAGGACGTACGTACATGTAAACCCTAATAAAATAATACAAACATAAGAGTAAAGGATCCTCTAAGACTTCCTCTCAAGTTCAGGTATATATATTGTATACTCCCAACTTGTTATAAATACAAACTGATCAAGAGAGGTAAACATGTTACGTGTGGAACAACTTTTGTATTAGTTTATCACTAATGAAGTGACAATCAGCCTAACATGTTTCGTTCGCTCATGAAAAACTGGGTTTGATGCTTATGGATTGTTGCTTGATTATCACACGCTAGACTCATGGTAAAAGAATGGTCGAAATCAAGTTCTTCTAGCATATGTTTCAACCAAATCAACTCATATGTGGTACGACCATTGCTCGATATTCTGTTTCAGCACTTGATCGGGCTACCACACTCTGTTCTTACTTTTCCAAGAAACTAGATTACCTCCAACAAATACATAGTAACCTATTGTAGATTTATGTTTGAAAGAGATCATGTCCGTGGATCCATACACGTGAGTGTGTCCATGATTCTTATACAGAAGACCACTTCTTCGTGCACGTTTCAAATATCTAAGAATGCGGATAACAACTTCCCAATGACTAATTCTTGGATGAGCCAAAAACTGACTGATAATACTCACTGCAAAGAATATATTAGGTCTAGTAACAGTCAAATAATTGATCTTCCCGACTAATCATCTATACTCTCTTGGGTTTGTCAATAACTCTCCTTGGTCTATCTATAATTTTGTGTTAGGATCCATTGGTGAGTCTATTGGTTTGGACCCTCGCATCCCAATTTTACTCAACAAGTTAATGACATATTTCCTGAGAGAAAGGTAAATACCTTGACTTGACTAAGCAACTTCTATATCCAACAAATATTTCAACTGTCCCAAGTCCTTAGTCTGAAACTTACCCTGCAGAAACAGTTTTGAATGCTTCAATCCCATTGTGGTTCTCTTGTATTCATAATGTCATCAACATACTCGACGAAACTGTTCGAGGCCATAAAGTGATTTCTTCAACCGACATATCAATCCGGACTTTAAACGCGGGAGGTTACTCCATATACACCCCCTCAAGTAGATCATTGTTCAAGAATGCATTCTTCATGTCCAACTGATGTAACGGCCAACTAAATATGGCTGCAAGAGACACCAATAGGCAAAAAGATGCAAGCTTGGCACTAGGAGAGAACGTCTCCGAGTAATTAAGACCATAGACTTGGGTGTAATCATTAGCAACTAAGCGTGCTTTGAGTCGATTAATGGCGTCATCCAGAAGAACTTTGACGGCGTACACCCAATTAAAACCGACAACGGTCTTGCTAGGTGAGAGAGAGACACGAGATCCCACTTGCCATTCTGGTGTAAGGCAAGTATTTTTTCCCCCATTATAGTATTCAAACCAAGGTGAGAGAGTGCCTCAGAAAACAGATTTAGGAAAAGAGACAGAGGATAGAGAAGCAACAAAAGCATAATAGAAAGGGAAAAGAAGTCCATGTGAAACAAAGTTAAATATAGGATGATCAATACAAACCCTTACTCTTCCTGACAACATATGTAAAAATCAAACGGCGATTAGGCAGATGAGGAAGGATCTGGGGAACATGAACAATAGGCGCAGCGACAGAGGTCGAGGGGGCAAGAATAGACCTGCAAGGTAGGACAAGGGGGTGGTCGGGAAGACCGGTTGCCATAGTTGATTCAAATGGAGTAGGGGTAGCTAAGCTAGGTAGAGGAAATGTAACATCAAGGTCGGCACAAAAATGTAAGGAGAGAACTCAAAGAAGATAACATCAACACACACAAAAGAACGATACAAAGACGGATTATGACAATGATAGTACGGGAATAGCCAAGGAAGACACATTTCTGGGCACGAGGGTCTAACTTATCTTGACCAAGAGCAAATTGATAAAGACGCAGACACAACCAAAAGTACTAGGGGGAAAGCCAAAGGAATGAAGACGAGGGAAAAGATCAGAGTATGGTTTCATTCAAGGTGGAGGAAGGCATTTGATTAATCAACTAACAAGCAGTAAAACTCGCATCACCCTAGAAATGCTTGGGAACATTCATTTCAAACAACAAAGAATGGGAAACCTCAAGGAGATGACGATTCTTATGCTCAACGACACCATTTTGTTGGGGCATGTGAGCATGAGATGATGGTTGAACAATACCCGAGTGTCTCATGAGAGAGGTAAATGGCAGATAAAAATATTTCCAGACAGCATCACTCCTAACTATATGAACAAGTATACTAAATTTCGTTTGGATTTTAGCACAAAAACGATCTTTTATTAAATAAATCCAAGTAACTCTAAAAAAATCATCAACAGAGAAAACAAAATAACGAAATCATGAGGTAGACAAGACACAGGAAGGACCCCAAATGTCAGAATGAACTAACATAAATGGACTCAAAGTTCTTTGATTACTCGGAAAGCAAAAGAAGTACGATGATGCTTTCCCAACTGAAAAGACTCACAATCTAGGCACTCCAAATGACGCAGACTAGGAACCACAAACTTGAGGTTGGCAAGAGATCGGTGACCAAGCAGACAATGAATCTGGTGAGTAGAAACAATGGCTAGACAAGCAGTGGATGGTGCAGTAGGAATACCCCCGTATCATCAAAGTAGTAGAGTCCTTTTTTCTCACACCCGATGTCAATTGTCTTCTATGTTCTCAAATTCTAAATAAGAACAAAACCGAGGGAAAAAACCGAACAGTTCAGGTGTTGAGTAAGTTTACTGACAGATATCAAATTAAAAGAAAAATACAGAATATAAAGAATAGACAACAAAGATAAAGAAGATGAGTGTTGCATAGTGCCTACACCACTAATTGGAACTGTGGAACCATCAGCAACAAAAACGGGATGCAACAAGGGAGATGATTGTATGTGTGCAAAAAGTGATGGGGTACCCAACAGGTGGTCAGTGGCAACAGAGTCTATATACAATGGAGTGGTAAAAGAATGACGGAAGGAAAGACATGCAACAGGGGAACCTCGCTAAGCTAAAGACGCAATGGGGGTGGAGGCTTGCTGGGACGCCTTAAACTGAAGGAACTACACACACTCTTCATCAGAAATCCCCCTAGCAGCTAGAGAAATAGACGGTGGAACTGGATCTGCCTGATCAGATGTCACCGTATGAGCATAATTAGGAGGATGGTCAAATAAATCACAATAAGCTTCTCTGGTATGATTTTCCTTACCACAAATGGAACACTGATGATGTTGGCCACAACCACGTCCACCTCAACCACCCTGAGAGCCCCCACTATGGCCACCTCAAGAGGACCATAGTGACCACCACTAGACTGATCACCACAACCGCCTTGAAAGGTATGTGTAACCAGGACTAAACGAACCAACAGAGAAAGTCTAGAAAGCAAAGTAGCATTTCGAGTAGTGGCACGTTTAACTTGAGAGTAGGTCTCAGCAAACAAAGGGAGAGTAGCTCCTCCAAAAATTTGAAAACGAACCGACTCAAACTCTGGACAAAGACCGCAAGGAACTTTAAGACAACCATCTATTCCCGTTGCTTTTGTATAACTATCATATTGAGGACACTGGAAGGAGGACATTCATCTCCTCATGAAATCTCTTAATTGTGGCGAAGTATTTGGTGACGGTCTGAATTCTCCATGTGAATACACGTCTAGAATATGGGACTCCATGGTCTGAGCATTAGACCGGCTCCATTCGCAGGTCTTCTTTGTATCCTTTGAAGGAGGAGAATCGGTGAGGTGACAATGTTGCCCTTGGCCAGTGAGTGCTACTTTGACGGCCTTGGACCACTGAAGATAATTACTACCATTTAATTTTCAATGGTTAACAGTAGACGTACCGCCAAAGACGTAACTAAACAAAACTAACAAGAGCAACAACCAAACCACGAAATTAGAATAGGAGATACAATTAACTAAATTAAATCGTAGTATGACAAGAGAAAGAAAAAAAAATGCAAAGAAACTAAAATTTTAGACAATTTTTTATTTTCTTTTTTTTTTCCTAGCAAATTATTAGAAAGAGAAAAAACATTAATAATGATGATGATGATGATGATGATGATGTGATGATGATGATGATGATGATAATAATAATAATAATTGGAAAGGGGAAAAGAGGTTGGTATATAGCGTTTCATAGGTCAGCAGAGCTGGACGAGGCCAGAGAAGGGCTGCAAAGGGATGAATAGTGGCGGCAAGTTCAAAGGAGGGCCAATGAAGGGTTGTACAACAGTGGCGAAGTGAGAAATGATCTGAACGAGGCTGAATTTGAGTGGATTTGAGTGGCAAGGGTCTAGTCAAACAGATCAAAGCGGCAAAGGGGTGTGATAGCTCTAGCAAGGGATGGGCCGAAGCTCCGGTGAGGGACGGTGAGTAGGTACGGCAAGGATGGGTGAGCAGCAACTACAGCAGCTGGTGAAGACAAAAGGTAAGGGTTTCATTTCTTTTCTTTTGTCTGTGTGTACAGGATTTGAAAGGGAAAAGGGGGAAATAATAATAATAATAATAATGATGATGATGATGATGATGAAGGTTGAACAGAACTATATTAGTGTCCCATAACTTGCTCATATACTATGTTATGGTTAAAAAGGAGAGTACAAAAAAGAATGAGACAGCTTAACTTTAGCAGTCTCCTACTATTCATAATTATAATAAAGTATGGGGCACACGACCCGAACGTACATGTAAACCCTAACATAATAATACAAACATAAAGACTAAACTATCCTCTAACAATTGTCATTTTATGTCATGAGTGATTTTCGAATATTAAAACACCGAGTAGAACCTAGACTTTTCACACAAAATACAAAGTATTATCCCAATAGGCAGAGGGGAATGAAGAAAAATAGTGGTAGGTACAGTTTCAACATACCCAATCAGAGTCTCCATCCATCTCTTTCCACTGTACATCCACAAAGATGGGCGTAGCAGGAACAATGCCTGGAAATATTCAAAAAACCAATCTCTTGTTACTAACTTAATATTGATAGTTCATAAGGACTTCTCTAATGTCAAATTATATAATTCCTTTAAATATGTCCTAGATACCACTATAATGATTCTCCAATGTCCATGGCATGGCATTATAATTAATTTATAATAAAACTAAAAGCAACCAGATCTGATGCACCTAGTTAAAGGTTTGGGCTCTTCTCTAACTAGAAGCAAGAGACTACATTAACTCACCGTAGATATTCTTTCCCCATCAAGTGTAGATTCTATAGGATATGTTACTGTAAGTGCTCCTTCGTTGTCAGGCACATAATATTTAGTTTTGAATTGACACTCTTCCACCTGACAGGTATTACAAGTAACACAATTCTAATACTCTCTCTTTCTGGCACATAATGTGTGTTATTGGTCAAAGCAATCAAGAGGATATCCACTAAGGTAAAATATTTCTTAGCCAAGATAAAATTTGAAAAGCGATGTCCCTAAAAGAAATTTGGTGCCACTATGAATTGCGAGTACAGTCTACTATCAAGCTCCAATTCCTATACAGCAAGATGATGCATACCAAGAAGGGAGAGGAGGGCGAGGCTAAGAACTGGCACTGACACGTATGCTACAAGTGAGAACGTCATTCAAATCATTCTTTACACATACATCAAATTTATAGGGGTAACAAGATTTACAAATCAAATTGAAATCTCATGGGCGGATGTGCGTGCTAACGTGCAACGCCTCTCATAGAACAGCCTCTAGTGCTAGTAAGAAAAAAGATAGCAGCCAACTCTAAAACACCAACTGTTATTATTCAAGCAACTTTGATCTCCAAAATTTCAGTATGAACAATTCAAATTAGAACATAAACAAAGAAAATCAAACTAGAGCCAATTATCTTTCACCCCAATATCCCGTCGACCTGTGATGAATATTATCTACACTTCCTGTCATCCATCATCAACTTACACTATTTTAATGTCCACCACCTACCGGACATCAACCCGAATGAAATTGATGAATTCTTACCAGGACAGATTGTGGCAGCAGCTTATGGTAGGCAAGAATGTGGCAGCAGGTGGGGTAGACAAGAACCTTGACCAAAAGTCAGAAACTATTTGACAAGTGAATAATCAACCAAACACAGTACCGACTTCTCTAGACTAACGAAGAGCAAGAGCCAAGCAGAAATATAAACTATATTTAGTCAAACATAAATTATTTCACGGCTATGACTTTCACCATTTGCACACTTCGGAATCTATGAAATTTAAAAAAATGAATTATACAATTTTGAGCTAAAAGAGTAGTAAGCCAAAGTTTAGCTTCAAATGTATGGGGCCCCAAAAAGAAAGAAATTACCATCACTTCGACCTTCTTCAATTAGCAAGCCATTTGTTTCCTGAGTTACCCATATTTGCAATGGAATTCGGGCTTCCTGCAGCGATTTAAGTAATTAAAATTTAAATACAAATAGTGATTAGGTAATAGGAAAAAAAAAAATTGAATAGCCTGAAGGGACATAGTGTTGCATGACATATTGTCCTAGACCAACTGCTACAGACGAAGCTAAATCAATAGAAATTTAAAATGAGAGTGTGTGCCACCCTCTCAAGCGATCAGCAGAGGCAAACACCAAAAGCCATAGCCTTCAATCAATCCTAATATTCGACTGTTACGAAACTAATAAATATGAGTCCTAGAAATACATAGTCAAACCCAAATCAAACTAGGAACATATTGAATAAGTAATACAGAATAAAAGTCCTAATCAAATACAAATTCCAAAATTAAAAAACACCATAATCAAAATCAAAATCTTAAATAAAAAGAAAGAATCGAATAAAAATACCACAAGTCGTTCACATCCTGCATCACATGGCCTACCTCATTTTGTTTTCATGTGTTCAAAATTATAAGGGCAATATAAGGGCTTCATATAAGAGCCCTACAACAAAGATTTAGATAGAAGGCCACCACTGTAAGGTGCGGACGAAATAAATGTAGTTTATAAAACAGAAAGGGGTACAGATTCAAAACATAGTTTTTAAAAGAAATTTTCAACAAATATTTTAAGACGTTGGATCTAAAAGTAAAGGCATCAAAACTAGATTTAAGGGAAGAATCAGACTATGGCTCAAACAAATCCTAACCTTGAAGACCCAGGTAACCTCGTATCAACAATAAAAAGAAAGGAATCCATGCGACCTATCCCCTCAATCCCAACACCCTCACGGCTCGGCTCACTGGTGGGCTAGACTCCCTCTGTCGCTCTCACTCTTTCTTTCTCCCTTTATATCTCTCTCTCTCTTGGGCTCAAGCTTAAATTGTGCCCCTTCCTTACTTGTGGCTCTCTATTCAACCAAGTAACAAAAACAAGGTGGCCCACCTCCTTCTCTTCACTCTCTCTTTAGTGGATAAGAGTCCAATCCCTCCCCTCCTGTCCCTCTTCTTTGTTTTTCAATTAAACAGTGTCCAAAGCCATTACCCCCCCCCCCCAATTTCACACTCCCTTTCCTATTTTTTTATTTTTTATTTCTGATTTTCTTTTTTGAAATAACAATAAAAATAAAATAAAAAATCTATTCTAATTTTTTGAGGGGCTTGAAAAATGTTGCGTACATTACATTTATTTTTTGGGATAAAGACCTTTTTGGCTCCTGAGAAATGCCTTAGGTGTCCAATTGGCCCCTAAGAAATGCAATTCGACAATTTGGCCCTTGACATTTCAAAATAGTGTCCAATTGGCCCTTCAAACGAATTCTGTGAAGTCAACCTAACGGTCAACGTTAGTTTAAGGGTATTTTGGTCTTTTCATTCATTAAGATTAGGGGATAAAGACCTTTTTGATCCCTGAGAAATGCCTTGGGTGTCTAATTGGCCCCTAAGAAATGCAATTCGACAATTTGGCCCTTGATATTTCAAAATAGTGTCCAATTGGCCATTGGGTCGGGTTCCGTTAGTAAAATTTGAGGATTTTGGATGGAAAAAATCACGTGACAAGCACATGACGTCTGGTCAAGGGTAAATGCGTCATTTCATGCTTACTAATAAAATGGGACCTATTTACATATTTTGTTAAACTTAAGGGGGTAAAAATATTTTTTTTCTTTAATTTTTTTTAGGTTTCTTCCTCTCCGCCGCTGCTATGAGCAATTCTCTGGCGATTCTGAAGAAATTGAATTTGTCGTCGTCTTCTCCGAAGTCCCCCGCCGAAGAGACGTTCCCGGAATACCTCACTGGTTATCCGAGGTGGATTAAGAAGAAGGACCGAGCGTTACTTCAGGTGGCGGTCAACGCGACGAAATTCGATCTAGTGGTGGCGGCAAAGGACGGGAGTGGGAACTTCACGACGGTCGGAGAGGCGATTTCGAAATCGATTTCCTGTTTCGATTTCGAAATAGAAATCGAAACCCTAAGGTTCGATTTCGGCGATGTTAGTCGTTTTGGTGGTGGTGTTTGGCGGTGTTCTTCGTGCCATGTTCTTCAGTTTCGATTTCGAAATCGAAATCGAAACCTAGTTTCGAAATCGATTTCCTATTTCGATTTCGATGGTGTTCGTCGTTTTGGTGGCGATATTCGGCGGTATTCTTCGATTTTGATTTCGAAATCGATTTCCTGTTTCGATTTCGAAATAGAAATCGAAACCCTAAGGTTCGATTTCGGCGGCGATCGTCGTTTTGGTGGTGATGTTCGGCGGTGTTCTTCGTGCCATGTTCTTCGGTTTCGATTTCGAAATCGAAATCGAAACCTAGTTTCAAAATCGATTTCCTATTTCGATTTCGATGGTGTTCGTCGTTTTGGTGGCGATGTTCGGCGGTGTTTTTCGATTTCGATTTCCTGTTTCGATTTCGAAATCGAAACCCCAAGGTTCGGCGGTGTTCTTCGTTTTCGATTTCGGTGTTCGTTGGTAGTGTTGTTCGTTTCGGTAGTGGTGTTCGTTTTAGAATTCGCTTGAAGGGCCAATTAGACACTATTTTGAAATGTCAAGGGCCAAATTGTCAAATTGCATTTCTTAGGGGCCAATTGGACACTCAAGGTATTTCTCAGGGAACAAAAAGGTTTTTATCCCCCAATCCTAATGAATGAAAAGACCAAAATACCCTTAAACTAACGTTGACCGTTAGATTGACTTCCCCAAATTTGCTTGAAGGCCAATTGGACACTATTTTGAAATGTCAATGGTCAAATTGTCGAATTGCATTTCTTAGAGGCCAATTGGACACCCAAGGCATTTTTCAAGGACCAAAAAGGTCTTTATCTCTTATTTTTTGAACACTTGTTGTCATATGTTGGTTTATAGATGTATAGTGATTAATTTTCTTTATAATGAGTTGCGGAGCACATATCTATATAATAAACAAGTAAGGGATATATAGATTCCGAACATATTTTGAAAACACATTTTTAAAGGTATAGTATTCAGATTTCCGCTAAAATCTTTATCTTTAATTAACCAAAAAGTGATGTCAACTTGAACTTTGTTATATTCAAGGAAGATAAGAAAACTAACAAGTTCACGCAGATTTTGTATAGCCGCCCCAGGGAAGTGTCCATTCTCCAATACGAGATATTGTCCAGACAATGTACATCGAACAAAGTACAGGTAACGAATTGTAGCACCCTTGTATGATGGAGGGATAACACTAGGTAGAACAGTCCGCACTGTATCTGCATTTATAAGTGTTTGTAAGAACAGATTGTGCATAAAGCATACTAATATATCAATAACTAAATTAAAACTGAGAAAATATTTGTTAAATCACGCAAATGACCAAATAGAAAAACAAACATGTTGCAAACAATAAACTGAAAGAAAAAATTGAACTACGTACTCCTTCAAATTGATGATCCAGATCAAGCAAACTTAGCCTCTCAGAAATTCGGGCTTGGACATAACTAGGCAAGCTTTTGTATTTAAGGCCCTTAATATTGCAGAAGTAAAATCTTCTTTCCCCAAATAGAAATGTAAGAGAGTCAGAGCGAGAGTATACAAGGGGAAGATATGGTCGGTGTTTAAACAATGAAAATCAAATCAGTAATATCTCCATGATTTCTTTCCATAACATTATAAGTGACGACATTCAAAAATTAATAGAGCCCAAGAAGAGGCAAATCTTAGGTCATATACACACCCTTTGACACCCTAGAAACTAGGAATGTAACAAACCAATGGAGAAACAACAAAGATAGTTTAAAGATCATAGATGTTGATGCCTTCCAAAGAGTCCTTAAGGGAACCCTACCATTCGAGATACATATTTAAAAATAAATAATAAGATTCCAATGCAAGAACACAACAGACCTCAGAAGCAAATGCATTACATCATTTTCAGACAATGTTTCAGCCTAAGGAACTTTTTATCGAACTTATTTTATTCTCTTCCACTGCTTAATTTTCCGTTTTATATTTGCACCATTCTACACTTGAGCATAACTATTTCCAATCAAAAAATTTCCTCATCACCTTTAGCACAATGAAGAACGGTGCGTTCTGCCCCAATTCTCCATAATCTTTGTAATTACAAAGTGATTCTAGCCCTTCTTGTGGGGGCGTTAAAATCTGGACCTAGGTCTCGAGAACATACGATGTAACAATCTGTAGTTACTAAATCATCTCAAATCTTAATAAAATCTCCATAGACTAGAGCCATGCCTCCACCCACTGAAACCCACTACCGGCCCCAACTGCTTATTTGTAAATTTACATTGATTCTTTATAATTCTTATATTTTGATTAGCTAGTAAATTAAATATTCGAATTTTGTATATATATTTATATGAAGTGATTATAAATAATTAATTTTATTAAAAAATATATTATTTATATTTTAATTAATAAATAATTAAAAAAAAAAACTTGATTAAGCTCGCGAACAGTTCGATTATTAAACGAACCAAGCTTGAACATAAGATTTCAGACACGGCTCGAACTCAAAGAGTAAGAAAAATAAACGAACCAAGCTTGAACACTTAATACTCGGCTCAACTCAGCTTGTTTACAGCCCTAGTCAGATTTAATAGATATCAACGAAATGTCCAGCAAATTTTATCGCGTGTACACCAAACCATGGCTAGATTGTTTTTCTCCTTGGGGAAAACAAAATATAAGGTTCAATTGGTTTATTGGAATCCTCCTCAAGATAGATTGAAGTTGAATTTAGATGACAAATCTAGAGGACACCGAGGATATATCGATGGTGGCGACACCCTGCGAGATAGAAAGGGCAAATTGTTTTTGGATTCTCTCACTTTATTGGATTTGGAATCCCAATTTTCTTGCAGATACTAAAACCTTGCAGATTGCGCTGCAACTTTGAGTCTGCTATAATTGGAGACATGTGGATGTTGTTATGGATTGATGTCATGTTGATTTCTATGATTGTTGATAATTCTTTAGTTCCGTGGACAAATGTTGACTTTGATTTTGGATATCAGGAGTTTGATTTCTCAGGTGGCAGCTTCAATTTCTCATTGTTACAATGAAGCTAACACAATTATTGATCTTTTGGTTAAGCTTGGAAGTACTGGAGAAAGTCATCACTTTTGGGGTGAATCTGATTGTCCTACTTGAGTTTGAGGTTGTCTAAGGATGGATAGAGTTCATTTTCCTAATTTTCAAAAAGTTAAGGAAGGCTCTTGATTTCCTTTTTTGTTTGATTCTTTTGTATTCTTTTAATTTTTTTTGTCGGTCTTCTGCCCCCCCCCCCCCCCCCCTCTCTTTTCTCCTCTTATTTTTTGAATTTCTTTTTCAAGTGATCAATAGAACTTCACTCGCTTCGTCGAGGTTTCCCTTAAAAAAGTATTTCATTATCAAATAAGGCTTGAACTTCATTATCTTCCTGCTCGTGGTGAATATCCTGAATACTACACTTAATTTGTTTCTTGCACAGTTGTCTCTTCAATGGACTCACCGTTAGAACTCCCTCCTTCCTGTTCACTTGATATTTTCCCCTCCTCGAAGTACTTAGCATCAGAGGAATTCTTAAACTTCTTCTAAAATCTCTACAAGAAGTACTCACTATCTTCTTAGTGCTAGATAGCAATGGAGGCTATCCACTTAGAACACGCACGCAGGGAACAGAACGGAGAAGAGGAAAGGTATTGTGTAAGGATTCAATCCAACTGCACTGGCAATGTAGATCCCTGGCGTGGGCGTTTGTGACGTAATTCGTCGTATTTTGAATGCCTTTGAGTACCGTAGTGTTGTGGTTGAAACACAATATCAAGAACCTTCTAAATTGCATACAATAGGATTTCGCGGGCTAAATGCACGAAAGCCGAAGTGCTAACGCGCTTTTAGTTAACACAACGTTTTGGTTGTGCTTGTTGGGTGAGGCCTTCAAAGCTGGACTCAGTTGTTAGGCTTTTTCCACGAATTCTCTTTACTAAAAACCATCAACCAATGCTCCGGGTGGAGTGATAGGCTAATAATTGTCATCTCTGGAAATAGCCCCACCTATCAAGTCCCATCCCCTTTAATCTGTGTGTTATAATCGGCAACCGGATCAAAGAACACTGTCAGAATTGCCCGGTTAAGTTCGATGGCAGTGACTCACTTTCTCTCCTTAAAGGGGACTGCTCCCACCTCATGGAAACAATCGACGCGACATCTTACTGACTTTCCCCCTCATCTTTTTGCAAAAAGCCACTCCACGGTGATAAAGTTGCATATTGTGTGTTGGCCAATGTGAGAATAGTCACCCCAAATCCTCAAGTGCAGCAGCGTATTCCTTAGCAACACCTTCATAAGCAAATTATATCATCACCGAGAAGGGCATAACGGTCAACACCTGGTAATAGGCCGATCCCCAATGCCACAACATTTCAAACCATCTTTGGAAACATCATCATCACAATGAATTCTTCCTGGAACTCTATTATCTTCCACTTGCAACTCCCCAGTGACCCAATCGTTCTCTGCTACTTCATTCATATCATCATTTTTAGCACCGCCATCAACTTTTGGTTTCACATTTGCAGAAGGCTTCCTTTCCCTATAAATTGTTGTGAATCTTGCATCTACCTTTGCCTTTTTCCTTAGACACCATTGCCTTATAACTTCATCTCCCTTATTCATAGTGTCCGGCTTAGGATCAATTCCCTTTTATGCATGACTATTGAAGGAATTTTTATCTTACATTCAGTAACCTCATGCCCCTGTTTGTAGCAATGATTGCAACATTTTGGGAGAGCCTCATACTTGACTCTTTGCCAAAATACCATGCTGGCCCCAACCAATCCAGATTCTATTCGGTAATTACTTCTGCAGATCAACCTCAACGCAGACTCGAGATGAGCTAGGCCTAGACAATTTCAAAGTTGCAGCATCCAGCTTCATTGGATTGCCAACAGCTTGCGCAACAGAAAACAGGGTTTTCGTCTTCTAAAAGTGAATTTGAGGAACTCAAGTTCAATCCAAACTGGAATAAGTGAGGATTCCATATTTGACATGAACTGTGTGGTCCACTTAAATGTACGCATGTGAACTCTTTGACATACCACATAT
Source organism: Eucommia ulmoides (assembly GCA_016647705.1). NCBI lineage: Eukaryota > Viridiplantae > Streptophyta > Magnoliopsida > Garryales > Eucommiaceae > Eucommia > Eucommia ulmoides. The sequence goes on from CM028337.1 coordinate 26,228,661, forward strand.
TCTTATCCACAATCGCTGAAATTCCTCCTCTAGAACCAACTGAATCAAGAGGTGCTTAGAGTCCACAAAACGGATCTCAAACGCACCATTAAGTCCAATCAAGTGGAAGCACTAATCTCCTCAGATCTAGGGCGACCATCTGTGATCAACTTAGAAACTAGAGCATATTTGGATGGGGCAGCAAGATCGCCAATCTCCTCATCAGAGACGAACAAGGCTGGTTCTCCTTCAAATGATTGAAGAGGCTTGGGACAACTGGTAACATAGGAGGTAGCAAAAAGATTCTTAAATGATTTTTGCCCCAAACGAAACATGAGATGGAGTGTTGGGGTTCAGTGAGGAAGGAGGAAGGGATGGTTGACTGGGGAGTAGTTTGGCCATCGCCAGCAGCCTCCAAAGCCGCACCACCAGTACCCGTTGTTGTAGTCTTCAAAACTAGGCTTCGCCCTTCTTTAAATGAGCTTGCCATAAATCGTTAAGCTTTATTTAAATTGACTTCCCTTAGCTCTTAGTGTAAATAATGAGCTGTGATATTGAAAAATATTTAAATAGGGCTATTACAAACAACACTATCATTCGTTTTCTTCAAGATCTTCCTTTTCCATTATTTTCTTCGCAACAAATGCAAACGACACATTCGCACAAATCAAATTCAATAAACAACTAACAAAGGGGAGCAACAACAAAACCAAAGAAAACGACTACGATAGAGGGGAATCTTTTTTTATATTTGGATTCAAACCGCAGGATAATAATTTAAAGTTAGGGTTTATAGTTTAGGTAATTAAGAATTTTAGTATTTTTTTTATTTCATTCTTTTATTTATTTATTTATTTACTTTTTTTTTTTTTTTTGGGGGGGGGGGGGGGGGGAGAGGGAGGTGCAGCGGAGAGCTAAATTTACATTCTACTAAATGGATGTTATATTTATTGAAGTGAGATCCCTCAAACTTGGTAACGGTATTTTCGTGATTTAAAGTTTATTTGAATTGGAACTGCAAGTTCTAAATTATTTGTTGAGTAAGGACAAATATAAATAATAAATCCATTAACCTATTTCACTCAAATAGACAACAAATTACAGTAAATTAACTTCAACTTTGTTATATTAAGGCCGAATTTGTTGAATTAGATCATTGGCGGCATATGTTGTTCAACGCACAAGCGGAATTGAGTATTTAGGGGTGACTTCTAGTGGTGCGTAGAGTACTCCAGTTGCCAAAAAGGTGGTGGATGGTGGTGGGAGGTAGGTCTTTTGGATGTGTGGGGAGACAGTGGTATGTTTGGTGGTACTGTAATGAGTAGCCATCAAATTTGGTACAAATGCTTGGGAACCTTGGGATGAATGGGTCTCTTAGGGTGTCTTGTATAGGTATGGATAAGGACTAAAGTATTTAGGTATGTGTATGCAGTGCTGATCTGGGTATGGGGAATGGTTTTATCTTATTTTATTTTATTTTTAGAATATATATAACTCGTATTCTTGTTTAAAGAAAGGGTTGGAATGTCGTTTACCTTTTCTATCAGTTACTCCTGACTGTCGTTTCTTACATGGGAAGTCAATACTATTTCAAAAGATGATGGGTATGTCTGCAACTAAAACAAACTTGAGAGAGGCAAATGAAATTTAACCAAAAGAATGTCCAAAATAAAATATTATGAACACCGGTTACTCGAGTTCAATAATTTTTTTCTTTTCATTATTTAAAAGTTTTTAACAGATACCATAGGACAAACAGTTCCAAATGGCACACCGCAAGAGCGAATCCTACTTAATATATTGAAGATAGTTTGAATCTTTTTCAAATACAAAACTCGTAGTAAAGTACAGAGACTCCAAAAGATGGTCGCACAAGCAGCATTTGTTAATTATTTGAAGAGCATGCCAAATGTGTTAGTATAATACAGCCGAAGGGGCAACTTTCACACTCTAAAATTATCATTACTAGATAAAACCAGGCATTAAGAAGTAAATGAACAATTTAAACCTTAAACGGTCAACGATACTTCAAATAAAATCTACAATAGAAGCATTGTGTATAGAACTGAAATGAATAATTTACGAATCATCCTCAGAAAGTCAGGAATTTGGTATAAATAGAAATAAATGAACAAAGTGAACGGCTATAAAATGTAAAGAAAGGCAGAACGCAATAGAGAAGAAACGCTTACATATTTTTGTCGACCCATTTGAAAGAATTTGATTTGAAACTATTGATGATCTTGAGCAGTCGATGAAAACATGCTCACCTGAGGAGAAATATATGATACATTATATAAGCAGGCAGTCAATCAAAAGATAAAATGCTGTCATGTTTGTCGTTCTAATGCTGTTTTGATAACAAATGCTTCAAACAATCAATAATCAATGATACTAAAAATAAACTATCATACACATGCGTGTATACAGACAAACTAATGCACTTGGTTAGAATTAAGACACTGAACTTCAAGAAATTGATAGTTCTGATTCAAAAATAACACAAAATGGCGAAAAGCAAACAAACCTCTCCTCTGCTTAGACTCCGGCGAGGGCTTCGGCGTCGAAAACCACTGTGTATCCAACTTCTCGATCCCTTTTATTTCGAAGCAAAGCCTCTCCACTAAAAGCGAATGTACACCCGTTGGATTTGAAACCTCAATCGTGATCGTCACAGGATCTCCTGGTCTGTATACATCCTTATCAGCATGTAGATTCAGCGATGGGGGCGACGGCAGTCGATCGATTTTATCCGAATTCCTGCCATTCCGAAAGCCACCACTGGCGCCGAAGAACGAGAATCCGCGAGAGGGTTTCGGTGGCGGCATTGGATTGAGATCCTTTGGATCCGCCTCCGAGAGTAGAAAATAGTTTTCAAAACATACTGAATACAAGTTTTACATTAGTGATGGTTTCATAGTGTAAGACAAGATTCGAATAGCAGGAAAGAGCGAACACGATCCGGCTAGTGTATGGTAGTCTGATTGGCTTTGATTCGAGATGGAGTAAGAGATTGGATTGATGAGGAAAAAATTTCGCTTCACGTTAAACACTAATCACGCGACCGATAAGATATCGTTCACCTTCACTCCAGATTCAGAATGTGATTTTAATTAATTTTCGGTTGTGATAAAGCAATGTATTACATTGCAAGTTTTTCTAAATTCTAATTGTCCTTATAATTTTCTGCCATTCTCCGTCCATAGTGCTTAGTTTGAAATAGGAGGGGTATTCTATTATTAATTGTATTTAAAATATAAATTTTGACGAGAGTGAAACATGTATATTGAGTTTTTCGCTCTTTTCTATGTGCGGAACTTAAACACAAATTGTAATTGCATATGAAATTTTTTTAAAATTAAAAGTAAAATAAAGGATTTGCTATAGAAACACTTACAATTATATCTTAAGTATATCTATTCATCCTTACTTTCATAACCTACATGATTTTTTGTAAAATTAAACATTATGCGTAAGACTTATTACTTTAGAAATTCCAAGATCTTGACTATCATGATTTTCACAAATATAAATAACATAAAGGAATTCATAGCGATTTATTCAATTAGTTCTTGATCTAAAAATGTAGAATTTTCCATGAGATATGTTTCTCTCTCTCTTAGTGCTTTCTCTTAAATGAAAAGTTACATTCACACAAAAATATGGAAACCGTACAATGCTACTTATATGGGTAGAGATAGGACCTATTTCCTTTTGGTAATTGCCGACGGTTTAGTAATCACCACTCCACTTCCCATCAAAGTAATAAATAAAAATAGGAGACTACTTCTCTCGTCGTATCAACCAATATTCTCGAGATTAAATCAGTTAACTACATTTTAACAAGAGACTAAAAATCATACACGTGTCATGTGGGACATTAAAAAAAAAAAAGGGTTCTTATTGAGAGGTCTCACAAGTGGGAACAACCACTTTTTAAGAATCATCCTAAGGTAAAAAAAAATCTTTGGATGGTCCTCCCATAAGTGGAAAACACCACTTATGGGACATTTGGAGGAATTTTTCAAAAAAATATAACTAACATTCTCCCATTTGGCCCATATAACTAACTTTATTTTAGCCTCGATGAAGTAAACATTATGCGCATAAAATATTAATCATCTCTAACTTAAATTGGTCATCATAAATACTATGGTCAAATGAATCACTAGTATAAGTCATAGCGATTGTACATCAACAAGACGACATAGTCCCTTTTATGTACTACAACACTAACAATCCAATCAACCATGGTTCATAAATGAGAAGTATCCAAAATTGGTCCAACAAAATTTGTCTTCGTAAAAGACTTCCTATTATTATTTATCCAATCTCATAGATGTACGTACAAAATGGAAAACAGGAAAAATCATAAACATAATCAATGAGACCTCAAAATGTCTAATAACATAAACAAATATTTGCAATCCAAAACATAATAGGCATCAAAGGTTACAATCAAGACCCATTCTTTTAACATGTCCCTTAAATGTCTTTGGCGGTAACCCTTTAGTTAATGGATTTGCAACCATGAGCTTAGTATTAACATGTTCAAAAGACACACGTTGTTTATGAATTTCCTCCTTAATAACAAAATACTTTATCTCCATGTGCTTAGCATCATTAGAATATTTGTCATTCTTGGAGAAAAATACAACTGCAGAATTATCACAATAAATTCTTAGCAGCTTCTCAATAGTGTCGACAATAGCAAGCCTTGAGATAAAATTTCGCAACCATAAACCATGAACTGTGGCCTCAAAGCATGCCACAAATTCAGCTTCCATTGTGGATGCAACAATAATAGTTTGTTTATGATAAGTCGATTTCTGATCATTATAATTAAGTATTAATTTTGAGTGATTTTCAGTATTTTTGTTGTTAGTTTCTAATTCTATTTGATTTTATTGTGTAGGCTCAGAATAATGGAGAAAACGGATAAAAATGGAGAAATTAAGAAGAAGAGGCCAACACCAGCTCGTGGTTGCAGTGCCAAGCAAACGGTGCTGTAGTTCGAATGATTTGGTGCTGCAGTGTTGTTGGTTTTGCCCTAACTCTGATTAGAAGCAACACTACAACTGGGATTTGGGGCTTCAGCGCCAACGTACGGATCTGAATCATCAAATTAGGCATTTTGGCTCATTGGGAAGGGGGAGACGGGGAATGCTTGGACGGGAGTTAGATTGGGATTTTTGGATAGCATAATTCGCCAATTTCAATAGGAGAAATCACAACTTTGGAGGCGAGAAGATTGGAATAGAGATTGAAGATCTGAAACATTTCACCGAATCTAGTTTTTCTTCTTTCTCTTATCTCTTTACTTCCTGTACATGCTAAATCTGAAATTTGTGATTGTTAGTTTATTATGTATCATGAATTCATGTTTGAATAATATGATCATGTTCGGCTAAATCATTTTTATCTAGGGGTTTTGAATGACTTTGTAAGAACTATGTTTTGAGAATCTAAGACGTTGTTAATTGAATTTTATATCTTAATCATTTGTATTTCTTTGTACATATTTGCTAATTTATGCAAGAGGTAAATTAGATATCATAGATGTGTAAAATTAGACATTTGAGATGTGATAATCCTACATATTGAGACCGGAGAAATACAAACTTGAGGAATAGTATAGGTCAGCAAAGTAATTTCAACCCCCCTAAAGCTTTATTTTCATCGAAAGGTCCATAAAAGTCCATTAATTATTTAATTTCCTCGTCAATCGATATTCAATTATTAATCAAAATTCTCACCAATTTATTATCGATTGCTTAAATAAAATTAGGTAATTCTAATTGTGGTACTTAGTTAATTTCTTTTTACCAATCCTCGAGGGAACGATACTCACTCACACACTTTATTACTTGTTCGACCTCATGCACTTACTAGTAACCAATAACAATTAGATTTCATGACAGTTTAGCACTTTTCCATGAAATTGCTGCTCCAGCCAACAAATATACATAACCAAAAGTTGATTTTCTACTATCAACACATCCAGCAAAATCTGAATCAATGTGACCAATCATCTCCAAATTATCAGACTTATTAAATTAAATTAAATAATCAATTGTATTATTTTTATAATTATACAATGAGACTACATATAGGAGTAATTAGGAATAAAATAAGAAAACTAACTAATGACTAATAATAACTTTCTTAATCTACATATTTAACTTTCCCTATATACAAATAATAATTATAATATCTATAATATCAAATATTCCAACACTCATCTTCAAGCTGGTATAAAGATATCTTCCATTGTCAGCTTGTATACTAGATAATCGAATCTCTTATTTGGTAATCCTTTTATTAGAATATCTGTGATATATTCGGTAGTCGATACATATGGCATACATATTTGTCTACTCTCGATATTTTTCTTGATGAAATATTTGTCCACTTCCATATGTTTTGTCCGATCATGTAGCATCGGATTGTGAGCAATTGCAATGGCTAATTTGTTACCACAATAGACTTTCATAGGTGTTGAATCGGACATCTTCAACACTTCTAGTAATCTGTTAATCCATAATACTTCACAGATGTCGTGAGCCACTGATCTGTACTTCACTTTTGCACTACTTCTAGCTACGAAATTTTGTTTTTTGCTCCGTGGTGGCCGCAATTAATGCGCTGCCACTTTCACCGCAAGCATACGGATCAAGTTTTAGTATAATGGACCTTTCGGTCGGGTATCGTATCCACAGGGATTGGTTGAGATTACTATCGAGTACCACGATTATCATAACTTAATTTTATCTAGGCGATAAAAATGTAATTTAATTAATTACTAATACTAAACAGAAATACTAATTAAGTTAACTATACTATAAATACTATATTGAGATTGTTTAGGGGAGCAGATTGTCTAGGGATTAACTTTATTTACTTAAATGTGTTTGATTTCGTTTTAGTTAACATTAACGATATTCGACGTATCTGACAATTTCGGTTCGTAAACTCCCTTACCATCTCTCCCAAGTGTAAGACGGGGGAATATGTGACTTCGTGTCAACGCCGAAATCCCCCTCAACGTCTTAACAACTCTAGGTCACGTGAGTCTCGCCCCAACGTCATTGATTGCATACTTTCTAACGCCCTCTCAGGTCGTTAGATTGTCATCTTGTGTTTACCCTAGTCTGAATCCGGGGTTACCTCTCCCGAGTGTCAAATCCCGTATTCTCAATATATCTAAACTAGCATATAATCATAGAAAACACGGCAACACAATCGAAATTATAAGGAACAACCATAAACGAAACACAAATTCAGCCAAAACTACATTTTCATAAATAATACGTTAATCCCTATTACAATCCATGTTTAGCTCATGGCCCTAACCGTTTATACAATGTAAAACGAGCTAAACAAACTCAACAACTACCAAAATGAAGAAAACAAAGAGAAAAAATGAGTGACTTAGCCAATATCCAAAGAATAACCGCTAAAACCGTCGAACGATCGCTTCCCTTTTCATCTTCCACCTCGGGTTGAGAGCTCTCCCCTAAAAAATCCCTTATTCTAACCCTAAAATATAGCCTAAGGCCTTAAGGGCTAAAGAGCTCAGAAGAGAGGAGGAGAGAAGGGTATTTATAGGCTCAAAAATATATAACAAAATATCTAAATTGTACAGAGGCCACCGCCGCGACGGTGGGTATGTCGGTTCACTGTTCGCTTAGGCAGTGGAGAAGGCGGTGGAAGTTAGGAACTCTCTGTCGTTTCACCGCCTAGGCGGTGAGTTTACAGCATCATAGCCTTTTTCAGCTTCTTTACCGCCGCGACGGTGGTTTGGACGCCGCGGTGATGGGCTTGTTTGCAGAATTTTGTCACCTTGCTCATTTTTTCACCGTTCTCGATACGATTTGATCATTTATGCTCCGATTTCATACCTTTTCACCCCACGCACCTGTTTTAATATAAAAAGAATAAAAACATATTAAAATATATAAAAATAACTATAAAACTACTCTAAAACTAACAAAACCGGTTTGAAAATACGTAGGTAGATCACACCTATCACTCTACCATATAACGAGGTTCCCACCAACAAAGGTACAGTAACTGGAGGTTGATCTCTTGTTCATGACGTTCCTAACCCAGTATGCATCGGTATATACCTCTACTAGTTGGTGGCCATGTTTCTTATACAAAATTCTCTTTTCGGGTGTACCCTTCAAGTACCTTAGGATTCTATAGGCAGTTTCGAAGTGTTTTTGTCCTGGTAAGTACAAAAATTGGGCAACCATGCTTACAGCGAAAGCTATATCTGGACGGGTATGTGATAAGTAGATTAACCACCCCACTAGTCTTTGATATTGTTCTATGTTTATCACTGCTTCAGGTTTCGACGGTTGTAACTTCTTATTCGGTTCGCTTGGAGTTTCTGCAGCTTTGCATCCGAGTAGCCCTGTTTCATTCAGTAGGTCGAGTACATACTTCCTTTGACTCACAAATATGGATCTATTTGATCTAGCAAATTCCATTCCAAGAAAATACTTCAACGGACCTACGTCTTTGATTTCAAAGTCATCTGCAAGTTTTTCTTTAAGTCTTCAAACTCGTCACTATCACTTCCTATTAAGATGATATCATCTACAAAGATAATTAAAATGGCAATCTTACCATTGGTTGAGTGTCTATAGAACATAGTATGATCTGCATGACTTTGTTGATAACCATAACCTTTTACAGTGGTTCTGAAGCATTCAAACCACGTTTTAGGAGACTATTTTAGGTCGTATAGTGACTTCTTTAGCTTACACACCTTTCCTTGTCATATCTTTTTTTCAAAGCCTAGTGGTAAACTCATGAACACTTCCTCTTCCAAGTCTCCATTTAGAAATGTATTTTTCACGTCTAATTGGTGGAGGGGCCAATCAAAATTCATTGCTAGAGATAATAGAACCTGAATTGAGTTTATTTTAGCAACTGGAGCAAACATTTCTGGGTAGTCTATCACATATGTCTGTATGAATCCTTTAGCCACGAGTCTTGCTTTATACCGTTCTATGCTTCCATCTGCCTTACACTTGACGGTGAATACCCACTTGCACCTGACTATCTTTGTATCTTTTAGAGAATCAATTATTTTCCATGTACCACTTTTTTTCAGAGCATTTATCTCTTCCAAAACTACTAGCTTCCAACCGTGCTTCCTCAATGTTCCTTGGAATAAATAGATTAGTAACTTTAGATGTAAAGGCTCTATATGGTTTGAAAAGTTTGGTGTAGGATACATATTTAGATATGGGATGATTGGTGCATGTTCTGACTCCTTTCCTGATAGCTATAAGAATATTGAGATCTGAAGGAATACTAGAATGAACAGGTTCATTAGGAGGTAGTAGAGAGATAGGATTACCTGGGTGAGAGGATTCATTAGGAGATGACAGGAAGATGGGATTACCTAGATCATTGCTTGGGGAGTTGGATTGATCTTGTGCTAGAGTGGTAGACTGGTCTATATTCTTCTTTGTACCTCTCCGAGTATAAGTATAAACCTGCAACTCAGTACGTGATCGTGGTATTTCTTTATCTGTTCGTGAGGGAATTATGCTCGGTATTAGTGTACTAGTAGGGATCCCTTTTTATTTTTCAATATTTTCATCACTTGTTTTTAACTGGTTTGGAGTAAAAGTTTCTAAAATTGTGGTAGGGAGAGGATCATCAGTGACCCAAAAATTTTCTTTCATTAGATTCTCCCCCTGAAAGAGATTTTTGTCAAAGAAATGAACATTTTCCAAAAATGTGACATCTATACTAACATGATTATTTTTTTTTGTTTGTGGATTGTAGCTTTTATACTCTTTTTGATTTAGTGCATAACCTATGAAAACACATTTTTCTGCTCAAGGATCAGGTTTAGACCGAAATTGGCTAGGAATATGAACGTAGGAGGTGTAACCGAATACTTTAAGAGACAGGTCAACTGAAATCCTAGTAGCTGAAAAATGTGTTTTGAAATTATCAAATGGTGTGGTGTAGTTTAGAATACGTATAGGTATGCAATTGATTAAATATACAGCTGTTAAAAGAGCATCACCCCACAAGTATTTTGGAATATACATAGAAAACATGAGTGCACGTATGACTTCAAGTAAGTGTTTATTTTTTCGTTCAACGATGGTGTGTCACGACATATGGATTGATGTAAAATACCATTTGTTTTCAAAAAATTGCCAAAAACGTTCGTTGAAATATTCTATGCTATTATCTATACAAAGAATGTTAGGTTTCATTTGAAATTGGTTTTCGAGTATAATGCAAAAATCTTTAAATAAAATTTCTACATCAGATTTTGCACGCATCAAGTATGTCCAACATAACCATGTATGATCATCAATAAATGTCACAAATCATTTTTTTTCAGATAGTGTTGTGATTTTTTAGAGACCCCATACGTCGCTGTGAATTAGATAGAAATGTTTTGATGCTCAATATGATTTTGAAATATAAGAAGTATGCTGACTTTTTGCATACAAACAATTTTCACAATGAAAAGATGAACAATCAACATTTTTAAATGAAGTCAGAAACAAATGTTTAAGATATTGAAAATTGGGATATCTTAGTCTAAGGTGCCAAAGCATGATTTTATCACGAACAAATGAAGAACTCATACCACTGGGGCCTTGAGTTATTTTATTCTTTAAAGAGTTATCATTGAAGTAATAAAGGTCATCCACCATTCTAACACTGCCAATCGTCTTCCCCGAGCCCTGGTCCTGAAATAGACATCGAGATTTAGAAAACATAGCATGACAGTTAGAATCTCGCAATATTTTACCTACAGATATGAGATTACAAGTAAGCTTAGAAACATGAATGACCGTTTTTAGGTTAATGCTATTTGAGATTTTTATTTGGCATTTTCCTACAATAGGTAAGAAACTACCGTCTGCAATCCTAATCCTTTCGTTACCAGAACATGGTGAATAGGTATTGAATAGGTGAAAGAAACTTGTCATATAATCAGAAGCACCTGAATCGATAATTCGAGACACTGAGTTAAATAAACAAGAAAAAGCTCTAAATTTGCTACATGTTTAAGATAAGGAAACATTAGGAGTACCACATGATGAATTGGTAGTCAGCAGTTTCAGAAGTTAATGAATCCGCTCCTTGTTGAATGGAGTGGTCGCAGCTTCATGCGCGGAAGGATAGGGACAGTTAGATTTTTCTCTCAACTTGTTGCTTTTCAAATTGCCTGGTTTCCCATGGATTTTTCAGTATATTTCCCATGTATAACGAGGCTTGTTGCAATAGTCACACCATATACGAGGGTGTTCCTCTGCTCAGCGTTGAAACATGCTGGACTTTGGAGTAGATTCCGAGAAAACGTCGGACATGGTGAAGACAATGAGAAATATCATCAGAGGCTGAGAATCGTCAGGTTGACTTTCAACGAATTAAGTTCACAAGACGAAGGCTTGAATTGCGATTAATTTTTTCTTCTTTACTGTGATCGATTGATTTTCGGCTGTGAGAAGGCCGTCGACGTTCGTTGTCAGAGGTAAGGGCTCGTCGTCAGCTGTGGTGGCCGGTAAAATTTCGATTTCGAAAGTTGTGGTGGTCATCGACATTTTGTAAATAGCTCGTCATCAGCCGTAAGAGGCTTGTGAAGCTTCGTCGGCTATAAAGATGCCGCGGCGAAGTCGTCATCAGCTATTAGGGTTTCGTCGAGTGCTGTCGGCGGTTGTAGGGGATCGACGAGGCTTTATCGTCTGTTGTAGAGGGCCGACGAATGTTTATCGACAGTTATAGGGGTCCGACGAGGCTTCGTCATCGGTTGTAGATGGCCGACGACCGTATCATCAAACGTTAACTTCAGCTTGTAAAGGGGCTGACGGCTATAATGTTGACATTGGCTGTAAGGGAAAAAGAAGGGTTTGGTGCTAGGGTTTAGTCTAGCTTTGATGCCAAATTGAATTGAATAATCAATTATATTGTTTTTCTAATTGTACAATGAGACTACATATAGAAGTAGATAGGAATAAAATAAGGAAATTAACTAATGACTAATAATAACTTTCCTAATTTACATATTTAACTTTCCCTATATACAAATAATAATAATATCAATAATATCAAATATTCCAACAGTAAGCATATAATCTTTTGTAGCCCTTAAGTACCTCATCACTTTCTTTGCAACTTTCTAATGTTCCATTTCAGGATTACTTGTTATCTGCCCAATATATCAACTGCAAAACTGATGTCTGGCTTGGTGTAAGTTTGTGCATACATCAAACTTCCTACAGCAGAAGCATAAGAAAGTTTTCCATCTATTTACGTTCCCATTCATTTTGTGGACATTGCATGAGACTAAATTAATCCCCTTTCTGAATTGGGGCAACACTAGCTCAACAATTCTCCATACCAAATCTCTCTAAGATTGTTTTAATATATCAGTTTTGAGACAATCCCAACAAACCACGTGAGCGACCACAGAATATTTCTATTCCAATCACATAAGTTGCCTCACCCATATCTTTCATTTCAAAATTCTTAGAGAGGAATTTCTTGGTTGTGTGCAATAAACCAAGGTCACTACTAGCAAGCAACATATCGTCAATATATAAAATGAAAAATATAAACTTGCTCTCACTAACCTTCAGGTATATACACCGATCAACAGTGTTTTTTTCTTAAATCTGAAGAAAGTAATAGTATCATTGAATTTAAGTTACCACTGTCTAGAAGCTTTTTTAAGTCTATATATTGACTTATTTAATTTGCAAACCATGTGTTCTTTTCCCTTTATGGAGAAACCTTCAGGTTGATCCATATAAAACTTTTCTTCTAAACTCTCATTCAAAAAAACAGTTTTTACATCCATTTGGTGTAGCTCTAAATCAAAATGAGCAGCTAAACCCATAATGATTCTAAGTGAGTCCTTTTTGGATATAGGAGATAAGGACTCCTTATAATCAATACCTTATTTCTGAGTGAAACCTTTGGCCACAAATCTAGCTTTATGTAGTTCGATATTACCTTTAGAGTCGCGTTTATTCTTCAAGACCCATTTACAACCAACTGTTTTATATCCTTCAGGCAATTCAACAAGTTTCCAGACTTTGTTTTGATTAATTGATTTCAACTCATCATTTATGGCATCAATCCATTTATCAGAATCATTACAACCAATGGCTTGTGAAAATAAAACCGGGTCTTTACTTGTCCCAAATCGTAATTAGATTCTTGACAATAAACCACATAAATCATTAGAAATAGCAGGTCTTCGTTTTCTTTGAGACCTTCTCAATATTGATTGTTGTGGTTCTTTTATAATTGGTTCATTAGTGATAATCTCATTGAGGAGTAATTGATCATTAATTTGTTGTTCAACATTGTCAAATGATTCTACAATTGTAGGAACAACAACTTCTTTAGAAGTTATGGGTAGTGGGACTTGCACCCTAAATTCTTGAATACTTGTTTTTTGCAATTGATCACTCCCACTAATTTCACATTTCTCAATGAATCTGGCATTACAAGTTTCAACAATTTTTGTACTATGATTAGGATAATAAAACCTATACCTTTTGGATTTCATTGGATAGCCAATAAAGTAACCATTAATGGTTTTAAAATCTAATTTCTTTTCATGTGAAATATAAATCCTAGCCTCTGCTAGGCAACCCCAAATATGCAGGTGCCTTCAACTTGGTTTCCTTCCTGTCCACAGTTCAAAAGGAGTCTTTGGAACTACTTTAGTAGGAACCCTATTTAATAAATAAAAAGCAGCCTTTAGGGCTTCCATCCATAATGAAATGGGTAAAGAGGAGTTACTTAACATACTCCTAATCATATCCATCAATGTACGATTACACCTTTCAGCTACTCTATTCTGCTGAGGCGTACCTAGCATGGTGTATTGTACACATATACCATGCTTTTCTAGCAGTTTAGCAAATAGGTCAGGGCGTTGACCCAATCCATCATATCTTTCATAATATTCACCACCTCTATCTGATCTGACAATTTTTACCTTTTTTTTTTTTTTTAATCTAATTGTCTTTCAACCTCAACAATGTACATCTCTAGGGCATCCACTGCTTGAGATTTTTCATGAAATAAATAGATATAACAATAGCGTGAAAAATCATTAATGAAAGTGATAAAATATTTTTCTTTATCAAAAGATGGCATGTCAAACGGCCCACAAATGTTCTTATAGACAATTTCAAGAAGTTCTCCACTTCTTGTAGCACCCTTCTTTGTGTGTTTGGTTTGGTTTGGTTTGGTTTGGTTTCCCTTAATACAATCCACACACACATCGAGATCAGTAAAATCTAGGTTAGGCACAATTTCATCTTTTACTAATCTCCCCATTATTTCTTTGGATATATGACCCAAACGTTTGTGCCACAAGTAAGAAGAACTTTCATTGATCATGTTACGTTTAGTTCCAACATTATGATGTAGGGTTAGAAGGCTTTCGGCAAAACGACTATTAAGATTCATTGTATACAAACCATCACATGAACTACCAGAACCAACAAAAGAATAATTTTTAAAGAAACCGAATATTTTATTAAGAAATAAAAAAGAATAACCATCAAGGTAGAGTTTAGACATAGAAACCAAATTATGAGAAATATAAGGAACATAAAGTGTCTAAAACAAATCTAGATAACAATCAGTGTCTAGAAATAAACAAAATGTCTTGGTAGCAACACTAGAATTTTGACTTGATTTCCCACAACTATGGAACGTTCATTTTGGTTTAAAGTTTAGATTGTAAGGAAACCCTGCATCGAATTAGAAACATGAATAGTGGAACCTGAGTCAATCCACCAAGTATCAGAAGGAACTTCGGTAAGATTTGATTCAAAATACACGTAAGCTAAAGACTTATCTTTCTTCTCAAACCATGCCTTACATTTGTGGAAATCTCTTTGAATATGCCCAAACTTTTTATAGAAACAACACTTGATATTGTTTTGTCCTCTCTCATAAGCCTCTATACCTTGAAGAGGCCCATTGATCTTAGGTGGTTCTACTCTTTTGCCCTTCTTAGATTTCTTCCACTTCTTACTAGATCCTTTACTTATAAAATGAATTGAATGATGTCCTTGTTACTTAAGCCTTGTCTCTTCTTGAACAAGCATATTGGCCAATTCATTTACATTCCACTGATCCTTAATAGTATTGTAATGAATTTGAAATGGATACTGAAGAGGCAAAGAGTTTAAAATAAATTGAACAAGAAAAGACTCATCCATATTCATCCCGAGAGCCTTCAGCTTAGCAGCTAGATTTGACATCTTAGGGATGTGCTTATGCATCCTACGAGTACCATCAAACTTCATGGTGGTAAGGAGTTCATCCATTAAAGTCCTAGCAAGAGACTTGTTAGCTGAGCAAAAACGTTATTCCACAGTCTTAAAAAATTCGTTAGCAATGTCAGGTTCAGGAAGTGTTGACTTAATGTTGTTCGCTATACTCATTCGCATAAACATAGAGCTCAATCTATTCTATCGTTTCTAAGAATGACTTAAAGTCTTTTGTTATACACTACTTTCCTTAGTAATAGCAAGCGGTTTCTCATTTCGAAGTGCCAAATGAAGATCCAGAATTCCTAGGTGAAACTAGACTTGCTCAGACCAGTCTGAGAAATTTGTTCCATTAAGGATCGGAACAGATGAAGCATGTGAATAAAGCGAAACAAGAACTGAAACTGCAAGTAAATATATGCTCACACATTAATGCTTTGAGTTAAATAATAAACAATAAATAGTACTACTGCAACACATCTTTGGATGAAAATTACAGAATACAAAATTAAACTTTTGACTATTATGGTAATTCCTTTGACCTATTAAAAATAATCAATAAAGTATCCATAATCCGATAGGTCCGTTATTTTTGAGTATCCGATTCCAATTCTCAATTAAGGATACACATTAATTATTTTACCTTAGTATATTCATCATAAGAAAATTGGTGCTCATTTGGGCCAAGCCAAAATATTTTCATGATCCAAAATAAACAAATATCTATTCAAAAAATTTGCAAAGTCATTTTCTTAATACTTGTGAGTATTAAGATCCAAAATATACAATTTTAAATCTATGACTTTCTAGTCAGGTCACTTTCGTGATCATCAAACTATTTCATAAAATAGATCTTAAGTTGAAATAATCACTTTGCAAAATAAATTATCATCATGTCATCATTTAAACAGTTTCATATATGTGAAAATTTCATGTTCTAATAAACTATAGAAAATAATTATAATATATTAATACAAGAAATGTCACTCATAAATTCTTGACATGATTCATATTTTGTAAAATTATACACATTTCGTGCACTATGTTCTATACTTGTAGAACAAATTATGGGCAATATTATCAATTTACTAAAAGATAGGCATGTAGCATCACGCGGAAAAGAAAATGCACGAAAAATATGTGATTTACTCAATAAATTAAAGCAGTCAACAAGACCACTAGGTCTAGATCAATAGATAACACGTTGGGTAGAAAATAAATGAAAGGAAAAATATGATTTGCTCAATAAAAGCCAACGACATTACTAGAAAATCTCATGGAAATGGTCAAACCATCATGGCATCATACACGAATCGCACAGTAAAAATAAAATCCCACTCATCTAGGAATTAGTTAGTCACTGACCGATAAGTAATTGATAATGTAAATGAAAATGAGATTTTATTTTGTGAAAAACTTTAACAGTCGTAGCATACAGAGAAAAATAAAATCAAAACTAAATTATATCAAATATAACCAAGCAAATATAAATGAAATCTTCCACAAATAATTGATTCCGAGAGATAGATCATAATGGAAAATCATGAAAGTCTTAACAAGTGCTCTAATACCACATGTAAAATTAAACATTATGAGTAGACTTAATGCTTTATAAATTCCAAATCTTGACTATCATGATTTTCACAAACATAAATAATATACCAGAATCCATAGAGATTTCTTCAATTAGTTCTTAATGTGAAAATGTAGAATTCTCCAGGAGATAGGTTTATCTCTCTTAGTCCTTTCTCTTAAATGAAAAGTTACATTCATACACAAAAAGATGAAAATTGTACAATGCTACTTATATGGGTAGAGAGAGGACATGTTTTATTTTGGTAACCGCCACTCCACTTCCCATCAAAGTAAGGAGTAAAAAATAGGAAACTACTTTTCTCATCGTATCAACCAATATTCTAGAGATTAGATCAGATAACTTAATTTTAACAAGAGACTAAAAATCATACACGTGTCATGTGGGACATTAAAAAAAAATATATAACTAACATTGTTACCTCATATTCACTTGTAAAGGTCAGACCAAATTCATCATGATTCTCTATCAAAGTTTGTATGTCAAATTGGTCATGGAGACACTTGGTAATGTTTCTAACTCCAACTTAGCGAATGTATCATTAAGTTCTCTTAATCAAAACTCTAGATGTTGGGCTTGGGAATGGATTTATTAAGAGTTAGATTGTAAAGTTTCTAAGATACCCAACACTTTTTCCTGAAAACCAAGTATATCGTGAAGCTTGGAGGAGAGAAGGAGGGGAGAGTGCTTGTTCCTCTATAGATTCTATTTTGGCTTACACCTTTACCTCAAAACCGTGAGAATAATGTGACGCTTGAAGAGGATATGGTGTTTGAGACTTGTAATAATTTTGAAATACATTTAGTCTTGGAGTCTCATTATAGCAATGATAATCCTCCCACAAGTGGGTATTTGAATATTGGTTATACTCAATTGGCAGATACGATGGAGTAGGATAAACATGTAATCTTCTATTACAACCAACTTGATCTTTATCATCCTTTTTCATAAAAGTAATCTTTTTTTTTCTCCTTCAAGTACTGGAACTAAAATCTATAATTATTTATCAATAAAATCATTAAAATTCCTTAGAACATATAAGTTAATTGGTTCATCAAAACATATAGGGTCAACACATACGATTAGGAACATTTTATGATATTCAATTACCAAATGTCTACGATCTCACTTCTTTTAATCTCATGAAAAAGGAAAGACATTTCAATCAAATATCCAATAAATCTTGACAAATATTAATACACACATGGCGATGTAACATATTAGGATGGTAAGTAAAATATCAAGTTTGTCTTTTTTGATTTTTCAATTACATGAGATTATTTTAAGAAATAAACCCGTCTAGAATTATCTATAAATATTATTCCCTTAGGTGGCGTTTGGTAACCATTTCTGTTCACATCCCAGCAGTGGGATGGGAATGGGATGGGATGGGATGGGATAAGAATTTTATTTCCTTATTGGGAGTAGAATCGCGTTTGGTAATGATAATTTTTTTTTTTTTTGTTTTGGGAACAAAATCTCATTTGGTAACGATTTTATCCTAAAACCATTTATTTTTTTTAGATTTTTTTTGTTTTGGCCGAACGGCGGCGGCGGGTGGGTGATGGTGGCCGACGGATGAATAGTGGCAGTGGTTTTGGAAATGGGATGGGAATAATGAGAAACAATTTTTTTTTGTTTCTCATTTCTTAAGAAAAAAGTGGGCACGATTCTCAAATGGAAATGGAATGGGAACGAGAACAAAAATTACCAAACGCTATTTTCAAATAGAAATCCCAAAAATTTGGGAATGGGATAGGAATTTCTAGGATGAAAATGGTTACCAACAGGGGCCTTAATATCCATCATGGGCAGTGAGCATTTGGTCGGAGCCCATTGGGTTTGTTGAGGGGTAGGCCTTGCTTTAGGCAATTTAGTTGGGATGGACCCAATTGTAGCAGTGGCAGCAACAACCCTCTTCATCAAGAGGTTGCATTTGCAAGAGTAGATGTTAGATTTCCAAACATATCTGCAAAATAAAATCATAAACTATCAAAGTCAAAGTAAACAACTCTTAGTAGGCAAAAAATAAGTATATTGTGCTCGGGAATACCTCCTTCTTCGGACTCGTCAAATAACCTGCTCAAACTTGGGGTCTCATTCATCTTCTTCTCTTCCTTGATTAGGAGCATGAACTTTTAGATCCTTGAAATATAGATAAAATCGGTAGTCAAATAAGAACCTAAAATTATGCTTGGATGAAAGACAATTTGACAGTGTTTCAACGTCGATTTCTTCACCTGGCTTAACTCGAGCGAAGACTTCGTGATGGTTGCAATGAAAAACAAAATATTTAGTATGACAATTTTCAAGGAATATAAATTAAAGGCGAAAATGGCCGGTATAATACCAGAAACGCCCCCCACAGATGAGGAATTGGTAAGTTGTTCTCTTTGCTTGCATAGAACCACCGCTTCTTCTAACCCATATTGTTGTAGAGGTATCCAATAACGAGTTTAGTCAGGTACGAAAGTACCAGCAATTCTATCTTAACATAGAAAAATTAAAGAGAAGAAGATATGTCAGAGTAATGTCAACAACGGATGATGAATCCTACTCTGATCCTCCATAAATTGGGTGTCAGTTGGGCCTAGTAGAGATTAAATCAGTGTAAAATCTCCTGGAGGAAAAAATAAAGGGGAAAACAAACTCCTCCCCATTAGAGCATCCTCGCAGAAAAGAATTTTTTTCAAACAAGTGTCGATGGGCTAAATACGTTCCTAGATGGGAAATGACTACTCCAAAGATGATGGGATGTCAAACTTCCTATAGAGCCCCATTTGGACCTAACTAAGGATGTTAGTTGCATACCTTATAGTGCCTATCTTGGCTGGCTAGTGGACCGGAGCCCGAGTAAGAGAGGGGTGAGCTCCCTCCTCTCGAGCATGGGGAACAGAGAAAACCTGAGAGTCCATCAGTAGCTTCGTCGACCCAATGAGAAAATCCAAAAGTGCCTAAATTCCTAGACATCACTGAAGGAGATGAATGGAAGTGGATAAATAGGTACACAAAGACGTCAAAAAATGTTAGAAAATGAAGAAAGATAAAGTAAAGATGGAGGATAAAAATCTAAACCGCTCGAAATAAAGTAAATAAAAAATGGAAAAGAAGTATCAGATTAGAAATACAAAAGCTTAACTGAATTAGGAGAACATATTGTTGAAACAAAGAAGGTTGGTACGCTAGAGAGGCTCTTGAAGGTTTTTGAGAGCTTCAATGTTGAGGAAGCAAAAGCTGCAAAAGGGTTTTTGAGAATCTTTGCCCTTATAAACATTCTAGGAGTTTTCCTCCAAATGTCCCATTTCCTAGCTAGACAACTTTTTGAGTCCTAAGTGGCATGTAGCGTTGTCAAAAGTCCCATTTTGAGGTTTTTGACTTGAAAAGTTTCATGCTTAGTTTGCAATACATTTTTCATTTCATTTTTTCCCTTACAATTATTTATAAGAAAATAAGAAGGGACCTTTGACAGCAACCAACTATATATGGCAGTTATATATCAGCTCTCTAAGAAAACTAAGAAAGCGATCAATGTCAGATTTGTAATCAAAATTTTCGTGGTAAAATGCAAGGTGATTTTGGACTTTGGATTGTCCTACGAATTCTTCGACTTCGGATTGCCGCAACAAATTCGGAGGGTTGATTTGGAGGGTTGATTTGGCAGAAATGTATTCTTTGATTGGCTGAGTAATTTTCGACTTCGGATTGCCCTATGACTTTGAATGCTACTGGTAAGTGCTCATTTTGTTTCTGTTATTCGTTTCTACCTATTCCGAGTGTTCGGATTCCACATTTCTTTATTTCTGTTATTCGTTTCTATTTTTTGCGCCACATTTCATTTGCAGTTTATACATGGGGTTCTGTTCAGTTTATGCCTGGGGTTCTGTTTTGTAACTGGGGTTCTGTTATGTTCGCAATAGATAAACTAAGTTTCATGTTTCATGTTCGCCACATTTCATTTGCAGTTTATGTATGGGGTTCTGTTCTATTCGCAGTTTCATGTTTCATGTTTGTCAACTGAAATCATGAATACATAATCTGCCACTGCTTCATGTTTGTCAACTGAGGTTCTGTTAAGAAGATATCCACTAAGGATGTGTATTTATCAGTAGATATCTACTTACATTTCGAATTATGTTGTTTGCATACAAATACATTTTTTAAACAGATGTTTATACTAAATGTAATATTATGTTTTTATTTTATGAATTTGCAGTTTTGTTTTTGACAATGGGAGGATTAATCATGGTGTATACGTACGGTGAAGAAACGTATTTGATAAAAATTGATGCTGAAAGATATACATATGATGTGTTAGTTGATAAGTTGGTTGAGCAATGGAATGTGTTGCAACTTAACTCATTGCGCATATCATATTCAATTGTGGGATAGTCAAACTATATTTTGAATGATCAAAAAAACTTTTCAGCTTTATTAAAGTTAGTGAAGTTGTTAAATTTGGGATACTTGAACGTTGTTGGGAAACAGATTGTCGATGAAAGTTGTAGAGACGGGGGAGAAGATGATGAGAGACGTCACACCCCCTCCCCCCCACATGATGAAGTGATAGAGGTGAGTCAGCAATTTGATGGGGGAGCAGATCAATTTTGTAGTGATCTAGTCAAGTATTCAATTGAGGTGGTTGGGTTTCATTTTGATTATTTGAAGAATAACAGTGTTCGAGTCACTGCTGCATGCTGTCATAGGGATTTAACTTCTTGTAAGTGGAATGTCCATGCTAGAGCTGACACCGTTACTAGGATTTTTGTAATTAGAAAGTTGGATAACGTACATACTTGTGGTGCATCATTTTGGTCATGCAAAAATGAAAGGATGAGTTCCAATGTCATTGCAAGTGAGTTAACAGTTGAGATTCGTGGAAATCCACTAAAACGTCCTGTTGATGTTGTTTCTGATTTCAAGAATACGTATGGATTAAAAATAACATACAATCATGCATGGCTAGGGGTAGAGAAGGCTCAGAATTTATTATATGGTGATTATATGGTATCATACGACTTATTGAGGTGGTATATTAGTGTTTGCCAGTCAACAAACCCAAGCAACCACTTTTCTTTGGAATATGACCAAAAGTTTGGTCATTTTAAAAGAATTTTTGTGTCCTTTAATGCATGCATTGAAGGCTTCAAGTTTTGCCGGCCTATGTTGTTTATAGACGGAACATTCCTCAAGAGTCAGTATAAGGGAACATTGCTTGCTGCGTCTGCGAAGAACGGGAATGAAGGTTATATTACGTTTTATTTTTTGGTTGCAGCTTTCGTTTCTGTTTTTAATGATGTTTATTGGCTTTTCAATTTGAATGTTTTCTAATTTCACATGTTCAGGTAAATGCTTTGTTTTCTCCAATTGAGTCTCAAATGCTTTGATTTGATCCCAATACATGAGGATCTTCCCAACTAATATACGCCATTTTGAGTATATTTCAGTAGATATCAGTCAGTTTCAGTAGATATCTATTGAATATGTATCAGCTTCAGTAGATATCTACTGAAATATTTCAAACAAGCTATGTTGGCACGAAATATGTTGTTTATGTATCCACATAGAAATGTATTTTGGTAAATGCTTTGATTTGATCCCAATACATTAGGATCTTCCAAAGTAATATATGCCATTTTCAGTCTTTTTCAGTAGATATCATTCAGTTTCAGTAAATATCCACTGAATATGTGTCTTCTTTAGTAAATATCTACTAAACTGTTTCAAACAGGCTGTTTAGGCACCAAATATGCTGTTTAGGCACCAAACAAGCTGTATTCTGATTTTTACATGTTTAGGAATGTTTCCATTGGTTTTTGCTATTGTCAATGCGGAGAACGATGACAATTGGATGTGGTTTGCACAACAATTGTAGATTATTGTTTCTAATGAGCAGCGCATTACTTTCATTTCCGATCGACAACCAGGTTTGATTCTAGTTGTACGTACTGTCTTCCTAAACTCCCCCCATGCATTTTGTTTGCATTATTTGAAGTGTAACCTAAGAGATAAATTAAGTGGGAGGGATAATATACTGAAAAAAAAAAATTGTTTCATAGACTTGATCAGTGTGCGTTTGCACCAACTGTTGAGGGGTTTGCCATTCATAGAAATAGACTTATTGTTGAAGGCGGGCCAAGAGTTATTTCATTCTTGAATGAGTTACCTCCTGAGAATGGGGCTAATGCCTTTTTTGTTGGACAACAATACGGCGAGATGTATTTAAATCTTGCCGAATCGTTTAACGCTTGGATTGTTAAAGCACGACACCTCCCCATAATGGAATGCCTTGATATAATTGGAGTACAGCTCATGGACCACATATCGAGTAGAAGACTTCTTTCGATTAAGATGTCTAGTGTCATTTGCCCATTTTGGGATAAGAAGTTATTAGAATATGTTGAGAGTGGTAGGACGTGGTTGGTGGGTTTATGCTCTGAAGGGAAATTTGAAGTGCATTGCCACCCATCAGTCTCAGTGGATATTGTTAATCGTACTTGTTCATGTTTCCAATGGCAATTGAAAGGTTTCTCGTGTGCATATGCTTGCACCGCCATTCAAAAATCGGGGGGGAATTTGTATGACTATGTTGAAGATTACTTCAGTGTTGATTTGTTTCGTAGTACGTATTTGGATGGTATTTTGTCTATCCCTACCCTTGGAAGACCAGTTTATGACAGCGCAACAGCTGTTGTGTTACCGCTGCAAACACGCCGACCAGCTGGGCGTCCAAAGAAGAAGCTGATTGCATCAAAAAGGGAAAAAGTAAAGAAAATTTGGTGTAATCAGTGCAAGCAATATGCGAACCACAATCGGAAGACGTGCAAGGTTGCAATTTGAAGAACAGGTTGCACATTGTATATTTTTTCAGATTTTTGCAATGTATATTTTTGCGTGGCTGTATATTTTTACAAGGCTGTAATGTATATTTTTGCAAGGCTGTATATTTTTGCAAAGCTGTATAGTTTTTGCAAGGCTGTATATTTTTTGTCTAGATATCCAACAACGATGTGTATTTTTTCAATAGATATGTATTGGAATTTTAATATATGTTGTTGTATACATTGTATATATGGTGAAGATGTATTTTTTCAATAGATGTCTAATGAAATTTTAATATATGTTGTTTTTCATGATATATATGGTCAAGAAATTTTCAAATATGCTGTTTTATGTACCAAATCATTCTGTTCAGTAGATATCTATTGAACTATTTCAAACAGGCTATTTAGGCACTAAATATACTGTATATGTATCCACATAGAAAATGTATTCTGGTAAATGCTCTGTTTTCTCCAATTGAGTCTCAAATGCTTTGATTTGATCCCAATACATGAGGATCTTCCCAAGCACTATGCGCTCTTTTGAGTATTTTTCAGTAGATATCACTCAGTTTCAGTAGATATCCACAGAATAAGTGTAAGCTTCAGTAGATATCTACTGAAATGTTTCCAATAGGCTGTTTTGGCATGAAATATGTTGTTTATGTATCAACATAGAAAATGTATTCAGGTAAATGCTTTGTTTCCTCCAATTAAGTCTCAAATGCTTTGATTTTATCCTAATACATTAGGATCTTCCCAAGTAATCTATGCCATTTTTTGTCTTTTTCAGTAGATATCACTCAGTTTTAGTAGATATCCACTGAATATGTGTCTTCTTCAATAGATATCAACTGAAATGTTTCCAACAGGCTGTTTTGACACGAAATATGTTATTTATGTATCCA
Organism: Eucommia ulmoides; assembly: GCA_016647705.1. Lineage (NCBI taxonomy): Eukaryota > Viridiplantae > Streptophyta > Magnoliopsida > Garryales > Eucommiaceae > Eucommia > Eucommia ulmoides. The sequence goes on from CM028337.1 coordinate 26,253,250, forward strand.
CATAGAAAATGTATTCTAGTAAATGCTTTGTTTTCTCCAATTGAGTCTCAAATGCTTTGATTTGATCCCAATACCTGAGGATCTTCCCAAGTAATATACGCCATTTTGAGTATTTTTCAGTAGATATCATTCATTCAATTTCAGTAGATATCCATTGAATATGTGTCTTCTTCAGTAGATATCTACTGAAATGTTTCCAACAGGCTGTTTTCGCACGAACTATGGTGTTTATGTATCTACATAGAAAATGTATTATGGTAAATGCTTTGTTTTCTCCAATTGAGTCTTAAATGCTTTGATTTGATCCCAATACATGAGGATCTTCCTTAGTACTATACGCCATTTTGAGTATTTTTCAGTAGATATCACTCAGTTTCAGTAGATATCCACTGAATAAGTGTCAGCTTCAGTAGATATCTACTGAAATGTTTCCAACAAGCTATTTTGGCACGAAATATGTTGTTTATGTATCCACGTAGAAAATGTGTTCTGGTAAATGCTTTGTTTTCTCCAATTGAAGCTCAAATAGATATCATTCATTCAATTTCAGTAGATATCCATTGAATATGTGTCTTCTTCAGTAGATATCTACTGAAATGTTTAACAGGATGTGTAAATATGAGTAGATATCTACTGAAATGCTTACTGAAATGTTTGACATACGCTGTTTATGCACATACAAACATTACCAATGTGAACAATTAATTAGAGCAGTATATATACAAATACATTGATTAACAACTAATCTAACAACCAATCTAAATAAGAGCAGTATATATACAAACACATTATTTCTGCACATACAAACACTGCCAATGTTAATAACAGTTTCCACATCAAGATGGTGTAGGGTTAGCACTGTCTCCTCCTTTTTCACTTTTTTTCGTTGACTCAAACTTTTGAGGCGTCCATGATTTGGCCTTATCATTCAAAAATGCATTCACAATTTTTGCTCGATATTTGATCATTGCTTCTTTCACTGCTTTCTCAATTTCAAATGGCCCAATTGGTACGCCTTGGGCTATTTGGTCCATTATAAACAAAACCATTGTCTCACAATCTAACTTAACATTCAAAGTTCATGCATTTGAGTCTATATATAGATTTTACATTTCATGAAAAAATGTGTAATGACGTTAATACTTACGATATGAGTATTTATTGTGGGCTGTCCTGTACGCTTGTTAGATGAGTTTCAGTCTGCGTTATTGCCAACTCTTCACCATCTATGCAGAGATCTTTGATCATATCAACTACATAATTTCTCTACAAAAATAAACAAAATTTTAAATTAAAGTATTATTATGTAACATTTAAGTTAGGAATGGAAACAAAGCATTAGTTTTATTACCATCAACATTGCGTCTTTGAAGTATGGATCTCCGGTGCCGATTCTTGGTTGGAGCGAGTTATAGTGTGTCCATTTTGCCTTACTTGTGTAAAACACAAGCAGCGTCCAATGATTCGGCCCGTTATTCGTTGTGTTGATGGGAAAGTGAATGTGTCGATAGCCGCCTTTCAATGCTTCAGTGGTTTGGGTATTCAAAAAAATTTCAGTTGATAGTGTCGACCTATCCTTTACCCAATTCTGTAAAAGATAGGGACAATTTATAATTCAGTTAATAGCCATAAAAGAATTCTACAATTTATTCAGTAGATATCCACTGAATAAATTGTAGAATTCAGTTGATATCCACGTATTATTTTTAGTTAATGTAGAATTGTAGAATTAAACCTGTATAATTTAATTTATTCAGTCGATATCCACTGAATAAATTGTAGAATTCAGTTGAATTCAGTTAATTTATTTAATAGCTATGGACGTACTGTTTTTTAATGCATCAAACAAACGTTTAAAAAAGACGTTTAAATGTACCCAAACATACCCAGCAATAGCTTGTGATGAAGTATGAGTGGTCACCGACAACAATTCCCTTATTTTTCAAATTTTTTTTCTAATTTCGCATTCTTGTCCCTTAAGAACTCTGTGTAGCTATCTATGACCTGCAATCAATTTTCATTTTTAGTTTGCATTTTTTTTAATGTTCATATGTGTGATGTTTTTTAATATATTCACTTACAAAGTTGCTTAGTTCTCTCCCGTTCAGAAGTGAAATCACATCTACAAGAGATATGGCACTATATTTCCCATTGTATACAATTGCGCTGTGTATTATATAAAAGATGGTTAAAATTTCTTTCATGCATTTTTATACAACCAGAATATGTAAAAATATGTTTAAGATGTGTATTTTGCGTTACCTCGGCCTGTCGGTTTTTAAGATGGTTGTTATCTTTTGCCAATCCTCATTAGATAGTGAAGTTGCTACTTCACTTTGATGCCTCTTTGGTAGTTTGGCAACCTATTTCTTTTTTTCTTTTTTTTTGTGTTGGGGCCTGATATGTGTCCAGATCGACCGTTTCTTCATGCGTTCCTTGACCTTTCTGCATTTTTTAATGTCTAAATATTCAAAATCGTCTTCATTCTTTTTCTATGCTCGGTCTCTCTGTTTCAGCCTTTTAACCATTGAGCTTTGGCCTGGTTTTTCTGTCAATTTTTTTTCTTTTTTCTTTTTTCTTTTTTTCAGCTTCTCTGGGCCCCGTCTCTGCGTGGATTTCTTCGGCACGCTGTTCAGCTTATTCTCCAGCAACAGGGTCTAGAGGAGGATTTGGCCTGTTTGAGGTCATTCTCCCTTTGAGCTAAAAGTAGCGTCAAATTCTTGAACTTTTTGTTCGTGTCCTCCTTTTGTCGAGCCATTTGTTCTGCTAATTCTTTTATTTTTTCATCACCTTTTTCTTTCGGCTCATGTTTTGTCCTTTTCAGCTCAGCCAATTCCAGCTTGAGCTTCACAATTTTCTCTCCTTTTACTTTATTTTTTCCTTTTAGTTTGATATTTTTTTTCTTTAGTTTTGCATTCTCGCGCTCCAAGCTCTCAATTTTGGCTTGTAGTTCCTCATTTTCTTTTCCTATTTCACATTTTTCAACTCCTCTTTTCGATACAGTCCAATTTTGTGGGGTGAAATAAGGCGTAGTCATCCGTGTCGGACTGTCCGAAATGCCGTGACTAAAAGGAGTACCGTGGGGGGTCTCCATTGTCTCCGGTTCTCCTTTGTCGCCATCCTCATCTTGTCCACCTTCCTCAGTCCATGACCCTTCTTCATCGTCCTTCTTTCGATCAAATTTTTCTCCTTTTCCAGTACACTTATTTTTTAAATCATGAGCGTTTGTGATCATTTTTGTCTCCGTCCTTGTCATTTTTGGGGTATTTGGATTAACCTGTCAATATGGCATTTATTCAGTAGATATATATGCATGTATGCAGTACATATGTGTATTTTCAAGTGGATATCCACTAAAGATACAACACATATTAGTAAACATGTATATTTTCACATAGAGTTCCATTACACTTGTATTTTCAGAAGATATCTACTAAACAGCATGCATGCAATACATCTGTGTATTTTCAAGTGGATATCCAGTAAAGATGCAATACATATCATTAAAGATGTGTATTTTTCAGTAGTTATCTACTGAACAACATGTATACAATACATATTGGTATTTTCAAGTAGATATACATGTTGTTCAGTAGATATCTACTGAACAGCATATATGCAGTACAAATGTATATTTTCAAGTGGATATCCGGTAAAGATGCAATACATTTCATTAAATATGTGTATGTTTCAGTAGATATCCACTGATTTCAGTAGATATCTATTGAACAGCATGTATGCAGTACATATTGGTATTTTCAAGTAGATATACATGTTGTTCAGTAGATATCTACTGAACAACATATATGCAGTACAGATGTGTATTTTCAAGTGGATATCCAGTAAAGATGCAGTACATTTCATTAAAGATGTGTATTTTTCAGTAGATATCCACTAAATTCAGAAGATATCTACTGAACATGTATGCAATACGGATGTGTAATTTCTACTGAACAACATGTACACATTGGAACAAATAATGAACACAGAAAAAAATATAAAGCAGTACATAGATATCCACTAACTCTGACATCTGGGCCATTATGCAGCGTCAATTTCAGTGTGTCCTTTATCAATTTGGAAAGATCCCACTTCACAAACCTTGGGGATGCTTCCTCCTTATATTCCTTGAGCACATTCACATGCTCGCAAAACCAATACTAGACAATTTAAAAGTTTATTAGTAATTATTCAATTTAATTTGGGTTTTGAGATTAAATGGATGTGTCAAAATGGAAATGAGTTATGTTTTGATGTACCAGCAATGTAATAACACACATTTTCACCTTCTCAAGCTGTAGGGTGTTTTGCCGAATTGATGTCATTAATAGGCTATGAATTGCATGATGCCAACCATAGGTGTGCATTTGTTCAATATTTTCAACATACTTGTAAAGGCCAAATGCAACAAATTGTCCACTGTTGGGTAGCAAACATGTGCCTAGCAGATACAAGCACAACAAACTGATAACATGTTGAACGTCTTCATCGTTGTCACTGTCCACCGACTCCATGATTGCAATTTTGATGTCAATTATCGACAATAGCTTCCGATCTTTGCAAATACTAGCCAAATATTCACTTTCTAGCTTGCCATATGAGAAGTTGATGGCCTTCTCGCCACATTTCAGTCCAAAAATCACTCTAACATCCGAAACGGCAAACTTCAAATCAACACCTCTAATTTTGAAAGACTCTATTTCTTCATTCCAAGTTTTTAGTATTTGGACGATGTTGTCGTCCAATTTCTTGATTATCTCCAATGTCACTCTCTTCTTCAAAATTAAATAAAAAATTGGCCAAAATGGCGTGCATTGCAACAATTTAGTGTGTTTTCTTGTCAGAACAATCGTATCAAGCAACTCGTAGACAAGCTTCAACAATGATCTGTATTGTAGGTAAAATTTACCTATTCTCCGACTTGTTTTTGTTGTAGTCTTCCTTTCATTTTTTGTTGGCTTTCGGGTTCTTTTAATGGGGGCATCATTGAAGTCACTGTCAGACACATATACTGAAAATGCACATGTTGATAGGTTAACATTCAGACGACACATATACTGAAAATACACATCTTCATAGGTTAACTGACCAACTACCAAAACAGTAGATACAAACATACTGAACAACAAATCTGAACAACAAAACAGAGCAGTACATTTCCAAACATTTATCAAATGTATTCTTGTTATTGCAAACACATTGCTTGAACAAATATTTTGGAAGAAATCTTGTATATACAAACACAGCTAATGTGAACAATTAATAAGAGTAGTACATTGTTTAATGTTTGTTAACTGGGGTTTTGTTCAGTAGATATCCACTGAAGATGTGTCTTTCTCTGTAGATATCTACTTACATTTCAAATTATGCCGTTTGTTTACACAGTCCCGAATTTACCAATTAAATATGTTTTTCATGATATATATGGTCAAGAAATACTCTGCACCAAGTACCAAATCACTCCAGATAGTACATGATATCAACTTAAATTTGCACGAAACTGATGTCAACAAATGAACGGATATCGCCTGAAATTTGTTCTAAACGTAATCAGCAGCATATGTACATGATATCCACTTAAATATTTTGAATATAACGACTAGTATATGTCCTGCTTACCTTCTTCCTCAACCTTTTCTTTGTAGTCTTTCTTAGGTTCCTCCTCTTTCTTTCTCCCTGCTGATTGTTGTGCTTCCATTGCCTTCTTAGATGGTTTGGACTGTTTCGAACCTGACGTTTCACCATCATTCTTTCTCTTCTCTGAAGACCTCGTGTTCACCATTTCTTCTTCTTATGGTCTTTGGTGGTTTAAGAGTTTTTACGGTTATGTTGTTCGTTCTGTTTCTAGGCATCGTTCACTCGCAATTTTTGGCGAATCAGAGTTCTAGGGTTTATGCTCGTGTGATTCTTGCATGAAAATGGCAGAACAAATGGCAATGAGTAAACTCCAAAGAAGACATAGGGGCTATGATGACAATAGGTTTTGGCAGAAATGCAGTACGTGCAGTCGTGCAGTGCGTAGTCGCATCATGGCAGCTGTGCATTGGACTGATTGGTGGCATGGATTTGTAAATTACAAATCTAATGAGGGGCAAAATCAACAATCCCATTTTCGTGGTTTAATTGCCATTTAATTGGTTTTTTTATTTGTTCTATTCAGATGATATCAACTGAATTCGTGTCTTGTTAAGTAGATATCTACTTACATGTATAAATCCTAAAATATGATGTGTCTGTACATTTAATTGGTTTTTTTTTTTTTTTTATATGATATCAACTGAAAGTGTCTTGTTAAGTAGATATTTACTTGCCGGTATAAAATATGGTGTGTCTGTACATTTAATTGGGTCTTGAATGATATACATGGTCAACAACTAACAAGTTCTGACAATTACCTTAATGATATATTGAGTCAATAAATGGACGACACAAAGTTCCAAATTTTGTAGAAATGGACACTGAAGGGTTCTGTTCAGTGTAGAAATAACCCCAGTTCTCTCCAACACTACTGGGTTTTGTTAAGATTATATCAACTGAATAAGTGTCCATTTTAAGTAGATATCTACTTAAATGTATAAAATATGATGTGTCTGTACATTTTCGTAGTGTCAATGAACGATAGACATTTAATTGGATTTTTAATGACATACATGGTCAATAACACACATAAACTTTAATTTCATATATAGAAACACATTGTTTCAACAATTTTTTGGAGGCTTACATATCAAATAATATCCACAGAACACAAATTTAATGGATGAACATATGGGCAGAACAACTGCGACTAGAGGCACTGAAGTTATATTATAGAGTTCTTCAAGCAATGTGCACTGCAGAAGTCCAGATTTTGCATGCCAACAATCTAACCTCACTGCTAACCAATGAGAGGTTCCATAGATGCATGCTTGCTTGTTCAGTAGAACTGGTTCTTGCCACACATAAGACAGTAGATATGTTGTTCCCAACAGTGATCTCAGTTAGGTTATAGAAAGTTTCATTAGACATGAGGAAAGTATTCCCAGAGAATTAAGGAGAATTAAGAGGAAAATGGCTCGTTAATGTACAATTCTTTGATAATTGCGAGGCCGGCCTTCTCTGTAGAAATAATTCATCTTGGCTTTGTGGCTCATCCAATACCAGCTCTGGATGCAATTGCAATGCATATTAACATGCCTTGTGGAGGCTTACACATGAAATAATATCCACAACAGTAGATATATTCAAAACAGTATATACAAACACACTGAACTGAACAGGCAATGGGAGGTACAAACAGCGCAGTACATTTCATGAAACAGTTTATACATATTCACCTAAGGATTTGTATTTCCAATTAGATATCAACTGAAATGTTAAACAAATTACACATCAAATAATATTCACAACACTCAAATATATATACAAAATAGTATATACAAAGCAGTTTCTACGTCTTCATATTTAGGGACAGTAGTGTCCCGCCCTTCACCACTGTTTTTCATTCACTTAAACTTTTGGCCTCCTGCAGTCCTTTATGCTTTCTGCCTTTTTTTTTATGTCCAAATATTCGAAATCATCTTCCTTCTTTTTTTTTTTTTTTTTTTTTTTTTTCTATGCTATGTCTCTCTGCTTCAGCCTTTTAACCATTGAGCTTTCGTCTGCTTTTTCTATCAATTTTCTCTTCTTCTTTTTTTCGCTTCTTCACCTTTTTGGGCCTAGTCTCTGCATGGATATCTTGGGGACGCTGTTCAGTTTCTTCTGCATACACAGGGTCCGGATGAGGACTATTTTTGGGTTGTTTGACCTCATTATCCCTCTGAGCTAAAAGTAAGGTCAAATTCTTGAAGTTCTTGTCCATGTCTTCCTTTTGCCGAACCATTTGTTCGGCCAATTATTTTATTTTCTCCTCATCTTCCTCTTGTTTTGGCTCATCACTTATCCTTTTCAGCTCAGCCAATTTCATTTTCAGTTTTGCAATTTTCACTCATCTTTTCTTATTTTTTTCCTCTAAGTTTCATATTTTTATTTTTCAACTTTGCGTTCTCGTGCTCCAAGCACTCAATTTTCGCTTGTAGTTCTTTATTTTCTTTTCTTATTTCACCTTCTTCACCCCCGCTTTTAGATGCAGTTCTAGTTTGTGGCATGAAATACGACGTATTCATCCGGTCTGGACTGTCCGGCACGCCGTCAGTGAAATGAGTACCGTGGGGGGTCTCCATTGTCTCTGGTTCTCCTTCGTTGCTGTTCTCGTCTTGTCCACCTTCTTCAATCCATGACCCTTCTTCATCGTCCTTCTTTCGATCAAATTTCTTCATTTTTCAGCACGTTTTTTTTAAATCATCAGTGTGTGTGATCATTTTCGTCTCAATCCTTGTCATTTTCATCGTATTTGGATTCACCTGTCAACATGCCGTTTGTTCAGAGGATATTACTAAACAGATTGGTAATTTATATATGTGCATTTTCAGTAGATATATACTAAACAGAATTGTATTTTCGAGTACGTTTCCATTACACGTGTACTTCCAGTCGATATCTACAAAAGATGCAGTACATTTCACTAAAGATGTGTATTTTGAAGTAGGTTTCCATTCCACGTTTATTTTCAGTTGATATGTACTAAAACAGCATGTATGCAGTACACATGCATATTTTTAAGTAAATATCTACTGAATATTTAAGTGGATATCTACTAAACATTTTCAGTAGATATCCACTAAAAATTTAAGTTGTATGCAGTATATCTTTAAGTTGATATCTACTGAAAATGTATACAACTTGTATGCAGTAGATCTTTAGTATTTTGAAGTAGATATCCACTATCAACTAAACAGATTTGTAATTTCAAGTAGATATACATTACATACGTGTATTTTTCAGATGACATCTAGTAAACAGATTTGCAATTTCAAGTAGATATCTACTAGATTTGTAATGTATGCATAATATACAATGCTTGAGAGGAACAAAAAATGAATAGAAAAACCTATAAAACAGTACATATCCACTAACCTTGATATCTGGGGCATTATGTCCCTCATTCAGTGCATTTTTCAGTGTGTCCGTTGTCAATCTTGATAGATCCCACTTGACAAACCGTGGGGATGCTGCCTCATTATCTTCCTTGATGACATTGACATGCTCGCAAAACTAATACTATACAAAATAAACAGTTTATTAGTAATTATTCAATTATTAACAGCTTCAAATAAGTTTGGACGGGTCGTACCAGCAATGCAAGAACACACCCTTTCACATTTCCAGGCTGAAGGAAGTTTTGCTGAATTGATGTGATCAACAGGCTATAAATTGCATGATACCAAGCATAGGTGTGCATTTGCTCAATATTTTCGACATACTTGTAGAGCCCAAATGCCACAAACACTCCACTGTTGGGCAGCAAACACGTGCCTAACAGATACAAGCACAACAAACTAACAACATGGCGAATGTCTTCATCGTTCTCACTGTCCACTGACCCCATGATTGCATTTTTTATGTCAGTTGTCGACAATCGCTTTCGATCTTTGCAAATACTAGCCAAATATTGACTTTCCAGCTTGCCGTATAAGTAGCTGATGGCCTTATCACCACATTTCAGCCCAAATATGAGTCTCACATCCGAAACAGCAAAACTCACATCAACATCTCTAATTTTGAAATCATTTTTTTCTTTGTTCCAAGTCTTGAGTATTTGGACAATGTTGTCGTCCAATTTCTTTATCATCTCCAAAGTCACTCTCTTGGTCAAAATAGAATAAAAAATTGGCCAGAATGGCATAAGTTCCAGCAAGCGTCTATGCGTTCCAGTCAGCACAATGGTGTTCAACAGCTCGTATAGAAGCTTTAACGAAGATCTATATTGTAGGTAAAACTTACCAATTCTTCGGCTTGGTTCAGTTTTAGCATTCCTTTCATTTTATTTTTTTGATTCGGGTTCTTCTCATCGGGGCATCATCAAAGTCGCTATCAGAACCAACTGTTCATATGCAAAAAAATAGATTTAAAATAGCATGTATGCAGTACACATGCATATTTTTAAGTAGATATCTACTGAACATTTAAGTTGATATCTACTGAAAATGTATAAAACATGTATGCAGTACATCTTTAGTCGTTTCAAGCACATATCCACTGGTGTTTAGTATATATCACTAAAGATGTATATTTTCAAGTAGGTTTCCATTACATATGTGTATTATCAGTTGATATGTACTAAAATAGCATGTACTGAACATTTAAGTTGATATCTACTAAACATTTTCAGTAGCTATCTACTGAATATTTGAGTTGATATCTACTGAAAAATGTATACAACATGTATGCAGTACTTCTTTAGTATTTTCAAGTAGATATCAACTGGTGTTTAGTAGATATCACTAAAGATGTATATTTTCAAGTAGGTTTCCATTACACATGTTTATTTTCAGATGATACGTACTAAAACAACATGTATGCAGTACACATGCATATTTTTAAGTAAATATCTATTAAACATTTAAGTTGATATCTACTGCATATTTTCAGTAGATATCTACTGAATATTTAAGGTGATATCTACTGAAAATGTATAAAACATGTATACAATATATCTTTAGTCTTTTCAAGCACATATCCACTGGTGTTTAGTATATATCACTAAAGATGTATATTTTCAAGTAGGTTTCCATTACATATGTGTATTATCAGTTGATATGTACTAAAACTGCATGTATTGAACATTTAAGTTGATATCTACTGAACATTTTCAGTAGATATCTACTGAACATTTGAGTTGATATGTACTAAAAATGTATACAACATGTATGCAGTACTTCTTTAGTATTTTCAAGTAGATATCTACTGGTGTTTTGTAGATATCACTAAATATGTATATTTTCAAGTAGGTTTCCATTACACATGTTTATTTTCAGTTGATATGTACTAAAACAGCATGTATGCAGTACATATGCATATTTTTAAGTAGATATCTACTAAACATTTAAGTTGATATCTACTGAACATTTTCAGTAGATATCCACTGAACATTTCAGTTGTATGCAATACATTTTTCAATTGATATCTACTGAAAATGTATACAATATGTATGCAGTACATCTTTAGTATTTTCAAGACATAGGCTGATAAAACATATACTGAAAGAACACATGTTGATAGGTTAACATTCAGATGATATCAACTGCATATACAGTTTTTCTCAAAGGATATCCAATTAATATTGCACGACACAGTTTCACAAATCAACGGAGATTGACTAAACCTTTTTTCTAAACTAATTCAACAGTTCATGAGTTTTGATATCCCACACATTCTCCCTATGAGACGTAATCATTGGGATAATAATAGATGATATCCAATCCAGAGTATATTTAGATGATACCCATTTACATTTGCACGATATCAACAGTATATTGAGATGATATTCACTTAAAATTTTTGAATATAATGACTAGTATATGTCATACTCACCTTCTTGCTCATCATCTTCTTTGTAGTCTTTGTCTTGTTCCTTCTCATTCCCTCTCTCTGCTAAATGTTGTGGTTCTATTTCCCTCTTTGATGATGGTTTGGACTGTTTGGAACCTGACGTTTCAATAAGATTTTTTTTCTTCTCTGAAGACCGCGTGACCACCGTTCTTCTTCTTATGGTTTTCGGCGTGACCATGTTTCAATGTCTAAGGGTTTTGTGGTTCGTTCTGTTTATAGGCATCGATCGCTTCCAATTTTACGGTGAAAATATGTGGAAATCGACGATAATCAATGAAAATCATTCGTTGGATATCTAGGGTTTATGGGAGTTCAGTTGTGTGAAAATTGCGAAAATTGGGATTGATCATGACGATAGTGTTGTAGGGATTGATGATGACGACGGCGGGAAGGTCGTGCAGGCATGAGTAGGGGTCGCGTTGTGCTCCAGCAGTCGCGTCTGGTGACGTTGTGCGGCGGGTGTAGGAGTGGCATTCTTTTGTAAATTGCAAATCTTCTGAGGGGCAAAATCGGCAATCCTATTTTCGTGGGGGTTTTGGGTTGATCCAAATACCCATGGTCAGTCAAAATTAGTTGATCAGACATGCCGATTGGGGAATTCAACCATCATTTGAGAGGCAAAGCGACGCGCCTGTCAAATCGTGCAGGCATAAAATGTGCGCTAGGTTTGGGCATTAAATAAGTGTTATGATTCTTCAAATTTTCACCTCGATCATTTTGACTTTGCCTTGACCAAATATTCCCAAAATCCCTCAATTCTCGGAACATCAATGATAGGGGCATTTGATAAGGAGTATTTCGTGATGTCCCGAATAAAAGGCATGTGTAAGGAAAAACTCACGTGTTAAGCACGTGGTCCTTAGCATGACTCATAAAGACTTTAGAATTATGCCTAAAATCGAATAAGAGAAGGTCGATTACCAAGATTACCTTATGTACTGATGACATCATCAAGCATACCGATGATCCAACCGGGGTCTACACAAGATCATTCAGTATCAAGATTACTGAAGTTAATCATGGATATTCCCTACTTGGGCTAAGATCCATGTTTGGGAATGGTTACCTAATCCTGATATATAAGGAATAGGAGATTGTGAATTTCATTCAACTGGCATAATCCCCTTAATTCCACGAATCTCGTGGAAATTAATGGGGATTGACAAAGATCTTAGGGAAGTTTTGTAAACAAGTCTTCTTATCCCTATCAATACTAGGGAGCTTGTCAGGTCAAGTTATGTACACTTTTCTAAGTTAATACTTCGAAATTCTGCTAGAACTCTACTTATTCTCATTATAGAGGTACAATGCAAGCATACTCGATCACGATGCACAGTTTTACAAAAATCTAGATTTAGGAGGATCATATTTCGGGACCAAAGTACACTATATCTAATACTCCATATCCTTCCATCATCAGTATTATTTAAGGTTAATTTCACTTTATTTCCCTATAATATATGTTCATAACATTATCCCCTGGACAAAAAACATTTGTACTTAACCGCCCTCCTCACAATTTTACCATAATTTGCAAAATGGACGGAAACGATTAACTTTAATGGTAGTTTGTATTTACAATCACCCCCATTAAAGGTAATTCACAAAATTAAATCTTAAAGGTAATTCCAAGATTCGATATTTTTTAGGAACTCTGAGAATTAAATCTTAAGTTTAATCTTGAATTCACCAAGCTGATATGGAAAAGTGCACCTTTAGTATTGTCTAGTAAGATAATTAGTTAAGGTGTGGATAAGTTGACCCCTACACACCTTACCGTTAAAAAAAAAGGGTAATTCACAAAAAATACGACTGAAAAATCCAAATGTTCAGTGTGCACTCCAATCATAGTATTACCCTTAAAATTTGAAAGTAAAATAAATATTTTGGAGTAATATTTTTCTATTTTAATTATTTTTTCAATCAAATAAAAACAAAGCTCAATTATATAAAATAAAAAAGAGTTTACGCTCAAGACATTTCTTCCCTGTTATTTGATTTTGTATCGATGACATATTTTGCAATTTGAATAATATCTGAGACATCTATTGCCATAGCTTTTTCTTGTAAAATTACTTTATTACCCTTCTTGTTTTACAATTTTGAATTTATATCTGAGACACTCCATGTTATTTGAATTTATAATAAGGGTGTTTCAGTGGTAAGTCCCTTAGTTTATCCTTAATTTTATGACAGTCCCATGGATAATTGCAACTTGTGTTTTAATACCGCATATTAAAAAAAGTGGAAGGCCTAATACACGTGCCTGCATTCGCTCAGTTACATGTAACTAGTATGTGTGTACAATACTTATTAGATGTAACAAATATTATTATAATTTATAACATGTAACTAATTAATATGTAAAAAATTGTTAGATGTAACAAATATTACACAAATATATGTAATTTGTTACATCTAACATTATACAAATACATGTAACTAATATTAAACGAATTTCTATATGTAATATTTGTTAGATGTCACAAATATTATACAAATACATGTAATTTGTAAAGTGTAACTAATATTACACAGATCTATACAATATAGTTAATTATTAAATTGTAACTAATTTTAGTTACTTGTAACTAGTATTCACTATAATACAAATTTATTCACCAAATTCTCTTTACATCCCCACGCAGTACGTGAGTACATACGGGACTAATACGTAAGTAAAGACTAAAACGCGGGACTAAATAAAAACTTATATTTTAAAAGGGACTAATGACAAATCACCTCCGCTATTTGGGACTAATCTCCAACTATCCCTTATAATAAATACACTCACTGTAATTTAAATAACACTTGAGACACACATTGCTTGAGTTTTTACTCATTAAATTGCCATTTTATCCCATATTTTAAAAAATTTAATTATATTTTTTATTTTTGATTTTACTCATTGAATTACCATTTTTTCCCTTTTTTCTATAGAAAAAATACCAAATAAGCCTAAAATCACTTTTCTATTACCAATAAATGCCAAGTAGTTTATTATAAATAAAAAACTCACATCTTAATCATTTTATGAACTGATTAGTCTCAAATTTAAAAAATATCAAATGTCAGATTATTGTTTTGCTCCTATTCATTTTAATGCTACTTTATTTCTCTCTTCGTGCGTCTTTTCCATTCTCTCTTCTCCATTCGCTGTTCTCTATTCTCCACTGCCATAATCGTCTCTTCCTCCGTCGCCATCATCTACTCTTCTCGCCACCAGCTCCTCGTCATCTCCAGCAAGTGTCATCTTCTCCATCGTCGTTGTTTTCACTTCGCCATCAGCCATCACCATCGTCGTCGTCGTTTTTACTTCGCCATTAGCCATCGTCATCGTCGTTGTCTACACCACCATCATCGTCATCTATGCTGCCACCGTTGTCATCATCTCCACTGCCATCTATGTAAGCTCTTTCTTTCTCTCTCTCTCTCTCTATCGATTACAATTTTCGAAATTCAATTTGTTGATTTCGATTTTGTTTTCATTTGCAGAAATTGATTTAGGGTTTAAGGATGAAATAATTGATAAAATTATTTCAGTTAGATCTCCTCCATCAATGATAATTTTTTGTCTTCTCCATCAACCATCTGTGTAAGCTCTCTCTCTCTCTCTCTCTGTCGATTTCAATTTTTAATTTTTTGATTTCGATTTCGATTTCGATTTCATTTGCAGAAATCGATTAGGGTTTAGGGATGAAATAATTGATGTAATTATTTCAGTTAGATCTCCTCCATCAATGACGATTTTTGATCTCCTCCGTCAACCATCTGTGTAAGCTCCATCTCTCTCTCGATTTCAATTTTTGATTTTCGATTTGTTGATTCCAATTTTGATTTTATTTGCAGAAATCGATTTAGGGTTTAAGGATGAAATAATTGATGAAATTATTTCAGTTAGATCTCCCTCATCAACAATGATTTTTGGTCTCCTCCATCAACGATCTATTGAAAAATTGTTAACTTCGATTCAATTCGATCAATTCTCATTTTTCGATTATTGTTTTGTCATTGTCGATTGTTGAATTTATCAGTTTTGAGCGTGAATTTTTGTTGTCTTTAATAATTTTGCTGAAGAAGCCCTAGAATTTTCGTGAAGCTATGTTTTCACTTTTTCTCTTTTCCCCTAGGTTTGGATTGAGTGTTACATTCAACACGCACAATTTTTTAGTTCAGATAATGTTTTTGGATTGATTAGAAGTTTAGTTCTAATCTTTTCAAGTTTACGATATCTGGATTTATCAATTTTTTAGTATGATGAGAATTTCAATTTGGTTGAGCTTAGTTCGATTAAAATTTTTGGATTGATGTGAAGATATCTCTTATGTTTTGGATTGATGGCTCATTATCTCTTATGTTTAGTTCAAACAATGTTACATTCAACATGCATGTTGATATTATTCTGAAATAAATTGGTTCAATCAGATTACATTCAACAATATTCTAAAAACTTATTTTAAGAATACTAGACAATATTACATTCAACATGCATATTGTTTTTGAATATTTGGAAAATTGGTTCAATTAGATTACATTCAACAACATTTTAAAAATTGAGTTTGAGAGCAATAGACAATGTTACATTCAACACGCATATTATTTTTTAATATTTGACAAGATTAGACAATGTTACATTCAACACGAATATTGTTTGTGAGCATCGACACTTTCCTGTTTATTCTTCGATTGATTAAATCAAATTTTGAGCATGATAAGAAGTTATACCCCTATGTTTGGATTGAGTGTTACATTCAACACGCATAGTTGTTTAGTTCAGACAATGTTTTTGGATTGATTAGAAATTTAGTTCTAATCAATTCAAGTTTATGATGTTTAGATTTATCAATTTTTGAGCATGATGAGAATTTAAATTTGTCTGAGTTTAGTTTGATTAGAGTGTTTGGATTGATGAGAAGATATCTCTTATGTTTGGGATTGATAGTTTATTATCTCCTATGTTTTAATTCAGACAATGTTAGATTCAACATGCATGTTAATATTATTCTGAAACAAATTGGTTCAATCAGATTACATTCAATAACATTCTAAAAACTGATTTTGAAAATATTAGACAATATTACATTCAACACGCATAATGTTTTTAAATATTTGACAAGATTAGATGGTGTTACATTCAACACGTATATTATTTGTGAGTATCGATACTTTCCTATTTGTTATTCGGTTTGATTTTATCAAATTTGACCATGATTAAAAGTTATCTCCTATGTTTGGATTGAGTGTTATATTCAACACACACTGTGGTTTAGTTTAGACAATGTTTGGATTGATTAGAAGTTTAGTTCTAATCAATTCAAGTTTATGATGTTTGGATTTATCAAACAATTTGGTTAAAGTTTTTGAATTGATGAGAAGTTATCTCCAATGTTTGGATTAATTAGAAGCATCTCCTATGTTTTAGTTCAAACAATGTTACATTCAACATGCATGTGTTGATATTATTCCAAAACAAATTAGTTCAATCAGATTACGTTCAACAATATTCTAAAAACTAAATTTGAGAATAGTAGATAATGTTACATTCAACACGCATATTTGTTTTGAATATTGGCAAGATTAGTTAGTGTTACATTCAACACGCATGTTGAATGTAACATTGTCTAATATTCCGATTTTCAGTTGTTTTATAATACTCTTAAAACATGCGTGTTGAATGTAACATTATCTAATAAATCACAGTTATTGTAAATAGTTGTGAAGGTTTAGGGATGAAAGTGTAAAAAAAATGAAACTAAAATTAAATAAGGGGCAAAAATGCAATTAATATTTTTTTAATTGAAAACCCTAGCTGATGCATCTATGCCAATGACAAACAGTTCTGAATAGGGATGAATCGTGAAAAATAACCCAGACCCATTCTCACAAGACCCCTAACGCAAATGCAACTAAGGCTTACCGAAGGAAAAATAATGTAATGCAGGCTACCAAAGGTGTAATACCCAAAAAAATTATATTTTGAGAATATTATTTTATATAAATTTAATATTTTTGGAGACGGTTTTGTAAATTTGTGGTATAAATATATACTTTATAATTTTTGGAGTTAAATATTAAATTTATGTTTTTGAAAATATTATTTTATATAAGTGTAATATTTTTGAGATTGTTTCGCAAATTTATGGTATAAATAATATTTGACAATTTTTGGAGTTAAATGTTAATTTTAAATCGACTTTTAAAAGTTTTGGGACTATTGTGCTATTTAAAATATATTTTTAAGAGTTTTTGGGTATAATTATTATTTTTCTTAATTTAAGAGGGGACATTGTGTAAATAAATAAATAAAATTTAAAAAAAATGGCTAAGCAACATCCTTAACCCCATATATACATATAATGGGCCATGCAATGATAAGTATCAAAAAAATGATTAAGGGTGATATCAATTTAGGCGGCCACATATATATATTAAGGTTGCTATCAATATATATATATATATATATATATATATATATATATATATATATATATATATATTACGGATAGAATGAGCACGTAATTATATATGTGAAGGAAAAAAATTATGGGAGCATTTTTTTAGTGTTTTTTTTTTTTTTGTGAGCAAAAAAAATATTTCGGTTCTAATTCTGGCTTTGGATTTTAGATAGAATTTTTAACTCTTTTAATATTTATATTTAATCTATCTCTTGATTAAGTGATGTTAAATTTTAACTGTTAGTTTTCATGAAATATTTATGGATACGTATTATATGAAAATTATGTGAGATACTCGTTTATGTGTTTATTTGGGATTTGACGAAACGCACGTATTAGAGGGGTTGAAATTTTACTGAGCGTTGACTCACAACCCCACAGTTTTGATTGCAGGGCCGATGAGAACAAAACAACAGCAGAATTTTTATTTGAATTTATATTTAATTTGTAATAGATATATTTATTATCTACCGTTGTAAAATCGAATCGGAAAATTCAATAGTTAATCTTATATTTTGACATGCCAAATTTTTAAAAATTTATTCGACTAATTAATAAATTTATAATTACCACTTTCGTCGTATTGTAAAATTTCTCAATCTTTATGAAATAAAATATTAGTCATTCGATTATAGTTTAATTCTCTAAAAGGATAAACCACGTGGCGGTCTTAGGAAAACGAGTCGTTACAGAGTGGTATCAGAGCAAAATTATTTGTAATAATAATTTGTTTATAAATTGTGAAGTATTTGGGGGTAGAATTCTCTATAGGAAAAATTGCGTGGCGGCCTTGGGAAGCCAGGTCATATCAAAAGCCCCTTCAGTTAGATATGCTAGCTCAAATCTCAAGACCTCTTTTTTTTTTTAAAAAAATCAAAGGCATCAATGCCTTTGAGAACTGCGACCCCCCAAGCTTCGCAGAGCATGCCTATGTCCTTTTCTTTCCCCATTAATGCCAATTCATTCGATCATACTAGAAACCCTAATCCCTCTCAACCCCCTTTCTTCATCATCTCCATCATTTGTTAACACCTTTGACACTATCTCCCATCACCCTCTTTAAACAAGCCTTCCCCTTCTACCATTAATCTTCGACCCTCTTATGGAAAATCCAATGATTTTTCTCCTAAGAAAGAATGTTTTCTCCATGTTCTTCAAACAGTCAGAGGAAGTCATTCAGAGAGTAGATATCTTCTAGATGTTGGAAACCCTTCGAGTGGCGGTGACCATAATGGAGGAACCCTATCGACAACCTTACCTGGAAATATTCATGGAGCCAGTGAAGAACTGGGCAGAGGGGAAAAAGATATGCAAATTGTTGCTGGGATTAAGAGAGACGAAGTTGCTTCCAAACCTTCCCAGTAAGTTATCAATGAAAATTCTTTCATGGAATTGTCGTGGGCCAAGGAATGCCAATTTTCATAATGTCTTCAGAGAATTAATTAGAAACCATAACCGTGATATGGCTATTTTCATGGAAACTACGGTGGAAATATGTGCTTTGTGGGATTTTTTAATAATTTGGGGATTTTCGCCTTCACCCATATGGACCCCCTTAGGAAAGCTGGGGAATTTGACTGCTTTGGACGCCGGAGTGCATTTCTGTGTAACAAATTGCCACTTCCAATCAAGCAATCCATACAACGGTGAAAAGAACAAACTATGAAGAATAGATCATTTCGGCTATTTATACGAGCCCCAATCTTTGTTAGATAAATGTCCTCTGGGATGATATTCTCCAGGTCTCCCATAATAGTAATGCTCCTTGGATGGCGGTGAGGAACTTCAAGAAGTTACATCTCAAGCTGAGAAGTCTACGACTTGTGACACTTCAGATCTGGCTAGAATAAAAAAAAATAAAAAAATCAATGAGGCTAAAGATAACGGCGGATTGATGGATCTTTGATCTAATGGCCCTAGATTAACCTAGATGAGCACCAACAAGAATGGTATCCAGATCGGGAAATGCCTTGATAGGAATTTAGCCAATGAGGAGTGGTGCAATACATTTACTAAGGCTACGGTGGAATCTTAACCTCGTATTTATTCTGACCATTCTCCCGTCTTAATTTATCTTACTAGTTTTAGGAATACTACTAGAAACAAGTTGTTTTGCTTTGAAGCCATGTTATAACCTTTCAAAGAAGAAGAAAATATAAAATTATTGCTCCAAGAGATGGTAATAACTAGATTAAAGAGCCTGATGCTCTCAAATATCATATAAACCAATATTTTAGTAATTTGTTTGCCAATGATAACCATGGCCCTAATAGAGGGATTCCTCCTAATAACGACCCGAAAATTGTGTGTGAGGATCACCCTAATCTTATAGAAATTAATACCTTTCGTGAAATCTGGGATACCCTTAAAGCCATGGAGGATTTTAAAGCGCCTGCACCTGATGGGTATCAAGCGATCTTTTTTAAGAAAAATTGGGGAGTTATTGGACCAAACATCTGTAGTTTTATAACTAACTGCTTCACCTTTTGGAGGATGCCTAAGATCCATAACAAAGCCTACTTAGCTCTTATTCCTAAAATTGAGAATCTTGATAATATTAGTCTATTTCGACCTATAAGTCTATGTAATACCTCTTATAAACTTGTTAGTAACCAGAGTAGTTTCATTCTAGGGAGGTTGACCATGGACAATATTATTATTACACAAGAAATCCTTCACTCCCTTAGAAGATCCAAAAGTAACGTCAGTAGTATGATAATTAAAATTGATTTAGAAAAAGTTTATAATCGTTTAAATTGGGACTTTCTTGAAGATACCCTATTTTATTTTAACATTCCCAACCCTTGGATTAACCTCATTATGAGTTGTGTCCAACAGTCCCCACTCTTGGTTCTATGGAATGGTGAGGCCTTAGACCATTTTAATCTATCTGGGGGTCTAAGGCAGGCAGACCCCCTATCCCCCTACCTTTCCGTCCTTTATATGGAAAAACTTTTCCATTTAATTACTGAAATGGAATCAGGGGCTAAATGGAAGGGTATCCGTGCTGGAAATAAAGCCCCCTCGATTACCCATTTATTCTTTGCGGACGACCTTATGTTGTTCTTCAATACTGATGATAAAACCCTCTCATCAATTCTTGAAGTTTTGGAGAAATTCATGAAAGCTTCTGGACAAAAAATAAATTATAAGAAATCTAACTTGTTTATCTCCCCTCATGTTAAGAGATTGGATGCTCAAAATCTAAGTAGGAAGTTGGGCATCACCTTAACTGAGGATTTAGGTATGTACCTTAGAGCTCCCCTTATCCATGGTAGGAACTCTAAAAGGCACTATAACTATATCCTAGAGAAAATTCAAAAAAGACTTTTCAACTGAAAAGCCAAAACTCTCTCTCTTGCGGGTAGAACAGTCCTGATTAAAACAATCATTGTTGTGATTCCTTTCTACTCAATGCAAGCTGCCCCCCTCCCTTTACAATTTTGTGATGAACTGGATAAAATAAATAGGATAATCTTTTGGGGAGAAATCTAGTCGAAAAAAAAATACCATTTAATTAACTGGGAAATTGTTTGCAATTCAAATGAGGAAATAGGCCTGGGGCTAAGGAGAAATAGATTAAATAATAAGGCTTTCCTCTCAAAACTTGCTTAGAATTTGGCTACGAGCAAGGATAATCTTTGGACACAAATCATTCAAGCCAAATATAACATTGATTGAAGTCCCAACTCTTGGATAAGGAGACCTAGTAATTCCTTTTTCTAGAAAGGTATTATCTCTATCAAAACTAACTTTATTGATAATATTAGATGGGGAGATGGAGATGGCACTAGAATTAGACTATGGATTGGCTAGTGGTACGATCAGTGCCCCCTTGGGAACCAGGATACGCAAAACTTATACAATCTTACGACTCGATTGGTTGGATGGAATGGAATGAAGGTAGAATAGAATGGAAGAAGTAATGGAATGAAATAAAGAATGAAATAGAATTGTTAATAGAATCACTATTTCATTCTCTTGTTTGGTTGGTATGGAATGAGAGAAGGAATGAAATAGTGAAATATGGTTAAATTTCCATTATACCCTTATGAAATTATTATTTCATTCTCTTATTTGGTTGGTATAAAATGAGTGAAGGAATATAATGAAATATAATAAAATTTTCATTATACCCTTATAATAAAATTTTATTTTATTTCATTATTCCATTCATTCTCTCATTTTATTATATTTCACTATTTCATTTAATTTTAAGTTTATGTTCGCTAATTTCTATTTCTGTTCTCAATTTTCAGTTTCTATTCTCTAATTTTCTATTTTTGTTCTCAATTTTCAATTTATGTTCTCAATTTTTTGTTTTTGTTCTCAATTTTTTGTTCGAGTTCTCAATTTTCAGTTTTTGTTCTCAATTTTTAGTTTTCGTTCTCAATTTTTTGTTCTTTAATCTTCTATTTTTGTTCTCAATTTTCAGTTTATATTCTCAATTTTCTGTTTCTGTTCTCAATTTTTATTTTTTATTCTCAATTTTCTGTTTCTGTTCTCAATTTTTTGTTTCTGTTCTCAATTTTCTATTATCTAATTTTATATTTTTGTTCTCAATTTTCAGTTTCCGTTCTGAATTTTCTGTTATCTAATTTTCTATTTTTGTTCTGAATTTTCTGTTCTCTAATTTTCTATTTCTGTTTAAATATTTAGTTTATGTTCTCAATTTTCATTTTTTATTCTCAATTTTCAGTTTCCGTTCTCCATTTTCTGTTATCTAATTTTATGTTTTTGTTCTCAATTTTCAGTTCATGTTCTCAATTTTCTGTTTCTGTTCTCAATTTTCTTTTTCTATTTCCAATTTTTTGGTCTCTAATTTTTATTTATATTCTCTAATTTCTGTTTCTATTTTCAATTTCTAATTTTTGTTCTCAATTTTCAAGAACTTAATTATAAGGGCTATTATGTAATTTAGGATGTTGATTCCATTTGGTTGGAATCTCATTCCACCTCATCTCAAATGGAATCCCATTCCACCCCATTTCATTTCAATTGAATCACAAAAGTGATTCCATTGAAGAACCAAACAACAGAATAGGAATCGAGGACGGAATGCGATTCCATTCTGCCCCTGATTCCGTTCAACCAAATATGCCGTTAGAGTCTTAGACAACATAGATAATAATAGAAATTGATTCCAAATATCAATTCTCCACCTCATCAATGAAACACAAATGGAGAATATTTTGGGTTGTGACCCCCTAGATCCTTCCAAAAAAGACACTCCAATTTCGTATAAGGAGGATTCTGGAAAATTTTCTATTAAGTCTGCTTATCAATCTTTTGATCATTCTATGATGTGTACGGAGAATAAAAATTGGAATTGGATATAGGGTCTTAAACTACCACAAAAACTCCTATATCCTATGGATCTTTTTTCATAAAAAGTTGGTTACTAACCAGTTTAGGTCCCTTACAGGAGAAAATGCCACCAACATCTGCTCCAGATGCTCTGGAGGCATTGAGATTTGAGACTACGGATCATGTTTTTTGGTTGTGTCCTAAATCTACCCGTATTTGAGCTGGACTAGCTGAACCTAATATGAGCTTGAGGGGCAATAATGGAAACCTTGGGGTTTAGATGGAAAAAACTATCAAAGGGAGTATCTGTAACCCTCCTTCTTTATTTTAATTTATTGCTATTATTTGGGAAATATAGAAAGAAAGAAATCGGGATGTTATTAAGGCATTATCTTTGGACACCGCAATTATCATTCAACAAATTGCTCGACTTTCAAGTGAGCTTTTGCAAACCTTTCTTCGACTGTATCTCCTAAATAATAGATTTGTCTCAAAGCTTTCTCATTGAATCTTTCCCCCTACATGTTTCTATAGACTTAAAACGGATGGAAGTACGAGAGGGAACCCAAGAAAGGGAGGCATTGGAGGATTAATTAGAGATATTGCGGGTATCTGGATCGTGGGCTATTTTCGCCATCTAGATTCATGCACAAGCCTTGACGCGGAGCTACAAAGCCTACATACGGGTTTACACACTGCTTCGGATAGAGATATTCCAAGAACTGTTGTGGAGACGGATTCTCAGGAAACCATTTCCCTCATTATGGGAAATTGCTCGGATACTTACAAGCTCATCCCTTCGAAGGCAAACTGTAAAAGATTCTTGAGGAATAATGACTATATCCTTTAGTACACACCCAGAGAAGAAAATAGATGTGCTAAATATTTGGCTAAGAAATGAGCGGGTATCAAGATTGACCTAAAGATGTTGGAATACCACTTGGAGAACATGACAAACTTAGTTCTTGCTGAAATGGAAGAAGGGGCCATGGATTGTTGCCCTCAGTGTTTTTCTTTTCTTTCTTTCTTTCCATTTTTTTTTCCCTCTTAATGTACCAAAAAAACTAACACGAATGTCTAAAAAACTATCTATGCAATCTAATTTTTTCAGTCTCGTTTCCTTCACTTTTTTTATCCATTCATTTCTTTTGTGAGGTAGAGTAACTCCATTGATATATAGGCTATTTTGAGAAGCCTCATAGATGCAATGTGGGATTCTAACAACTACCCTCACTTGAAACTCCGCCTTACACGTAAAAAAGAAAAGACACATTCAAACAACCGAGGACAAACAAATGAAAATTTCCAAACCTAAACAAATAAACGAAATTTCCCATTCAACTTAAAATTATATGGTGTCAAGCGAGATAACTTCTTTTATATATAGAATAAGATAAAATCAAACATGAACCCTATGTGTGTGTGTGTATATATATACACACACACACTACCTCCGCTGTTACTTGTTATGTCAAATTCTACCGATAAAAAACATGATCTTGACATGTCTTTTTCAATTAAACCCAGATACGTACCAACAGAAGCATATTCTTTGTAGCACAAGCAAGCAATTGAACAAAGAAAATTGGAAAACCCAAATGAAACCACAAAATATTCCAACAAAACATCAGAAAAACTATTTCCATGGTGAGCTAGAGAGAGAAAACAGCAGCAAGGCATAAGAAAACAAAGGGGAAAATGTTGAAATAGCCAATCACAGGGCATTCTAGACTGAGTAGCCTACATTATTGCAGCCAAAAAAATGGTTGGATTGGGAAAAGGGTTAACCAGAAGCTGTCTTCTTTTGCTGAAAAATGACAGCAAAAACGGGGACGCCGACACCAATACTGAAGGCAGTGAAAACACCGAGTGTCATCTTCAGACTCTGATACTTCATCCTGTCCAAGTTGTACATGTGTTTTGCATGAAGATAAAAAGGCTCGTCATGCCCATGAGCATGTGCTCCCCCCATTCTCTTAACCCCTGTTGAATGTAGCCCTCTGTTCACTGTCACAACACAACATAAGCCTCGTAAGAAGTCCATAATTGTAGAAAAAAATTCAAAGTTATATCACGAGTGTCATGTACCGAGGACGAATGATTTCTTGATAGTTATTACCCGTGCCACATGACAACAGATAAATCTAATTTTGCAACCTTGACACCTAGGGATAGCTTACATTTGAGAACTCCAGAGCAAAGAATGGAAGAATCCATTGTTCTTATTCCCAAGTTCTAGCTATTGATTCTAGATTTTTGGGACCAAAACATTTCCAGTTGGTTCAGGAGGAGAGATTCATTTTGAAGGGTTTTTCCCAGGGAGTCCAGATTAGTAGAATACCTAGTATCCACCTTCAATTGGATTCCTTTAATCCTAGCAAGAAGGGTACACTTTCTTTTAAAAAGATTACCGGTCTCTATTCCAGTTTTTTAGGTCTTCCGTAAATTTATTAAGTTTTGTATGTAAGTCACGCATGTCTTTATCCCAGTTAGAATCAATAAGGCTGTTAAAACCTTGGTGGGTCCAGTATTATCATTGGTAAAGTTGATAACGATTCTTCTATTATTATAGAAGACGTGCTATTAGTAAATGCTTTAAAGTACAATCTTATTAGCATTGGTCAACTATGTGATAAAGGTTACATTAAATTGCCGTAAGGAGATTATTTAGATATTTAATTGCCTCATATGACTTGGTTATTTGATATCCTAGAGACAACAATATCATGATGTTAAGTTACTTTGACGCCGCCCTTTGCCGGTCGCAAGATTGAGCGAAAAAGCACAAATGGCAAGTGCCACTTTCTAGGACATGCACTAGTTACTTGATCATCCAAGAAACAAACTAGCTTTATCCACTGCCAAGGCTGAATACATGGCAGCCAGCAGTTGCTGTGCTCAAATGTTATAGATGAAACAATAATTGCTTGATTTTGGCAGTTACGTAGAAAATGTGCATATTTCACGTGACAATACGTGTTATTTGCCTCGATAAAAATCCTACACCGCACTCTCGTACAAAGCACATTAAGATTCACCATCACTTCATCAAAGATTACATCCAAAAAGGCGACATCTCTCTAGAATTCATTGACACACACAATCCGCTTGTTGATATTTTCAAAAAAATCTCTAGAGGAAGAGCGATTTTCAAAAGTAATATGGGATTTGGGTATGGCTAGGCAAGTTAATACACGCTCTAGTTAGTCTTTACATTCTTGCATAGTTGTCTGTTTGATATCTTAATATATCTTGCTTATAATGTTTACAAAATATTAAAATTTTCATTGGGGTGTTAGGAGATAAAATTGGAGTTTAAAAGTTAATTAAACTCTTGTTTAGAAATTAATTCTTAATACTTTGGTCTGTGAGATTAAAAATAATGGATGATGATGTTCATGGTTATTTCAATCCAGTGGAATTAATCATCACATCTTAAGAATCCAATATTCCATGTGTAAATCACAACCACCCACTTTTTGAGATGACAACGGGGGAGAGATGTGTGATTTGATGTTTTAGACTAATGAGATGGTTTATGCATGCATTAGTATCTCATTATTGTCTCATAATTATCTTGCTATTGATCTTGCTATATTGATCTTGAGTGTGATAAAATTTCCCATCTCAAGTTAAATTGTGTTGAAAACACCGTTCTCATAGTAAGGGGAGCGTTATGTATATATGTTGGGAAAACTATCAAATGTTTGTAATCGCCAAAAAGAGAGATTGTTAGCCCAAGGGTCTAAATCCCTATGTGGTAGTTTGATGATAACAACCCATTTGAGGTTTTGATATTTAATGTGAGTGTATGAGAACAAGTTAAGTCGGAAGCGATATCCAGAATGGAAATCAAGAACACAAGCAAGGAAATCAAGAAGCTCAAGACGGAGAAACAAAAGCAAGGAGCAAGAATGTTCTTGATGAAAATACAAGGCAAAGAAAGATGAATGAAGAATAATCAAGTGGTTGGGGAAAACAACGTACATACTTAAAGATAAGGTAAATCCATTTCCTATATGCCAATACATATTGACTCAACTAGGAAGCGCACACACATTCATATTTATGTGCCATTGAAATGTATTTATTGTATGTTTTCATCTAGTTAAATATGCTCAAAATGAGTGAAAAAGAATAAGGGGTCAATTTGGTCTACAATTGAATTAAGAAAAGAAGTAAAATTGAAAAAATGCATAGTCTAGTGACCGATCCCCTGCATCCAGTCAACCAAACTTAGCAGTAGGCTAATAGAATTCATCTCAGGACAGTCCGGTTAACCGATCAGTCCAAAAGGTTAAGAAAATGAGAATAACAAGAAATCTATCAACTGAATCAAGCAACCAATCAACCAGTCAGTTGATCGATTTGGCCAGAGGCTTGAATGACTTAGAACCTTAACAATATCAGTCGACTGAATTACGCAGAGCGGTAAGCAATTTGGTTTTAAATCCAAAATTGAACGCAAATTGTTGGCCTACCGAATTCAAACATGTACTAAACTTCAATTAGATAAATACACTTTCTATTCTAATCAGAAATTGTGAATTACAGAGCAAGATTTAGGGTCAATTATGAAATACAAAGTTTCTATTTTTTATCCCTTAAAATGTAGCTTTTATTTTAGGATCTTGTCTCCCATCAAATTCTTGCCTATGCAGGCCGAATTCGAACGTCAGAATTCAAGGGTTTTAGTCAAATTATTTATCTCTAATGTTCACAAGCTTAATTACAACAGATTACATACAAAATCAGTCCAAAATTGGTGCAACAGTCATTCACACTACTTTGTAAGACCTCAGACACACCAATTTATTTGATAAACATATACCAACCTTGTGTAAACACTGAGTAATCTATAGCGAGATAGACAGTATTGATTAACACTACCAAAATCAACAAGTATTCTTCTAAAGAGTGAGAAACCGAGAGTAAACCTTCAATGCAAAAATCTTTAATTCTTCGCGGTTATTAATTTGATTCAAGGCAAAAGATTGATC
Organism: Eucommia ulmoides; assembly: GCA_016647705.1. Classification (NCBI taxonomy): domain Eukaryota; kingdom Viridiplantae; phylum Streptophyta; class Magnoliopsida; order Garryales; family Eucommiaceae; genus Eucommia; species Eucommia ulmoides. Next base: position 26,281,481 of record CM028337.1, read on the forward strand.
AACCCCAATAATAAAAATATGTTCAAACTATAGTAAATTCCGGTGAGTCCATTCCATACTCTTGTTCTTTTTAACTGCTTATACTTCTCTAAGTTTGAAATGCGCATATTTGTGATTTCTTGATAACATATCTAGATCTGCATTACTTGTGTCTATATTCGTACATCTAGATAGATTGAATTGTTTTACAATAAACATAGCTTGTCTTACACGACTGTGATTTCATCTTGAACTTAAACGTTGGAAAACCTGAGCATTATTTATAAATCATCAAAACCTTTTCCAAAGTTTTCAACTTAAAGACTAATTCGTTATTCGTTATTATTGGCATATAGGAAACGGGAAGAACTCACACCGCTGGGGAGATCAAAGTACTCTACGAGGTATTAAATCCACTGTGTACCAATTCTAACAAGAGGCAAGGTAATTGGACTATTTTCACTAAACCTAATTGAGTTATTTTTGTGAACTTGAAAACAACCAATGCTTGAATCTTAGAATCAACTTAATCTCAATTTGGTGCTTACTTGAATAATATCTTGATTATTAATTCAGATTAGAAAAAATAGATTGATTCTACTTATCACTCATGCCTCGTAAAATTCTTTATGTGATTACTTGTACTTTTACTTGAGGTGCATGTCATTGGTAGTACACATTTGTATTGCACTTAGTGATTCAATATAGAGCGTATTGGACTATAAGTGATTGATAGGAGCACCGAATTCAAATTAGAAAGTATAGATTGATTCTACTTATCACTTTTGCCTCATTGAGAAATTTCTTTACATGATTAATTGTACTTGACGTGCATATCATTGGTAGTACACATTTGTATTGCACCGAGTGAGTCAATATAGAGTGTATTGGACTATAGGTGATTGATAAAAGCTCCGAGTTTCAAAACTCAAAACTGAATATTGAACTGTTGTTAGGCTATGGATTGTAGCTTACGGTTAGAGTAAAGAGGGACTTCACTCTAGTGTTTATTCGATTTCGTCTTGACCGGGAAAGAACATCTGAGTTAGTGGATTATAAAGCCTCAAAGGAGCTCGGGAGAGTAGATGTAGGCAAGGAGGGATCATGCCGAACTACCATAAATCTAGTGTCAAATTTCTCTATTCCTTTCTTTATTTTTTGTTTGATTATACTTAATTGTTCTCTTGTTTATTCCGCTGCACACTAGATAAGATTGATAATAATCTATAAAGTGTGAGTTTCTAAAAGAATGAAAAAAATCGAATAACTTTTTTGCCCTACCCAATTCATCCCCTCTCTTGTGTAGACTGGACCAACATGTGTAAATCTAGGGTGCAAGAGAAACACCCTAGTGGGTTGAGTTTTTGTGAGAGAATCAAAATCTAATCAGAGGAATTCTTGAGATTGATTTTTCAAGGATATTGTAAGAACAGTTTGGGTCTCACCTGTAAGAGTTCGAAATTGAGCAGATCGAACTCTCTGTGGAACTCAGGAATAGATGTAGGCAAGCAACTTGCCAAACTACTAAAAATGCGGCGTCAATTTCTCTAACACTTACTCTCTTTATTTCCACAGTATGTTTGTTTTGTTTACATTGCTTAAATTAGTCAATAGCGTCCAACCTTCAATTAGCATATAAACTATAGTTTTTTAGAGTTGGAATTTTAAGTCGCTAAATTTTCCCTACCCGATTCATCATCCCTCCCACCTTCTAGTTATTTGGGCAACAATCATGTATTTAATATTTTTTTAAGTGTAAAACAAATACTAATTCATATTCTGTTTGGGCTATAATGCTTCCTTGTCCTGCCCATCAAATACTAAGTAGATCTTGCAAAAATAGCCACTCATGAGGCAATTCCTAATTCATAGAAAAGCAATCACATCTAGGGCAGTTGAATAGAGGTATAGTAAAAGTGCAACTAGGGATACCACAAAAAACCGAACAAATGGTTAACCGCGAGAAACCGAACCTGATGGTTAGGTTTTAAAACCGACAAAATGGTTTGATTGCGGTTTTAGTTTTAAAATTAGTAACCGAAGTGGTTTTGGTTTTGGTTTTGAGTTTGGGATAGAAACCGTGAAACCGAACTACAAAACCGAATCGCGAAATTAATATTTTAGATATATTTTTATTATATATATACCCCTATTTTATATATATATATATATATATATATATATATAGTTTAACCCTAATATATATGTATGTTTTTTTATTTATTTACACTTTCATCCCTCCTATATGTATGTGTGTAAAGGGACTTAGGATTTCAATCCTGATTAGTGATTTCACCGTCGTTCTCCCATTCCTTTAATTATGGTTACTGGTTAGAAACTTTAATTATGGTTACGGGTTAAAAGCTTTAATTATGGTTATTTCGTGGTTTGATTTTGTTTTTTAGAATTTAAATTTTATATTTTAGTTATGTTTTTGTTTATATATATATATATATAAAAAAAAAAAAAAAAAAGGTCGGCGGTTTCGCGATTTTGGTTTTGTTTTTTATTTTGATTTTTATAAATTTGAAAAATCTTAAACGGTTTCGTGGTTTCGCGGTTTTGGTTTTGGTTTTGTATAAATTTAAATGGTTTAGTTTTAAAACCGTTTAAAAAAAAAACCGATGTTTTGGTTGTGGTTTTGATTTAACATATTTCTAATGGTTTTGGTTTTATATGAAATCGGACCAAAACCGAACCCTAAGTGCAACAATTATAACTATCTTTTTTCCGTAAGGGCCATACTATTGTCGCAATAGCATTTTGTACCTACTCCATCAAGGTATCATGTTACGCATGAGTACAGCATCCTACAAGGAAAGTAATCCCGAATTTGGAACGGTAAAAGAAAATCATTTCTGAAAACTTTGATCTCTTTAAAATTAAAATTACTATACAAGAACGACGACATCTTTATCCTACGTACGGTCAACTACATTAATCTGCTTGAGTCATATAGATCGTTCAAGGATCATTGCTCAGTCAACTTCAAAGCAATTGGATCATTCCTAATTGTCTCATCCCCAGTTTTCTTAAGCCTACCTCTCTCCCTTGGAGCACCTTCCACTTGAATTAAATCATAGTTCGCACCGGCATGTCCTCTAGTCTTCTATACACGTCCAATCCATCGTAAACAATTTTCTCTCATCTTTAGTAGGTGTTATTCCTAACTTCTCTCCAATGACCTCATTCCTAATGTTTGTATGATGTGTCCATCCATCTCCCCCTCTCATTATATATGTGTTTGTGTGTGCGCATCAGGATTTAATACTCTTATTTCTGAAACATATATAACAGAAATCTAGAAAAAGTTTGAGGTGCCAACAATTTCAGTGATGGTTGTTCTTATAAAAATGAATGGACAAGATTCAAAGACCAAATTTGGTGAAACATAATTTCACAGTTCGTTGGTTGTGTTTTTGGATACTCTATATTACCATTTCCCACTTTTTGCTGTATTTTAAATTTAGTTCAATTCTGAATGATAGCATGAATTATGATCTCCAATTTTTGTGCATGATGTATGAGGATTAGTGCCATTATAAAAGGGTTTTCACCAGAAAAAAATAATGCAGTAATATATCTTAATTCATTTTTCCTTTTCATAAATGATTCTTAATTTTAAAAATTTAAAAGTGAGAAAGAAAGGGGTGAAAAACAAGGAGACATAGTTATAACTTATCAGAACAGTTACTATTATGACATTTTATTCCCTTCCAAATTAATTTCATAATTTTTATCATAGTTGACAAAATCGAGTTTTAGTTCGTACAACCGCACAATTCCATGACTCAATTTAATTTAACTGCAATTCACAAATAAACCCACTAAAAGTACCGTAACCTTTTAATAATAAATTATTTGTGCATTTGAAGAGAATACGATCTAGCTTTCTCAAAGAGAGGCAGAGCAATGAATGACGTGATCACCACCCAAAAAGCCTCAAACTTGACTTTTCTTCTTTTTCATTTTCTGTTCATGCTTCATCTTCTCCTCTTTCCGTTTTTTTTTTTTTTAACTCTTTTATTTCCTTCTTCTATTGATCAGTTTTTATCCTTTTTGTAATGGGTTACTGTTTTTGTCTTATTGTGGCTTCTCCAGAGACACTATGAAGTATATAATAGTTTACATTTTGTTTAAATGTTAAAAAGGTCAAGTTAAAATATTAAGTTTAAAAACATTCGAACATTAACCGATAGAATATTTTGTTTAAAAGTAAACCTTAAAGTAATAGAATAATTTTGTTTAAAAAGTGCATACATAACAAATTTCTGTCCAAAATATACTAAATCTTTGTCATGTTATCCTCCACTTCATATTTTTGATTTAGATATATGCTTAACCCCTCTAAGAAAGAAAAAATATATATAAAGAAGTTGAAGCTTACGACCATCGATTCAATTCTCGGATACATTACCTCAAAACGGTCCGATCTAGTATCCCCATTTTGACAACCTTGATTTTTAATCATTTAATGGAATTTAGCAATGTAACTATAATGAAACAACATAGAGAACTACTAACATGCAAAACATTGATATTCATTTGGAATCTTCAACTACGTTGCTCCAAAGAAGTAGGACATTCTTTCGATTTAACTATTGTTTATTCTGTTTTCCATTTAACCGCTTGTAAGGCAAAAGTTTGTTAAATATGACCCTCAAAAAAGAGCTTTGAACTTCCAAATTAAGGTTTAAATGATCAAAATTAAACTTGAATGCCATAAGACTAAGCAGCGTGTTGTTTCCAAGCAAAAGGGACAAAAATATGAAATTATCAAACCTGCTACCATCATATTACTAATGATTTTTATGAGATTAATCTGTCTATTGGCCGCCCAAACAATTTCATTTAAATTTCAGCAAAGATGAATTTTTTTTTCCATTGCTTTCATATCGACACCATTTGGACAAATCGTGACAAAAAGCTTAACAATATTAAAAATAAATAAAAAATAAAAAATATATATATATATATATATAATTAAGTTCATAACCTGTATGAGATAAAATTTCCGCACGAAGTCAATCAATCTATGTCGTCAGAAGCTTGATTTACGCATGATAAGCAATAGAAGCATAGAGTATAACAATAAGAAAACATAGTGAACGAAGACACATTAAAACGTAAACATGGATCCTCAATGGATCTGAAGAAATCATACCACAATCGAAACAATGAAAACAAAAATCACAATCGAAACAATGAAAACAATAAAATCCGTGGAAGATGATTGACCTGATTTGGGAAGCAATGCTGGAGCAGACGTAAGCAGCTTGGAGGCGCAGGATCTCACTCCGCTGTTGAAGGCCATGGCGTGCGACTCGCTGTTGTTCCGGTTCCAGAGAAATGAGAGAATGGAGAACTCAAATCGAGGGTTAATCGCTTTTTCTCAATCACGTGATAAGCATGTGACCAAGTTGGACCATGAAATCTTCGGGGTAACTGAGAACTAGGATGGTCATGGGTCGGGCCGGACTCGGTCCGGGTTTTGACTAGGGTATTACACAAAAATGTTAGGCCCTAACCTGGCCCGGCCCTATGATCGGACCCTAATTTTATGCCCAAGCCCGGCCCTAGCCCGGTCCTATAATTTTTTTTTTTAAATTTAAAAACTAAATACTAAAATTACAAAATGACCCCTCAATTCTCTGTCTATGAGAGGAATGAAATTAGAGTTTGCTAAATTATCTAACTAAAATTAAAAATTATAAATTGACCCCTCAACTTTTTCTCTATGGATATATATATATAAAATATATATTTTTCATATTTAAAAAAAGTTTGGGCCGGGCCCGGCCGGCCCTAAACAAAAATGATCAAGCCCTAATCCAGCCCTAAAAATGAATGGGCCTTAGTCTTTAGGCCCTATCCCGGCCCATGGGCTCAAACACCAAGCCCAAACCCTAAAAAAATTGGGCCGGGCTGGGCGGGCCGATTAGGCCTCCGGGCCCATGACCATCCCTACTGAGAACTGAATATAAAGTCCAGCAATAAGCCAAAGATCAAGAAGGTACGGCCCAACACACATGAGAGGCTAAGGTTTCGTTTGGTTAGAGCAACTCCAAGGATACTAGTAGTCCTGGATAGTCAAATCAAAAAATGGTTAGTTAAATAGTAATTTGACTATCCAAATTCAAAAATAGATTCCAACCGAATTAGCCATTTATACTAGTAATTTTTCATTTATTAATTTTTATTTACCTTTTCATCCTATAAATTAATTTTATCACCAAATCTTAATTATTTTGTGTTGTTTGTTTAGACTTAAATTAGATATTTTCTTCAATGTATCATATTTTTGTTTGTTTGTATAATGCAATAAATAGAACCATAAGAAGATTCGTATAATAAGAATTATCAAATTGAGAGTCCATCTACAAAAATTGAGAATAATAATATGAGTAAAAATGATATTAAAAAAGAATTAAGTAATAAATTCTTTAACTAATTAAAAATCCATTAACTAATTAAAACCCATCTACTAATTAAAACCAATTTACTAATTAAAAATCAATTAAAACCCATTCACTAATTAGAGCCCTACTAATTAAAAACCCAACCCATCTACTAATTAAAACAACCCAACCAAAGTCCACTCTCACTAAACTAAAAGCCCTAGCATAAACTCACGCTTGCTAGAGGAGAAGAGCCATCGCAAAGAGAAGACAGAAGCAAAGAGAAAGACTGATCGCAGAGAGCGGAGGTTTGGTCGCAGCTCAAGAAATCGGAGATGGAAGGAGAATCGGACCGTCGCAACTCAAGGAAATAGAGAATCGAACCTTCACACTTCTCAGATCTTAAATGAAGAATGAAGAATAAAGAATAAGGTGATTTCTTCTCTCTAATATTCTCAAGTTTTATAATTGATTTTTGAAATCCATTGTTTGAAATATTTGTACAACGTCTATATTTTTTACCGTTGAAAGCTAACGGTAATTAGTAACCGGGAAATTTATTTTGGCTATTGAAAAAACCTAGCCAAATTTGGCTTTTGTTAAGGGCTCTAGCCATTTTGGCTATTCAAATGGTTATCCCATTGGAGTTGTGTTTTTTCAGTTTGGTTACCCATTTGGCTATCCCCTTGGAGTTGCTTTTAGGTGGGAAAAAAAAAAAAAGATGAATAAAAAAATTATTAAAAAAAAAAAGGCCAGAAAATAAAAAGTTTTTGGTTACAGGGAAAAATGAAATAGAAAGAAAAAAAAAGTTTGAAAAAATACATTACCCTCATTTTTTTTCTTCTAATTTTTTTCTGGTATCCGAAAAATCACAAAATTCATTTCATTGTAGAAATCATTATTATCTTTCAATTAAAATTGATTTCAACCCAAAATAATACCTACAACTTCAATAAAGTCTATTATGACTGTTGATCCTAAGATTTTGATGAACAAATAAATGTTGATGTTTTGGTGGAATTAATATTTTAATTGAGTGTTTCAGTGATTTAAAGTTCCAGTGATAAAGATGCAAATTAAATGGAAGTTAAACGATGATGTTGAAGATATTAAAGAATTAAGAGTTTGAAGAAATTAGAGAAAACAACACAAGTAAATTTCAACTCTTAATATCACAATTAGGAACACACACGTTGCATAAAAAGTTTTTATCGTTTATGTTTTTTGATTAAGTGAAATTATTTGCTCCTATGTGATTTGAAAAAAAAATGAATTTAAATGACTAAAATGGAATAGAAGAATATTAGTGGAGCTAATTTAGATGAGAAAATGGTTTAAGGGGCGATAACATAAAAAGAATAAGTTAAAAAACGAGTTCAGAGCAGAGATCCAGAAGATGGAAGTTGACTGATAAGTCGACCAGACAAAGAAGCTTAAAGATCTTGTATCTCTAAGTCGACCGACAGGTCAATTGACCAAGGAAGATGAACTCTCTGAAACTACAAGTCGACCGATAGGTCAACCGGTAAAAGCAAGATGAACGCTCAGAATCAAGCAGTCGACCGACAGGTCGACCGATGAACTTCATTAGCTACAACCTAAATCTGGTAGTGGACTGGGCAGTCAACCTGAGGCGCTGTTTCAGGATTATGTTTTATCCGAGATTATATCCAAAAGTAGCTGTTTTTTGTTGGGATTTGAGAGAGATTACGAGGATATTTTCTATATTTAAGATATGGTTCATATATTGATTAAATCATATTAATATGGTTTATTAAATATTAATGTTTCTCAATTTAGTATTTGAAATAGATTATATTCTTATTAATTGAGATTGAGAAATACTTTGGGGGTTTAATTGAGATATTTGAAAGTTGTTATTAAATGAATTGAACTAAAATGAAGCTATTATGATATAAGAGGTCTTTATGTACTATTAATTGTCATGACACATGTAAACTAGCCGTTAGAAGGCTGATTTCACACTCTTTTAAATAGACCTATGAATTTCATATATCATAAAGCAGAAAACAAGAGAAAAATCATATCATATCATTTGTGAGTTAAGTTTATGTCAAACAAGGACGAATCCAAAATGAAATGGATACCGAAGAAAATTGTTGAAATGTCTTGTGCAGAATTACAAAATGTCGGAAGTGGACCTAAAGGAACAGTTAAAGAGTTTATATCAAAGCTAAAACATGAAGTCACCAAAGATCCACAAGCGACGTGTGCAAAGCGAAAAGATGCACTAAAAACAAGAGGTGAAATTGTAAAAGGTGATAGGTTGAAAATACTTATCTACTTCTAAGCCGAATTTGCCAGTTTTCGAGTGTTTTGTTAATGTTTTAATTGCATTTTAGTTGTTTTTATGTAAATCAGGTGTAAGGATGTAAACAAGTAACAAACAAGTGAATCGGTAGGAAAACGGTGAAGAAAAGTAGAAAAACACAAGGGATCAAGACAACAGTCCCACCGCCTAGGCGGTGAGATTACTGGAAGTACTGAAAAATGAACAAGTCCCTACCGCCTAGGCGGTGAAATGGCAGAGAGTTTGGGTGTTGTTCCGTCGCCTAGGCGATAAGCAAACTGACTTACCCACCACCTAGGTGGTCAGCTCTGCACAGACAAAAAGATATTTTTAGATATTTTTTAAACCTTGAGCCTATAAATACTTCTCCCCCACTTGTGAAAAATGTTGTTGAACGTTCCTAACCTTAGGATAGTGTTCTTTAGCCATTCTTGAGAGCAAGAAGAGGAGGTTTATCATTTGACAAAACGAAGCATTTGCAGACCAATCTTTAGCGACAGTGGACTATTCCACTCTCAGATTTGATCGTTCTTTTTTTTTTTTTTTTTTTTTATCTTTGTAATTACTTTTCCATATCTAATGATGTTGAATCACTCTTGTTTTGTATATTATATGGTTAAGATCATGTAGTTTAGACAAATATTATCTAGGTGTTGTTGTAAGTCATGTAAATACTAGTTTGATTGAATATACGTTACGTTAATGGTTGTTTGTCTCAATCTAATTGTGTTTATCGTTATTCTTGATATTATGTTAGTTTAGATAATTAGAAAATACGGGGTTTGACACTTGGGAGAGGTAACTCCGGATTCGGACTAGAGTAAATACAACGCGACGATCCAATAACCAAGGAGGGAGTTGGAGAGTGTGCAATCCATTACGTTGGTTCACGACTCATGTCACTATGTGTTCGAAACGACGTTCGAGAGGGACTTCGGTGTCAACACGAAGTCATATATTCATTCGCTTTACACTCGGAAGAGAGAGTGAGTGAGTTATAGATACAGAGATTATCGGATAGGATAAATACCGTTATAGCTAACTAAACAAAGTCAAATATGTATTACGTGAAAGAAATTAATACCTAGGTAATCAATATAGTTATAACTAACCCAATAGTTGTAATTTATCTTTGTTGTTAATTAAAATACAAACAATTCTTGAAAGGTCGAGATAATATGAGACTATGCAAATTACAGTATTCAACTGAATTACACTATCCACAGTGGAACGATATCCGATCTCACGATCCATCTATACTAAAACTTGACCTCATGCGCTTGCGAGTAAAGTCAATATGCGAGCGATTAAATTCTCAACGTCCATAAGGAACCACAAGAGATATGTGCTAAAAAAAAAAGCTGTACAAAAGCCAAGATTGGATATCACTAGAAAACCACAAGTGATACGTGCAAAAAGAATCATCAATGAGTCAAATGACAAAAATCAAAAGAAGAAAGAATACGATCAAGCCAAGAACAATTGCGCACCTAAATTAATTATAAGCTCAAATGAAGTAAAAAGTAAAGTCACCTCGAAAGATAGAAAAGGTACTCCTAACCCTCCGCATTTTAAATTTATTAAATTTGTTAAAGAGGGAGAGTATCGACCTACCAAATAGGTAAGTTGGTAATTGTACCTATTCTAAATGATGCGTTCTCTTGTTATCTTAGAAATATTCTATGGTGATTATGAAAATCACATTTGTTAGGGGGTATTTATATGTTTTTTATAATGTGCTTATATACTTACATGTTATTGAGATTTAGAAATTGAATTGAGCTAAGTTTTTTTTAATCTTGATTTATTAACATACATAATATTTTAATTGAGGTAAATTAAATGATAAAAAATGATTTATTCGATTTGAATTGTTCAGGATCATGATTGTATGCTTACAATGATATATTTGTATGAATTAAATATCTGGCTATATACATGGTAATAGGTCATTTTTATATATCTCATATCCTTGGTTTTTTAAATGATTATTATTGTGTAAGGGATTGAACATGTTACGAGATAACATCTTTAATATGCATGTTATTGATTGAGATATGATTCATGTTCTTGAGCGTTAATGGTTATGTGTTAATGAGAAGCATGTTACTTGAGAAGACTCGATCTGAATTGATTGATTTATAGAATTAAGATTGCTTGAAATTGATTAGTGATCATACATGTTGATGAGAATAATTGATAAATATATTTACTTGACTTCTATTAATAATCTTCTTCCAAGCATATTCCAAAAAGTTTCAGGTTATAAGATTAAATATTTATACCGAAACTCAAAGTTGAGTCAAGAATAAGAACGAGATTGATTCATGGAGATATTTGATTACAATTGAATCTTCATTCAATTAAGTGGTAAAATAATCTTATTCTTGTATTATTATGAGAGAAATTGAAGTATTATGTTTTGATTATATGCCCATACTATATGAGATTCTCTAAAAGTCATGCTTAAAATATGCAAAATATCTTGTATAAATTCATGACTTGTTTATCCTTGAGTTATTTGCACAACCTCTAAATATATATAGCATGAGTTATTCGTTAATGATTATTATTGAAAAATAGAGCTGATTTTTTTTATGAAATAAGTATGCATTATATTGATAAGCTTCATAAACTATCATTGAAAGATGTTTCATGCATTTGTGCTTAAAAGTTAATTTCTTAAAATGAGTTTTGATTTTTAAAGTTGAATTTATAACTTGATTCAATGTGCTTTTAAAAAGAGTTATATATATATATATATATATATATATATATATATATATCAGGATTTAATTACTTTAAGTTTACTCTTTCAAGTATATTATATGATTGCCTAGAGTAATGATTATGTGTGGTTCTTTCCCCTCCCTAAATTTTATTTTTGCAGATGACAAAGAGAGAGAAATTAGTGATATTTTATTTAAAGGGAAGTATTTTCAAAATTGTGCTTTAGTTGAGTATTTTTAATTTGTGCAAAAGAGGAGAAATTAATGATGTTTTATTAAGGAGGAGAATTTTTAAAATTGTGTTAATTGAGTATTTTTAATTTGTGCATTATTGAAATCTTTATTATGATGTTTTAACGATTTAAAGAACCCGTTCTCATATTCAGGGGGAGTGTGGTTATATTTTTATTTTAAAGAAAACGTTAAAGTTAATTGTCATCATAAAAAATGGGGAGATGGTTGATCCTAAGATTTTGATGAACAATTAAGTGTTGATATTTTGGTGGAACTAATGTTTTAATTGAGTATTTCAGTGATTTAAAGTTCTAGTGATGAAGATGCAAATTAAATGGATGCTAAACGATGATGTTGAAAATATTAAAGAATTAAGAGTTTGAAGAAATTAGGAAAAACAACCTAAGTAAATTTCAACTCTTAATATTCCAATTAGGAACACACACATTGCACGAAAGATTTTTATCATTTATGTTTTTTGATTAAGTGAAATTATTTGCTCTTATGTGATTTGAAAAAAAAATTATTTTAAATGACTAAAATGGAATAGAAGAATATTAGTGGAGCTAATTTAGAAGAAAAAATGGTTTAAGGGACGATAACGTAAAAGAATAAGATAAAAAACGAGTTCAGAGCAGAGATCCAGAAGATGGCATTCGATTGATAAGTCGACCAGACAAAGAAGCTGAAAGATCCTGTATCTCTAAGTCAACCGATAGGTCGACTGACCAAGGAAGCTGAACTCTCTGAAACTATAAGTCAACCGATAGGTCGATCGGTGAAAGCAAGACGAACTCTCTGAATCAAGCAGTCAACCGACAAGTCGACCGATGAACTTCATTGGCTACAACCTGAATCTGGCAGTCGACTAAGCAGTCGACCTGAGGCGCTGTTTTAGGATTCTGTTCTATCCGAGATTATATCCAAAAGTAGCTGTTTTTTGTTGGGATTTGAGAGAGATTTCGGGGTTATTTTCTATATTTAATATATGGTTCATATATTAATTAAATCTTATTAATATGGTTCATTAAATATTAATGTTTCTCAATTTAGTATTTGAAATAGATTCTATTCTTATTAATTGAGATTGAGAAATACTTTGGGGGTTTAATTGGGAGATTTGAAAGTTGTTATCAAATTAATTGAACTAAAATGAGGCTATTGTGATATAAGGGGTCTATATGTGCTATTAATTGTCATGACACATGTAAACTAGCTGTTAAAAAGCTGATTTCACACTCCTTTAAATGGACCTATGAATTTTATATATCATAAAGCAGAAAACAAGAGAAAAATCATATCATATCATTTGTGAACTATTATAAGAGTCATCATTCTGAGATATTGTGAGCTTTTCTGAGAGACGATCTTGAAGATCATTTGCTGTTAATTTTTGTTGTTACCGGATTTAAAGTTACATCGTTCTAATAATTCTTTCTGTGGATTCTGGGTGAGTTCTTTCCAATTATATTCTTTCATTGCATTATTTGATTATTGTTTGGAAATTGATCTTAGAAATTATTTTTTATTTTTGAAGAAAATATTTTTACAAACAATTTCTTGAATCTGATTACGTTATCATATTTGCTACCCATATCTTTTTAATATCAAAATTTTCTATCTCACATTTTTCTATCACTAGACTTGGGATGTTAATTGAGCTATTATTTATCTGAGATAATAGAAGTTCCGAGTGAGATTTTTCTACTTATCATTTTGTATTGGTGAGTAGTGTAACGGGTTAAATACTCTTGGGGGTATTTAATCAAGGGTGGCTAGGTTTCAATATCTTCTTGTAAAGAGATTGCGGTAATGATTCTTCCTGAATAAAATTGCATTTTGAGTGATTTTTGTAACGGTTCAATTTTTACTGGGTAAAAGAATATTTGGAGTGTTGTGTGAGGTTTTGATTCTTGAGCCTTAGTGATAAAAAAAAAAAAGGTTAATCTTTAGCCTGTAAAAAGATAAGTTATTCTTGAGCCTGTAAAAAGTAGAGGTTATTCCTGAGTCTTTGAAAAGGATATTGTAAAGATTGATTCTGAGCGTGTAAAAGAATCGGTATGCAGGTTTGGTTCCTACTTTTAAAGGGATCTTGATTTTAATGGGTGCGACCTCCGTGGAGCTCGGAGGACTGGATTAGCCAAGAGTAATTTGATGAACCAGAATAAATTTTTTATGTGCTTCTATATTTACTTTTCTATTTTTGTTGTTTAAGTGTGCACCTAGTTGATTACTTAATTCCGTTGTGTTATAAAGATAATAATTAATTTATGCTTAAAATTAATTATTTGATTTATTCAAGTTTTATTCTGATAAGTTTTTTAATTACCCAATTCAGCCCCCTCTTGGATATTCTACTGAGTCAACAATGACTCTTCGAGCAATAGATGGATCATGGGAAATAGTAACGAAATTACCGTCACTGTGTTATTTATCTACCCATTTACTTCACCACTTCACAAATTTACCATGACTTTTAAGATTTTATTTTATTTCACCATTATATCCCATCTACCTATTCACTTCACCATGATTCTATTCACTTCACCATGATTTTTGAATATATATATATATATATATATATATATATATATATATATATATATATATATATTATGGGAAACTTAATATATAGACGCTAAGAGATATAAAAATGATAATATACACCCTCAACCCACAGAATAAATTATTTAGTCCTCATAGATTAATTAGAAAAAAATCTCTAACATTTGCCCGCTGTTAATGTTATATTTACAACCCAGTGCCATTGAGTGTTCTGCAAATGTCCATCATTTATGGGAAGTGACAATTTCCAAATATATCAAATCCAGTCATTGATTGAGATTTATGCACAAAATTTGAGCAAAAAACATCAAATTAATATTCACAAAATTCTCTTCCTAATGATACAAAATTTGATTTTTTTTGACAAAAATTGAAAATTGGTGAATGTTCATATTAATGTCAGACAGTTAGTGAAAATAGCCGCCGGTTGTCTTCCTAAATTAACGCAGGCACTCACCCACTACTAATTCAACCTATTATCATTTTTTAATAATTTACATAAAATGTCATTCTATAAAATATAGCGAGATTGAATATTCACATTTTTATTTTGATATTTTGAAATATATAGTACATGTTTATAGACTGATCATATTGTTATGAGCGTTTACCAAACTACAATGAACATTTGCCAAAAAACACCTCGATATAATCATTTACAAAACAACAACAAAATCAACAGCAGAACATCCATAATGAATAAACGAACTCCACCAAAATGAACAAAGACAAAATAAATATGATATGAACGTTCACCAAACCCAAGCAAAACATTCACACAAAAATACTGCATAAATATTCACAAAGAACAAAACAAAATAATTTTGAACAAATCACAACAAATTGCGCCGAATAAAAAAAAACATTCGCAAATGAATAAATAACAAACTCCACAAAAATCAACAAAAGATTCATATGAATATTCACATATCTGAATGCGAATTTGAAAATAGAACAGTATAAAATTCGCATCAGCATTCACGACGATCTGAATATTTAGATGAAAAAAATAATCAACTCAAAAATTCACAGATCTGAAAAACGTTCAAAATGTTAATTGCACAGATCTAAAAATTTCCAGAAATGGAAATTTTCAGATATGAGAGAAAGAGATGGACAAGTAGATTTGGATGAATGTTGTGCAAGAACGTTGTGGACGACAACGGTAGATGAGCCAATCTAACCGACAAAATGGACGAACATGGTGGACGACGCTATGGATGATGGTGGTAGACGATGCTGTGGACAGCGGTGGTAGACGAGATGGCAGTGGACGAGCAATTGCAAAGTAGAAGTGACGGCGATGGACGAAACAGCGGTGATGATACGTTGTGGATGGCGATAGACAAAACATCGGTGATACAAAGCTATCGACGACGGCTACTGTAGGTTGAGAGGGAGAGATGCACTGAAATGACTATGGAGAGATAGAGAGTACTGTAGATTGAGAGGGAGAGAGCACTCAAAATGAAACACAGAGAGAGAAAGAGAGAGAGAGAGACCATGTATGATAGAGATTAGGGTTTGGGTTTTTAGATATGAGGACATATTTGTCCATTCATTATTTTTTTAACTACCAAAGGATTAAATAATAATAGAATGATTAAATAATAACATTTTTGCTTCAAAGGTTCTTTGAGGGGAGAGAGAGAGAAATTTGGGTTAAACATTAAAAAAATCTTTTTTTTATTTGTTAGGAATTTACATATATTGTATTCAACTTGAATGGTAATTGCCGTAAGAGTTGTTTAATCTTTAACCCTCAGTTAAGAGTTAGGTTAGTTGATAATCCAAACAAACAGTCATGTTTGTCGGTCATCCAAGCCATACGATTGATTAAGTTTTTGGTCGTTGACAGTTAGATAATCAAACGAGATGGACGAAGATACCCCCGTAAATTTCACGGATGTGCTGAAGAAAGGAATTTCAGTTATGGTAAGTTTGTTTTTTCATTTAGGTAGTTACCATTTATGTGCATGTAATTTCTTGCAGGAGATTCATTCATTTGTTAAACCACAATTTTTGGATCGAGACGGCGGGAGAGAGTGGCGAAGTTGATATCGAAGGGTTAGAGAGAGAAGCAGAGGCTATAGCGCCGTCAGAAAATTGAATCAAGTAATACTGGTTAGTATGAAATTGTTCAAGTTTTGCAAAATTTCTGAATTGATTTCGAATCAATAAACAAGTTTATTAATGGATTTTTGAGTACGAAAACATAAATGTGCATCTTATTTTAACGAGTTTTGTGTTTACAACGGAATGTACGTTGACATTCATTTGTAGTAGGTAAAAGAGGTTTTTGGATAGCTTGACATTTTACGTTAACATACACATAATTGGGAGTTAATTTTTTAGCTCTAGTTCGTATATTGGAACCAGGTTAAGGTACAGGGGGCATGCTCATCATATGCGTTAAAATTAACTTGACAAATTTAATGGTTTATTTACTATTATTGTGATTAAGTTAACATCCATCGTTATAAGCTTGTTAACATACATGTAAAATGACATACCCCATGTTATTTAGTTATACGCTTAAAACATTAATGTTTTGAGATATGTCAGTTAACATTTACGTTTCATTAATTAGTATTTTTTGCAATGGTCGATAGATATGTGTACATTTCATTACCTCGCTTGTGTTTGTTTTTGTATGATTGTACTTGTAAGATGCACAATTTTTTAGTTGTTTTGCAGAAGCATATTAAAGACATGACCACGCACGTAATGCTGATTTGTAAGTATGATTGCTATTCTTTGGGGGTAAAAGTTGATGATTTCACATACGAGGTTTTAATACAAAAGTTGGTAGCGAGGTGGGACACTTTGAGATTTGACACATTCGAGCTGCAACCATTCTAGGGCATGAATTGTGATTGATTTCATGTCAGGATGACTTAGAAGTGGTTGTTTGCCTTGCATACACTATGAAACTAGATTATGTTGAGGTAGATATTAAGATATGTGGTAGTGGTACTGGATTATGTGGTGGAGGAAACAATATGTTAATTGAATATCGATGTGGGCGAGACGACAGAGGAGATACAGATTTAGAGGAAGATTTGTTGCCAACATTTTGTTCTCTACAGCAGAAAGCATTGTTGTCTGACCACTAGGCTGATAGTATTGAAGAAGTAGGACAAAGATTTAGGGGTGGGACTATCGAATTTAGGGAAACATTAAGGAAATATATTCTCCAATTAGGTCTTAGTTTTAATTAAAAAAAAAATGACAAAGAGAGAGTAACTGCCGAATGCTCACTTAAAGAGAAAATGGGCTGTGTGAGGAGAGTGCATGGGAGAGTGGATAGGAATGAGTTTTTATATTTTGGGAGCTAGAAAACATACATAAATTCGGTACTGTCTTTAGAACGAACAAGAATGAGAACATGAATTCTAGTGTTGTGAAATCTTGTTTGGTAGATTTGGTTCAGAACACTCGGCTACTAGGCTGATTGATGTTGTACATACATTTAAGAATGATTATGGCATTGAGATCTCATACCTCATTGCGTGGAATGGCGTTGAGAAAGCACGAGATGAACTGCATGGCGATCACAAGGCCTCTTATGATCAGTTGTGTTGGTATACAGATGCGTGCATATGAACAAACCCAGGGAGTCAGGCACTGGAATATGATAAAGAAACTAGGTAATTTCAAAGACTGTTTGTTGTCTTTAATGCAACAATCCATGGCTTCAATAATTGTCAGCTAATGTTATTTCTCGATGGTACCTTACTTGGAAGTAGATATAAGGGATGCCTGCTGGCAGCAAATGTGAATGATGGAAACAATGGTAAGATATTTTCTTTTAAATTAATTTCAATGTTAATGTTAACGGTGAAAATACATTTTGTTACATGGATGTTATTAGTTGCGTAAAAATTTTGATTTTTAACCTACATTTTTTATAGGATTATTCTCGATTGTTTTTGCTGTTGTTAACGTTGAGAACGGTAACAATTGATTTTGGTTTGTAGGTCACTTGTCTAAAATTGTGTCACGTGAACGGGTGTTGAGTTTTATATCAGATCGTCAAAGTGGTATCCTCAAAGATGTTCGTAAAATGTTCCCGAATTGTTTTCATTCCTTTTGTTTGAATCATTTGAAGAATAACCTAAGGGATAAACTAGTTGGGATGAAACAACGTTTCAAAGAGAAACTGAGTTACAAATATTGTTGTATGGCATATGCTACAACAATGGAGAAGTATAATTTGTACCTGAATGATTTGAAGATAGAAGGTAATAGTCGAGCAGAAAATTTCCTTCAAGATATGTCGCCTAAAAACTTTTGCAACATGTGCTTTAGAGGTAAAAAGTATGGTGAGATGTCTTCAAATTTAGCTGAGTCGTTTAATGCATGGATTTGTGAATATCGCCATTTTCCCTTCATATTAATGGTTGACAAGATTAGGTACAAACTAATGACTCATATGCCTGGACGGTCGGAATCATTGTCAATGACATATGTGCTATGTCCGATTCGTGCGGAAATGATAGGACAATGATTAGGGATGGACGTACATGGAATGTTGTGGAATGCGCCAAAAATGTTTTTGAAGTGTATTGAAACCCTTCTGTGATGGTAGATATAGACAAGAGAAATTGTACGTGTTTCAATTGGCAAGGTAATGGATTCCCTTGTATGCATGCGTGACGACTATACAACATGGGATGAATCTAAAATTGTGACTATTCCTCAAATTACGAAACGACAGCTTGGTTGGCCCAGGAAAAAGCATATACCATTAAAATGAGAGATTGCTGAGATAAGATATGAAAGATGTAACAAATTCAAACACCACAACCGCAAGTCATGCACTGCTGTAATTTGAATTGTATCATCATTTTTGTCACTAATTTGTTGTCAAATAGTTGATACGTATATATTCACTCATTTTTTAGACATATATTTTTTAGTATTTGAAAATTGACGAATTTTATGATTGAATGCCATTTTTAAATTTTTTTGTGTAGTTTCAGTTTGACAGGACCTTTTTTTTTTTTTTTGTAGTATATGATATGATTTTATTTTCGGTCAAATTTGAATCGTGATCTAGTTGGATGGTGTGGCTTAATTTGGTATTAGTGAACAAAATGGGGAGGGGAGACCGTTAATATTCATGCCCCCCTCCCTCCCTCCCCAAAAAAAAAAAAATGATTTCTCAATCGGCATTTTTGTGATATGGTTTGCTTTTGATCAGAGATTCTGCAGGGATTTACATAAAGTATTATTGTCGGTAATAATGGTTAGGGCATGATCATCAATATTAATCGTTTTTTCTTTTTCTTTTTTTAATATTTATTTGTTGTGGGTTCTATAGTTAGTCTATGTAGAGTGTTGCATGCAGTATAGGGTTGTGAGAAAAGATGTCGAGCAATGATTTTAATGTTTTCAAAGAGGACATGCAAAAATGGAAAGAATGGGTAACGAATGTGTATAGCATTGTTGAAGAAATGAAGTGTCAAATCAGGAACGCCTGGTGGATGTTCTACAACACGATTGAAGAGAATAAATATCTAAATAATGAAAACGATCATCTGCGTGAACGGGGTGCATCCCTTGAAATCGAAGTGGAGATGTTGCATCTAGAGAAATTGAACCTGGTAATTTGGGTCCTCTTAAAAACGAATCTTCTGTGAATATGAACTGATAGATCGTTAGTGGTGGAGTTCAGTTTTGTGTGAATATTTTGGGTATGTGCCTTAGTATTAGACAAATGGTTTGTATTTTGCGTGCATATGGGTTTTTTTAGAGAGAAACATTGTGGGTTTTTTTTGTGGTGGACACTTCAAATAGGTACACGAATGTTACAACATTTGTGTTCCATCATTTTTCAATATTTTTGAATGTTTATGTGTATAAATACATTATCTACGTTGATATTAACATGTAATTGGAATGTTATTATAGATTGTTTATTCTAAAAATTAGGGGTATTGATGCCATGCTGGTTGAATGAACATTAACGCCATTCAGTTTGTTTCGAGACAAAAATGATGTTTTGTGAGTGAATATCAATGCTGGGGTTTTCAATTCCAATTAGGGCTAATAACTATTAACACCACTCAATTTATTAAAAAAAATGATTTCTCTGAGTAAATATTGACAGTCTGGTTTTTTATACTTGGTAGATGGAACGATGTTAGTAAATATTGATGTAGGGGACATTTCTAAAATGATATCATTAGTGAATATTGACGTTAGGGTTTTTAAGGTAAAATTACGAGAGGGAGAATGGAACAACGTGTTTCGACGACGAACCAATGCGTACTCATGGTTGTGGCCATGTTTAAGGGGACCGGTGTGTTTGTTTTAATGTTATTAATCACAGACGTCCCTTCAAATCTCCATGCTAATGATGATTATAAATATACAAAGTAATTTAGTATTTTACATCCGTTTTGAAGGACAATAAACATAGCGCACAAATTGTTCGACCAGCCATTTGTGATTTTGTTTCGTACATATTCAATGGCAAATAATGGAAACAACAAGTTCAATGAAAGTGTTCACAAATGGGACGAAAAGGCGAAAAGGTTAACCAAAATAGTCAAGGGAATGCAATAGCGGATGGGGGCTGCGAAATAGAGGTTTTCTTCTACAATTAAAGAGAACCAAGAATTGAAACATGAAGTCAAGAACCTCCATCCTCAGGTTGTTGCTCTGGAAGTAGAGATCGAGATGTTGAGGGGGCACCTGGGTCTTCGATTCGCCGCCCTTGCTGCAAGTGAGTCGTTAGTAGACATGGCTTGATTTCTACCATTTTTTATTTTATTTTTTTAAATATTTTTTTATATAAAACTACAGTGGAGTTTTTTTCTTATCTTAATTGCATTAACATCCACAATTATTGTAGCAGGTTTTTCCCTTGTATTAATCGCGGTAACACTCACAACTATTAGTTAACAAAAATGTTATAGATAAACAACTTTCGATTGTTAGGAGTTGAACAAATTATGATTTTTGTCATCCGTTCAGTTTATGTTTGTAGTTATGATTGAACTAAAAAAGAAGAAAATGGTAGAGCGTAAATTACGTCGCTACTTTCACCGTAAGTGTACGAGTTAAGTTTTAGTATAGATTGGAAGAGTTAGGGTTGTCATATCCATAGGGATTGGATTAGACGGTCGTTGAGTATCGCGATTATCATAACCTAACTTTATTTAGGCAATAAAAATATATTTTGTTTATAAATATAAATACTAAACTAAAATACTAATTAATCTAATTACAATATTTATACTATATTGAGATGTCTAGGGGAATGAATTATCTAGGGATTAACTTCATTTACTTAAACATGTTTGGTCTTGTTTAGTTAACAATAACAGTATTCGACTTATCCGACAATCTCAGTATCGTAAACTCATTCACTCCCTCTCCCGAGTATAAAGTGAATGAATATGTGACTTCGCGTAAACGCCGAAATCCCCCTCTAGCGCTTTGTAGAACACATAGTCACATGAGTCTCACCCCAACGTCATGGATTGCACACTTTCTAACGCCCTCCCAGGTCATTAGATCGTCGCATTGTGTTTAAACCCTAGTAAAAATCCTAGGTTAACTCTCTTGAGTGTCAAACCTCGATTTCTTAATATATCTAAACAAGCCTATAATAGAAATACAAGAATAGTAAACACAATCGAATAGCTAAGAACAACCGTTAAAGAAACACAATTCAAACAAACGACATTTTCAGAAACTATATTAATCTCATAGATAATCTATATTTAGCCAATGGCCATAACTGTATATACAATTCTAAATGAGCTAAACATACTCAAACAAACTATCAAAGTCAAGAAATAAAGAAAGAAATTAAGGAACTTAGCCGTTATCCGAAGATTCGATGCTAAAACCACTCCGAGAACATTTCTCCTTCTTCGAAATGTGATCTTCTTCGGGTTTGGATGAACTCTCGCCAAAACCTCTAAAAAATATGCCTTTAATCTCTCTTGAGGTCTAATGGCCGAAAATATGAGAGGGTGGGAGGATATGGGAACAAAAATATCTCAAAATATCTAAAAAAAACACTTTACAGATACAGAGTTCACCGCTGTAACGGTGGGTATGTCAGTAGTGGTCACCGCTGCAGCGGTAGCTTAATCGCTGCAGCGGTGGTTCATCAATGGGCACTCTGTTGTTTCAGCGGTGCATAGACAGAGTGAAATTGAGCTCTCTGTTGTTTCATCATTGCAGTGGTAGACAACTTGGCTTTTTTCATCACTTTCCACCGTCGTTCCACCGATTAACTTGATTTTCAATTGTTTTAACTCATTTTCGTCTCAAACACCTGATTTATATAAAAACAAATAAAATCTAATTAAAACACTATAAAAATAGTAAAAAACTACCAAATTCGATTTGCAAATAAATGGATGAATGCACACAACCAAATTCATTGTTAACATCCGATGACAACGTCAATATTCAAGGGTTTTGAGCAACTTTAATATTCACTTTAATCGTCTATAAATGCACACAACCAAATTCATTATTAACATCCAATGACAACGTTGACCTTCATTTGTATCTGATCCACATTAATATTAACGCAATTCCGTGTTTGTACACAACCAAATTCATTATAACATCCAATGATAACGTTAATATTTCACAGTGATTTGGCTATGCTCATATTCAACATTATTTGTTAACATCCACGTATATTATTATCGTTAACACTTACTTCTAATATAACATTCAATTACAGTAAGCATAGACATGATAGTTATATTATTTGCAAGCTATGTTTTGCACGAACTTTGTGTTTTTAAAGAAGCAACATTAACAACCACAATAAACTTAGCAATAATTCATTTACGTAAACATTTAAATTTGAACATTCAATTACATAAAACCCCAAAAGAGCAAACGTTTACAATGTGTTTGATTCACACCAAAAAGTAAGAAAGATAAATTTTTACAGATAATGTTTAGTCAAGTTTAGGATATGATTTACGATACCAGTAGATGTTCTTTTCTAATTTTAGAATCTGGCAAGGACCAACTTTATGGGGGATTATTTAATAGACTGTATTGTATTGTCTTCTACATTTTCCATATATCATCCACAATCAATTGTTTTGGGATTGGCCTGGTCTCAGCATATTGCTTCATGATAGATGCTACAAAAACCCCGCATTCAGTCTTGGCAAAATAAAATGAGAATAAAAATAATTTCCATTAATAAATGGAAAATAATGTGTAAAAAATTTGTAAATGGGGAGAATGGATGGTAAACAATTGGTATGTACGTCTCTTTTTGTTGAGGACATTTAAGACATTGTTCTATTTGAGCATCCCTCCAACCATGGAGTATATTGGCGTTGATATCATTTTCCACGAATTCTTTCTATTCAAGGATTAAGATTAGGCACAAACATTCATTTTTATTATAACGAGTGTTGCATCCCAAAATTAGTTTTGTCATACCACAATTTTTGCATCGTTATAGTAGTGATCGGTCGTTGAGTCGCGTGGCAGAAGTGAATTGTAGAATTTTTACCCCTTTTCAAATATGTCGAGGACCAAAACAGTCCAATGGTTTGGAGATGCATAACGCCTATGTGAAATCATAGGAAAAATTTTGTACCTCCAATTGATAGTAAATTATCCATTGAGTGTTTCACAGATGTGAGTCTTCAGATTTTTGTATTTTCCTCGAATAATCGTCTACAAGTAGTGGATTAATGTGTTAGATTTTATATGAATGAATGAGTTCAGAATAAGTATCCATTGTCCATACCTATATTTGTGCCAATGCAAATCTTAGTGTATCAAAAAGTTTTTCAAATTTTGTTGCTCACTTAAGGCTGAACATGCGTACTTTATTTTATGATATTCTCCATAAGCATCATGCACATATAGCAAAACCAGTTCTTTTGCGATGGTAAGATGTTTCGTTAATGTTTATGTTAAACACGTGAATATTTTACACAACCAGAGACTTATGTAAATGTTTTTTTAATTAAATAAGTGAGCGTAAATGCTTACGTCATCATCCATTTGTCTCCCCTTGAGGATGCATATAGCGTCCCCCAAATTTACAGCGGACAACGGTTTTTGCCCCATCTCCCGATATATGATTCTCTTGAAATAACTTAGCATGTTTTTAGGTATGTGTGTTTTTAGGGAAATTAATAAATGTATTTATTTCCAATGACTGACATAAATATTACCCGATTCTTTCTTCTGTTAATACCTGCTACAAATTATCCCAGTCGTCATCACTCAACATTATTGCTATTTTGCACCTCCTTCTATTTGTCATTTTGATGTTGTCCTTATACTCACAATTAGGAAGTTCGTCTACATCTATTGTGTCTTCAGTGATTTTTTTGCTTACCTTTGGCTTTTGGGTTTGGATAGACGAAATCGTTCCCCTTAGTTGTTGTCTTACTTTGACTTTTATGTGGTTTATCATGGAATTCACTTTTAGGGTTTCTTCTACCTGTACTTGGCCGATTGTAGGATCATTTTCAGACGTAACAATAGAAATGGGGGTTGTATCAGTTATCATCAAGTTGTTGCAAGCGTTTAGTGGTGTTTCGGTGGATGCTTGGGAGGGGGTAGCGGCCTGCTGAGTTGATGTCCCGTACCCCTTAATTTAAACATGCATGTTTGCAATTTGCTTCTATAACTCTTTGACAGTCTACATGTACGAATAACCACTAGTATTTTTGGCCTCCCTCAACATTATGTTTTTATCTCGTGACTTTTTCAACTCATTGTTTAGCACTTCACATTTCCATTTCAAATCATCTTCTCGGGATCTGGTTACGGATCTTGGTGTTTTTGAGTGACAGCATGAACACTCATTTCTGGATCCATTTGTGCTTTCTCATTCTCAAAATTTATCAATCTTGTGCTAAGATCAACCACAATCACATTGTAGTGGTTTTTTCCTAAAAGTTTTGCCTGCAAGTTAATATTGCGGACAATCATGCTCACGATGATTTTCTGTGGTGCTTCAATTGTCTTATTTTTTTTCATTTGCTTTACTTCAAAATCCTCTTGCATTTGATCCAATGCACGACAAATGTCACCAATGGAAATTTCCTCTAAGGTTGGCAGCGTGACAAAGCGCTGCTTGCTTGACTGCAATCCACTCCCTGTAGTGCTGCATTGTTGACTAAAGTCTACACCTAAATCGAACGTTGGGGCTTGGTGATGATTCATTGATTGGCTGATGATGGGTTCTATATTCTCGCCCAAGATCTTGTCGACCATTGCTTGAATCTCTGGATCATCTTTGTTGATAAGATCCTTCATTTGTCATTTTTTTTGTTCACTAGGAAAATCGTCAACTCTGATAATATCTTCAACTGGAGTTTCTATGACCACTTCGACTTCATTTGCATTGTTGGGGGGTATGATACCAGATTGTAGCTCATGCAAGATTTCTTCAATGTCCTACTTTTTAACCCGAACGCAATTGATAGAATACAAAGGCATAAATACAATAAATTGATGTCCATATGATGTTATATTCATTAAACTAACTTTACGTGGTCATCGAGTAGATGGTTGATCGGAGTAGAACTGATTGAAGATGTGTAAGTAGTCAAAGACCATTTCTGCATCTGGGGGATAAGAAGGATAGCATGAATTTGATTTATTTATTCCCGACTGCAGCATACAACTCTTCGTTGTCCTGCGCTCTCCAAGTATGCTTGTTCCCCCTTCTTCCTTACCCTGGCAAGTCTTTATGAACTAACTCCGATGAGAATTAAAAAAAAAAAAAAAAAAAAAAACTCCCTCCCTCCCTAGGCGTTGTTAAGGATGCATTTTCGCAAAGTCAGTGCTAAAAACCAATATTGATTTAGGTGGCAAGAACCAACAATTATATTTAATAAAAAGAACATCCATACAATTGATAACATTTACGTAAACCATATGCAATAAACATTAGCGTACTTTTTGGCAACAATCACAATAAGGAAAAATGCAAATAGAGCACAAAGTGCACAAATAGTGTGGTGTAAGAGACACAGACAAGTGAAAAATATTTGAGTGAAATTACCTGTAGCACGATGACGCATCCCATAATTGATCTTGTCTCCATGTATGATTTTTTTAGACTTGTTTTTAAGTCTGTAAAAATTGCGTCTGGCCAATTATAATTGGACATGCATTCAATGTCGTCTACATATTGAACCAACCACTGTGTCATTTGTTGCCTAGTGTTCGTGAAGAAACTGGTGGACAACAAGTGCAAGCAGAGTAATTGAACAACATTTTGTGTACTTTCCTCACTTTTGTTCTTTATTTGATTTTCGACTAATGTCCTCAAGTACGCCATACTAAACTTCCTTGGGGGGTTCAACTTCAATTTGCTGAGAAATTTTGAGTCAGACTTAGTGTATTCACTTTGGACAACTATCCCATGGCCCGACGTTAACCCAAAGATTAGTTTATGTCCAAGGGTGTCAACTTGACCAATTTGTCTCCTATCCTGAATGCTGACCGTGGCGAAACGTAGCTTAGTATGATTTTTTCTATCAAATTTTCATTCTTGTGGATGTTTTCCAGCGACACCTCCTTATTGTAAAACATTTCAAACAATCTTGCGAA